>CAJPEV010000006.1:325112-375896 GCA_905338385.1 Darwinula stevensoni | reverse complement strand
GGGGGGGGGGGGGGGGGGGGGGGGGGGGGGGGCGTTGGTAGTCTCTTTGCACAGGGCGCCGAAATAATGATAGGGTCGGCCCTGCTCATCATTCCCAGTCAATTCGAGATTACGAATGATGGCAGCCGCTTCCTACTATACATTTGAATTTGCGACGCGATCACCTTCTTATATCGCCTATTCTTCCGCTTCATAGGCCTAACGGAAATTTATTTTTAAAAAAACACGAAACAACAAAACAGGAAATGGAAAGGGTCATCGCAGGACACAAATTTCCGAAGCCATGCCAAAAAAAAAACAGAAAAGACAGCGTCAGCAACAGTTGGATAACATGTTGAATGATAGGACAAAACCGATATGTTCTCAATTTTTTTAAGGATGTAGCCCCACCTACGTTGTTCTGGCAGCTGCACAGCCACCAGAACAGCGAAGGTGGAGCTTCCAAAGACTCAAGTACAGTATGACTGGGAAAATGTAATGTTGAACATAGTTAGCCTACGTAATCTTAAAAAAACGCAGAACCTCAACTCGGAGTGTCAATATGGACAGAAATGCCTCTTGATGCCCCAACCTAAGCCTTGAACCTACACTGTAAAAAAAAACTTGGAAATTTCCGACTAAGAGCATGTAAACCTGCATTCCCTCTAATGGACGGAAAGTTTTTCCTGTAAGTCCTCAGAAATCCGACTTCGTTCTACTTGCGGAATTTTCCCATTCTTTTTCACAAAATATTACGACTAAGGGATCTACATGTATTTTCGAATTCCTAAGTTCAAGCGAACGATCCTTTTCCTCATTCGCGTCGGAAAAGCCTGTTCCGAATATTCTCGAAAAAAACCTTCCCGATCATTCGGGCCTTTCCGTATCGAAACCTTAGGGAAGCCACCTGACACCTTGAGTTTACATTCCGAATGGTAGATGACTCCCAGTAGCCTCCGATATCCCCTTAATTATGACATCGTGACGTTACGGAAAACGCACGGATTTTATTCTCAAGAATAAATGTTTTTATGCGTATTTCCCTATCGGATACCGGGGAAATGAAGAGGATCCCAGCTTCTTTTTCCTGTTGGGAAAGGAACTGCTCTGAAACGATGGATACCCTGCTTCACCGACATCATCTACATTTCCTGGCTGCCGGCTGCACGCACCGCCTGGACCAATCAAAGTTGAAAGGGCTAGGACTCGGTCGTTCTATTCTAACACTCTCTGAGAAGAGAGAGAGGCGAGAATGGAATATTTATTATTATTAAAAGGAGGTACCGAATAATCGTGCTAGTGAATAGAAATTACAGCTTCTACGTGATAGGGATGCACCAAATACGGATTGATAAGTGGAGGTCGCGTAATGAATTTAAATCCCATTTATCATAGAGTATTTCGAATAGAAAGGAGCCGTTTTAGAATAATGAAATAATAATGCAAATAAGGAAAACCAGAACGAGACGGAAATTTACTTCCGTGAACGGAAACCCGATTCCGACATTGGATAGGAATTTTCCGGAAAATGAGAGGAAAGCTCTATTAATCGCTATAGTCGGAGGGATCGATTCCGACATTTTTTTTCGGAACAGCATGTTTACATTAAAAAATAGGAGGCGTGGTTTACGCATTAGATTTAGACGGAAACCCTTTTTCCGATGCATTAGTCGGAATTATATTTTTGTGTGCCCGAGCCAAGAGACTCTTCTCCGCCACGAGGAGAGTTAAAAAAAAAAGAAAGAAGTAGAGTTGTCTGCCATTGGCTGCACTGAAAGCGAAGTAAATTGATCGACGAATTCCCAAAAATGGAAAGTTCCTCACCTCCGCAGTTGCCGTAAATCTAATCGATTTCGTGGGCGTTAAAACGGTTTGCCTGAACCAGAGAATTTTCTGCGAATCTACTTTACGCTTCTTGAACTCTCATTTGAGAGATTTTCTGCTGCCGAGTGCAACCATGGTTGTAGTTACAGCTGATTAAATACCATTATTCTTGCAGCCAACTGTACATGACAACGCTGGCAGAATTTCTAGCGCCGATTCTTGTGAATTCTTAAAATCTGCTCTTTTTGTTTTGTTTGTTTGTTTGTTTCTTTCCTCGCGAATTTTGAATTTCACAAACTGGACCATTCCCTGTGTTTTGGCCATTACCCCATACGGGAGCGATTCAATTTCGCAATTGATTGTGCCTCGTAAAATTCGCGAAATTGAAGCAGACGATAACATTTCTGGCCGAGCTGTGTTTTTCTCGAGTTGCCTAGCTTTTTTACCCCCCCTTGCAGTTTTACCAAATGACGTCCCTGAATATGCAATTATCATCTATCAACATTGAACATGTCTTGTTAATCCATCCCTGAATTTTTCTCATGTATATTCTTAGGAGGGGGGGGGGGGGGGGGGGGGGGGGGGTAACTATAGATATTAATCCGCGCCTTGACACGCGCTTCAAGATACGACCAAATTAAGTTCTATTCCAAAACATGTCATCAAATAAAACGTACATATATGCACAAGAACTTTTGAGACACCCTAGTATTACCACGATTCATGGTTTCTCAGAGGCACAAACTTCAAATATATGTATAGTATTTTGTAAAGTATCTACTTTACATTCACAGATGAACCAGCTATTATGTTCCCACAGTGAAACAGAGTGGTTAAATTCTATGAATAATATTTGAAAATACACACTGCACAAGCATGGAAAATCCAAGCACATGAACATCAAGCAACTGGTATCAATAGAACTAAAAATGCAAGGGATAGTGCTTACATGTCTTTCAAACGAATATTTTGATCCTAACAAACTACAATAGAACAGGGATCACTACAATGTTTTCCACTCAAGTTGGACATTTTTTTGCTTGACTTGGGCAACCATGTGCTCCTTTGCATGGAAGTCAGATTGAAGGGGAAAAAATAACTGATATAAGTGAAAAACACTGTAAAAGAGAAAAAAAATCTAGTGTGGGAGTGCTAGTACTGGAGATGCATGAAAATGTAAAATGACAGACCTGACACCCATTCTTACTTCTTAAGGGGGAAATAGTCAGAGGGGCGCTGTGAGCAAATACCTTGGTGATGTTCCTTACCATCCAGTGTCCATCAAACAATTTTTGGGCACTCAAGGTTAAATTTTGGGCTTTGCTTGCTCAAAACTCCCCATTATAAGTAAATTTCTCACTGGCAACATTTCCAGAGTTAAACAAATTAGCTTTATGTTATCAAACTATGTCAAATAATGCCTAGAGATTTACAATTTATAATGAATGCAATGTCATAACAGACTTTTGATAAGGACACTCATGCCTAAAATGTTTAACCCAACCCAATAATGAAAATTTATGGTTCTGTCTCAAAACCCAAGACACATGAAGCACTATGATAAAGAGTGGCATGTTAATATAAAAGAGTCAATTCGAACAAAAAACAGTTAATAAATAAAAATATCAGTTTATCTCATTCTCAAGCATTCCTCTTGGAACGATGGGATTTCACTTTCAATTAACCCATTCAGGACCTAATTAAGAAGACAAATAACTCAAAAAAATGTTCAGTGCTTTTTCTATTGAATGGGCCTACCTAAGGATGGAGCTTCCAGAGAAATTCAAGTACTTGTTCATATATTCAAAAACGGAATATGATCATTACAAATATCATCAACTGAGAAAATTCATGTAATAAATAATTGTGAATGATATGCAGGAGTGAGAAAGTCCTTGAAAAAGATTTTGTCCTTTGTCAGGTACTAGTGACCATGAATATACACTTGTGCCTGATGAAGGACAAAAAGTACCTCAAGAGTTTTCATGCTTTTGCATAGCATTCATCTTTATGTATGATATGACCTTTCTTGGTGGATGATTCTGTTCAATAGAAAAAGTGCAGAAAAAATGTCCAAGTTATTCAGCTATGAAAGGGTTAAAAAATGGGGCCACAATGAAATAAACATGGCAATTAGGCATGAGCTTCTATGGGGAAATAGGAGAGCCCTTTCTTAAGATGACTGACAACTCCCTCCCAACCAATCACATAGAAACATATTTATCCCTCTGTTGCAAAAGAGCTAATTACTGGAGGTAATGAAATGAAAATTTTGACATGCCCTCACTTTGTTAGTACAATTACTGGAGAAAATTATTTTTCTAAGTGACATCAAAAGCTTGGAATCGTTTGTCCATGCAAGTGGACATTTTTAAAAGTTCATTTTCCAGCACCCATTCAACACAACTTTTACTAGGACATCATTTCCATATTTTTGGACATCTCAACTATCAAATTAAAATCAGAGATGATGCACCTTGTCACTCTCCAGTGTCTGCTACATGTTTTCTTTTGATGTCTCATCCTCTATTGGCCAATGGTGGGAGTCTCTCCCATCATTTAATTATATATGCATAGAATGATTTTTGGAACCGTTGCAAGAGCACTGGAATGTACTCCTAAGGGAACAAACTTACTTGTGAAGCAACAAGTTCTTTGTTGGCATGCAATTGGCTACTGTAACTCCTAAACCTTTTTGTCCACATACATGGACATGATGCAAACCCAGGAAAGTGAAATCTTGGACTTGGAGATTTGAATGTCATGCACATCCAGACAGAGTTTAAGGCATATAACTTTCAAGCTTTCATGTTCACCGATGTGGACAAATGCAGAGTAGCAGAAAGTATTAAAATATTATAAGATTTATTTTTCAGATTTATGTAAAAAAAAAAAAGATTCTAAGTGATCTGAAAGTTCTATTTTCTCCCATTCTAGGTAACCAGAAAGTTCTATTTTCTCCTGGGTCAACCACTGCTCCATCCATCAACTTTTGTGAAGGAGTGTTTATCATTTCATAAAAGTTGATTTAGAAATTGGAGGATCTCCATTAGCAATTGACCCAGAGAATACAAAATTTCCAAAAACGCATGAGTGTGAATGTGTCTGAAAAATTTATTGCAAGGCTTTTTTTGCTGTCATACTGGTAGGAAATTAATTCAAAGTTTCAAAGTATGTACATGAAGAGCAAACATATGTAGCATAATGTGTCATCAGAACAATCCAACATTCATAGGTTTTCAAAATAATACTTAAAACATCCAGATGGAGTATGCAATTGGAGTATAATAAATTAAACAATTAAATTGATAAATAACATAAAAGCACTTTCCTCAAAGTCAAAATATATTCAAAGAACAACTTTTCTAATGCTTGCACATTGCTTCCCCTAGTGCAGGGCTTCCCAACCCAGGGGCCGTATTCACGAAACATTCTTACAAACTTTTTCTTCGTAAGAAGAGAAAAGTTTGTAAGTGGTATTCATGAAACCTCTCCTGCCACGAAATTCTTACGAAGTTCGTAAGTGGTATTAATTAAGCATTTTTGCATAAGATGTTCGTACAATCTTCGTACGCAGTTCGTACGAATGCTGCTCAATTTTGGTATTCACGAAAGCACAAAAGTTTGTATCTTTCTTCGTAAGTCTACGAATGGTCCCGAGGTATCGTAAGTGGCCACAATGATAATGTCGAGGAATCTGTAGAACTCTCTTTCATTGGGTGTCTCAATTAAGCTAAGGTTCATTCACACTTGGTGGTTAACAGGATATATGTACACAGGATTCACAAGATTTTGTCTTGGAGGTTATGAGGTTATTCACATTCATCCAGTGTCAGAAAAGTAAGACGATAATGTGCCAGCAGAACTCTTTTTCCACTCAATTATTGAAAAATCTTTTGACAGAGATTGGACAGTGGGAAAGATCTACCGCCAGTCCTGCCACTCTACCTGAGAAACTCCTTTCGCCTTTGCACGTCACTTCAGGTCCATGAATTAGATTTTACTTTTTTTTAGCAGTTCTCCGTACAGAGGAGAGACAGCTCACTGCCTCAGTCTCTAAATCCTACTCTTGCAATTTCATTTTTCCTACAATGCTTCAGCTGAGTTTCTTCAGCAAGACATTCTTCCTTCGCTTGACTTCTTCAATGAGCATCCCAATTTTCTAATTGGTGAAATTCGGTCGTTGACCACTTTCTCCTCTACTCTCCATGATACGAATGTTGATAATGCATTCAGATCTTTTCCTTGGGTATTTCTGAAACCTTGAGGTAGTTTTTATTATGTTGAGATTCACTGGGTACCGTCTTTTAGGGTGTTTTCAAAGATTCGATAGGATCTCCAGTCGTGTTAAAACTTCCTGTAAGAGCAAAAACAAAGGCACGGAATGCGCAGAACGTTTGGAGAAGGCTCCTATGATATGGGGACTCATGAGTCATGCTGCCAGTGTGAGAACCACGTTGTTTTCTACTCAGCGATTGGTTTGGTAGCTCCTGAGCTCGGTTATGATTGGCTGGCTCATTATCATCGCTACGAAGTTTCGTGAATACCAAAGATATGAAGTTCGTACGAAGTTTGTAAGAATATCGCATTCTTACGAAGTTTTTGTGAATACGGCCCCAGGGGTCGTGATCCCATTTGGGGTCACAAAGATAATATTTGGGGTTGCGAACTGGCAACTAAAATGCAAAGTTACGTTTTTCTTTGTGATTTTAGCACATAGGTGGGGGAGCCTGTCTAACTTCACTCAGTGCATGGGATCATGAATAGTATGAAAGTGATTTTTGGGGTCGCGCGTGGAAAAGGTTGGGAAGCCCTGCCCTAGTGCCTTCACATAAGTGATTGATGAAGTGCATGTAAGTCATTAATGGATAGCAACCAATCACACTGGAGTTGTTAGGATTCAGATATCTTGAAGGTATCAACAATGCTTAATTCATGAATGCACATCATTCATACAGATGTTGGTTTTAGAGACTGACCAAAAGGTACCAATGAAGAAAGAACCCAACAGTGACCAAGCCTATGAACATACCCTGCCAGTCTTGGGAAAGAGCCAGTTGTCGATTGATAACAATATCAATCTCAGATGCTCCTTGGCTAACGGCCCATTCCACCTCCTTCAGCCGCGTCTCCAGGGGATACTGACCCGTTGGAAACCCTGTGGCCACTGCAAATAACATCATTCATATCATTCCAGCAAGCTGAATAGAGTTCAATAAGCATTTCTTCAACATTTATCAGGATGCCTAGTAGATTTGTTGCATATGGTAATTCCAAGACCTTCTGAAAAACACAACTCTGTCAAGTCCTTGGGCATAGGTGTAAACACAGTAGAAAAAAAACATACTTAATGCATTTAAGGGAAGATAAACAGCATACTCAGCAAGTGCACACTGTCCACATTTTACAGAAAACCTTAAATGTATCAGGATTGAAAAAAAGTTATGTAACCAGGTGATCAGCACTGAGAAGAGTGGGGCCAATTGGGGAGGCATGACCCAGATGGAAAGAAAAGGGAGATATGAGAAACAGAAAGGATGGGTGAAGGAAACAATAGGAAGAAACAACAAAAAAGCAGGAAGACAAGATGATATAAAGGTGACTGAGGAAGGGGTACATAAAGAAAGTTATTAAGGGATTCTGAAGGGAGATATTTTCCTGGAAATACAAATGTGGCACCAGATGTTTCCACTGGCATAGAGGGGAGAGCAAGGTTGAGGGATATGGACATCTACAATCTACATGCATGTGTTCAATTATTTATCCCTTGTCATCAATCATTCTCCTCACATACAAAGTCATGTGTGGTACATACTTGAGTGTTCTGTTCACTCTATTTGCCTACATGGCTCAATTGGACCTAAGTCCACTACTCCAGCCCAGAGATGAAATTTTTATTGCTAAAAATGGTCAGCTAAATAAATAATAAATCAAAAGGGGTGAAAGGAGATGAGCAAATTTTTCTGCTTTCACTTGTATGTGGAAAGGAAAGAAAAAAAAACAAATGTCGATATGAGCATACATCTAGAAGAGAGAATGATGCCAATATGTTAGAAAAATAAAAAGAAAGCATACTGCAGGAAAATGGAAAGAGCTTCCTTCTCTCTCTCTCTCTAAAAAAAAAAAAAGATAAATGAATTGGGAAGATTCTTAATTATTCAGATAATTGCAGATTCTGATAAAATGGTCTAGCCCTCTTAAGACCAGATTGATGAGTGCTGATGACAATACCCGGATAAACCTAGGCCAATGTGACTGAGCTCTCCCTCTATGAAAAAGGAAAACACCTTCCCAGAAGTATTCTTAACTGAATCAAGAAATAAAAATTGCAGAGAAGGGAACTGGATCTGGATTGTGGCATGCATGAGCCTTACCTGCAGTGACAGGAACATGACATGCTCCAATACGATCTAGACAGGCCCTTGCATCTCTGACACGTGAAGGGTAGACACAGACTGACCCTACTTGAATCCCTAATTCTTCAATCCCAAGCTTCTTGATGATGTCCTCATGAATTGGCTGAGCTGCTTTGTAGCACAAACGTTCCACGTTTGTCTTTGTGTCATCACCTACAAAATCAAGGCAGCATGAAGGTGGAGCCCAGCAGAAGTTTTGAAAAATTAAGACCTCAAGGGTCTAACTCTTGAAATAAGTGCATGGAATTCCTATGACACTGGCAATTTGGATTCATGGCAATTGGAAGGGTATCAGCTCAAACCCACTGATGTTTTTTTGACAAAGTGAAGCTTTCACCTGAGTTTCTCCATTCATTTAAAAAGTTTGGGAACCAGCATGCTTTTATGGTCTCATGGTCATAATCAGAGTCATGAAATCATGAGCTCAATAGGAAGAAAATCATGTTTGTTGAATGATGTCAATGCTACTCATAGGTTAGTTACTAAATTTACCAGTGATTCTCATTCAGCAATGGAAAAAAATTGCCCAGCAAGTATCTTTAACACACTAGCTTAGACTTTGTGCCTAATAGATTCAAATTGCTTGAAATTCAACTAATCAGTAATTAACACTGCCTCAAAAAAAAAGCACTGGGCTCATGAGAGATAGCCAGATACTTATTTTCCTGTCACCAGGGAGGGAGAGAAAGAAGTGAAAGGGGGGGGGGCAAAGGGCAGACGTGAAAACAAATAAAGAAAGGCACCTCCCTGCCTCATAGAACTAGTTTCTTTTCTTTCCACTCTATCCAGAGAATTAAGTCAAATAGGGATGAAAATATGCACAATCATTATAGGCATAACCTAACACGTATAAAATCCGATTGGTTATATCGAAATCCTTTTCCTTCCCTTTACACACACCTCTCTTGTAGTTGTCAACCTTGTCACTTCGTCAGTTAGATTGCTGAGGCATTTTTTTTTTTTTTTTTCGGCTCCATTGGATCTGCAGTTAGCGAGATATCATCCCTGAAACTCTAGGGGAAAACGGGAAAATCCCATGGACGGCAGAATTTTCATCTCAGAAACCGTTCATCGTACGGTGGCGTGCAATGGTTCGAAACGAAGCTCTTCGATAGATGATCGATTATATTCGCACATCCTTTGAAATTGAACGAGATTTCAGCATCATAGTCGAGTTCGAAAATGTGGAATTAAGACAACTTTGACCGTCAAATATTCCTATGTGGCAAGGGAAAAAGCTAATCTCTCGTTACGGTAAGTTGCACTCCTCTTTCGGTTGCATCGATAAAGCAAGTTACTTGTTTGACTTTTTGCCTGCTACATAGAGAAAAAATTGTCTTAATCAACCTTAAAAGAGTAAAAACCCGTAGAAATCAGCTCATAAAAAGCTACACCGCCTCGTGATTCCCATAGTACCCATCACAGAGGTCCTTTCACTCGGGCTCTAGAAAGGTTGCTATATATTAAATGAGGGCCTTTTTTTGAGGAAACGAATGAAAAAAAATTCCAAAGGTTGCGCCCTCAAAAATGTTAATTTTTGACGGAGTGACTGAACACAGTCGTGTAAGATATCCCAAGAATGATCTCTCAGAGCTTTGTACAATGAGTTGGATTCGTTGTCTAAATTCGTGCGGGCGGAGAATAGCGGATCTGGTTCGGCTACAGACGGTCCTAGTTGCTGAGGCTCCAAATCAAGGCTCTGCGAGGCCTTGCTAGAGACTGTGAAGGAGTTTTTTGTTTCCTCACTGTCCATGGCATACATCTGCCCTCTTTCCGTGCAACCTTGCATTTTAGAATGGTTTCTCCAATTGCTGCTAGGGTAAGGTAACCAGACGTCCCGATTTAGGCAGGACAGTCCCACTTTCAGACCACATGTCCCGGTGTCCCCCGATGAAGTAAGCGGGACACCCAAATGTCCCGCTTTTGGAAAATGTCGATGACAGAATGATACGACAGTTGAATTTCTTGCCTTGCGAGTTTCAGAACTTCTCCTAAACATATTGCTTAGGAGCTAAACCAAGAATATCATGGAACATCATGATTATGAATAGCATATCTTGATGTTTTTTTTATCCATGGCAACTGCTTAGATATAAATTGGCAATGGGAATTCGGATTACGGAACAGGTAATGAGCCTAAAAACATGCAAGTTCTTGTTAGCAGGCACCTGCTCGTGCGCACTGCAGACGGCGAGGCCGGCCTCACTGCCATCGTTTACTTTCATATTGCATGAACAAAGTGATACCCTTATACCTCGTAGTTGTCTCTGAGTCAGGGGAAGCCTCCAGGCTCTGACTTCTCATCCGCGATTCCGGACAGGAGTCAGCTTTCAGAGACTGGACTCGACTCATTTTGCGTCGATTGAGAATGAATTTAATAGTTCTCAGGGATTTATTTCAGATATTTGATATCTTAATATATGTTTTCAAATTGCATGGGAAAGTGACTCCTGAGAATTTTTGAGGAGGCCGGGCCTTCTCCTTGCCAAAACCCCTGCTTGTTGCAGTAAAGTGAAAATGTCACGGAAGCTTTTTGCACATGTGACGCTGCTGACATTTTTTCTGAAAACGGAAGGACCACGACTCGGATGAAAGTCACGAATAACGTACAGGTTAACGAATTTCCAGTTGCATGCCTGCGCAGTAAAATCTGGGCTGAATCCCGAAATTAATTCTGTTCATCTTTAGCTATGTTTCAAATATCGAATGCGCTTGTATTATTTATTGTTTAAATTCTGTTTCCACCATTTCATGAAAAATTTTTTCATTTTCTATGTTTGCGTGTTCGACGTCGTTTCGCTTTTTCCTCTTCTGGTGATTTGATAACGCCTTCTCGCATCCGGAAACATTTGAAAGACAAGTTATACGAACTTTCCCGAAACTCCCTCTTTAGGGCTGGTTGCGTTACTGTGGATACACAATTAAATAAGAGCTCTATTTCATGTTTGGCAATAATAAATACAATTGTCAGTCCAACAAATGCATTTATATTCTTTTTCGAGAGGCAAGGGGAAGTATTCATTGGGCGTCCCACTTTCGTGACACAGAAATCTGGTCACCTTATGCTAGGGACACATCCGGATTCTCACGCGCTGCTTCTGGCGTAAGGTAATCTTCCAATGCGATGATTGAAGACTTAGAAGTAACCGATCTTGATGGAGAGACAGACCTAACTAATACAACCTCCCGAGACTCTGTTTAAATTATATATCGTTGGAAAGATCTCGGGCTCACTTTCCTGGAGACACTACCCATGATACCCTTAGTGCTCCGCCACATCGAAAAATACTCGACTAAAGATGCCCAAAAATGAGAAAATTCCAACTTTTTTTTTTTTTTTTTTACGGAGTCGTTAGATTGACTGCTTCACTGTTCCAACTGTTGATGTTCTCTCCACACACATTTCCCTTCCTTTTCCTAAAGCTATATTGGTTAGCCTAAAATATGCACAATCATTATGCCTTCCAGTCCCATGGGATAATAAAACTGGACTCCCGTGAGACATTCATCATGGTTATCGGTTTATCGGTATCGATTATATCGAATCCCTCTTGAATATCAGTACATCGGATATCAGTGAAAATTCCTCATCGGTAACATCCCTAAAGTCAAACTTCAATTTTTTTTAAAAATACTCTTCAGAGTCATCATGTTGAATTTCTAGTCAGGAGTGAGAATATTTTTTACATTAGAAATTAGATTTCTGGTTCAAGACCTCAGGATATTCCAGGTTTATGAATCATTGAAAAATGGAATACTTAATGAGGTCTTCTATGCAATTCTGCTGGGACCAAACGGTAAACTGTGAGGCATACAGAAACCTTCCCAAGACTTATTATCTGAAGACAAGGTATTATGCTCCACATTGCAAATTCAACCTTCCTATTACTGTCATCCTTATGTACAATAGTATGCTTTTCATTGCTTTACATTTTTTGCACAATAGGAAATCTGTCATTAGCAAATCACGAGTAAAGTCCTCCTTTACTTTTGATCAGACCAAAACACAAAATAACTAGGTTTGAATCCCAACCCACCCCTAACAACCCTGTCCCATTGAGCCTGTTTTTCTTTTCTTTCTGGGATAACTGTTTATTAACTCCATGAAAGTTTTACAAAGTAGTGACTTCTTATCTCTGGTACAATGCTAATTCAACTGGGGAGCAATAAAGTTATGAAACAATTGACCATGGTTTCATTGGCTGCTCCCTTTTCATTTTTCAAGCTCTGTGGAGTTCCATCAACTTTGATAGGAACCCACACATGATTTGTTTTTTGGTATTTTCTCAGTCAGCTAAGCCTGATTAAACCAAATATACTACTTGAGTTCAGTATTCAGAACATCAATGAAGACATGACAGCTCTCATTAGACTGTACTTTTCTGAAATGTGAATGCCACCTACACCAAGATTTCACTGTGAATACCTAGGCCTACATTTTGTTATCATTTTTCTTCCATCTCAGTTTCATTCCTACAATTCCTTACTGTTCTATTTAGCAGCTTTTCAGGCTCGCTAAAGGAAGAAAGAACATGAAGAAGCCATGAGGGGTGGCTAAGAAATTTGGTTCACCTAGGTTTTTATAAGTTTGCCCAATAACTAAAAAAGATATAAGCTCCAAATTTTATCTGATCGTAAAACCACTTCTAACCTTCACTTCAAAAGGACATTGATGCCTTTGTGTCCAATGTTTCAAAGCCAACTTTGAAGCGACTCCTTGAGGTTTGCACACACCTCCACTCCTTGTTGAGAGAAGTTTCACCAAAACTGTTTGAAGGATTTGAGGCATTGGCCAATTTATTTCTTTTTTTAGCATTTGCCTTTGCAAATGTCCAAAAATTCCTTGATGAGTTGGGCCTGAGGATAGTTGGGGGGCAATACTTTATTGGGTCACTATATAATTGGATTCCAGTCAAATCTGGACCACTTTTACATAATGACATAGAACCACAACCATGAAGATGACCCACTCCTTGTTTTTTGTATTTTTGAATAATGGGCAGAAGGATCTTCTTTCAACTTTGGTTTAGGTACACTACTTCATACATCGTACCTTTTGATAAAAAGGGAACCAGAATACAACCAGACTCCAAACTGCAAAAGTAGTCCAGGTTTGGCTCAAGTCCTTGGGTATCAAATTTATGATCAAAGAAAAATAATACTTCCACCTGCCCTCAGGCCTGACCCATTGAACAAAAATAGCCATTTGGAAGATACAGAAAAAAAAGAAGGCCAAGAACCTCAACTCCTTTAAACAGATTGGTGAACTTCTCCTGAGAAGTATCAAAGGTGTGTACATTCCTCATGGGGTCAATTGGAAACCAACTTTAAAAATTTAGACCTCGAGGCATCTATGTCCTTGTGGAATGATGCATTTTAAAGGTTAGATATTGTGTTATGATCGTATGACATTTAGGGTTCGTGTCTTATTTAGTTATTGTGTAAAGCAATAAAAACAAAAGTGAACCTTATTTCTTTGCCATCCCTTAAAATGCCATCCAGCTTTCCATGATCATGAACTTCCCTTTCCCATTCTTTTTTTCCCCTCTGATTACCTAAATGAGTATCTCATGCAGATGATGTATTTGGCATTAGGCTGACAATCAGATCTTATACAACCGATCATGATGCAAGGTGGAGGATGAAACCTGAATACATGCCATTCTGCATATCCACTGGTCCATCTTCAGAAATCCACAGGTACTTTTGTGATCAGAGGTTATCAATCTTTGGCATACAAGCTATAGAATGCCTATGATAGGACAGAAAGGTCCTCAGGGT
Source organism: Darwinula stevensoni (assembly GCA_905338385.1). NCBI lineage: Eukaryota > Metazoa > Arthropoda > Ostracoda > Podocopida > Darwinulidae > Darwinula > Darwinula stevensoni. The sequence continues at coordinate 361,896 of CAJPEV010000006.1, read as the reverse complement.
CTATCAAACATTTTTAAAAGCAAAATTTAGCTTCTAAAATATGTGGCAGTAAGACTAATCATCCAAGGGTGATATTTCTAATGCATCCATTAAGAGAGCTTGCAACCCATGGTTGGTAACCCCTGTTGTATATGAACTAGCCTGAGAGAGTGGTGAGGTCAATAAAGGTGATAGCTTTGAGCAACCAAGCCACTTCATATTCAGCTGAGAACATTCTTCGACGAGACAGTTCCACTGCACTGTCTCGCACTGAGGGGAAGTGAACGTGAACACTCTTCAACCATTCTGCATCTGTCAAAGAGATAAGATGCCCTTTAGACATCTAGACAACCAGAAATTCTGTCAATACTAAAACAAAACCCACTAACTCTGGTGGCACTGGTGCTATTTTCATGGAACTCTCACAGAGCATTGATATGTGTCTACCACATCTTCAACATTTTCTTTGAGATTCATTGTTCAAAGGCAAGACAATGAGCAATGCTTAATATGAAGTTGAAGAGTGAAAATGGACAAGAGCTTATGCTTGCAGTGGAGTGGAAGAGTAGCTCAAATGCTCTGCTTGCATATTATCCAGGCCACATTTCCATTGGCATTTATTTTTAGGTGGGCCTTTTCTTGCTGATTGTTTTGATGAGCTTTATTCCAATTCAAGATAGATGAATACATAAGTACCAAAAGACAGAGTTAACTAAAATTTTATTCAAATTGTTTCCCTTGTCTTCATTAGAGCATGAGGAAGGTGAAGTCAAGGCACTCCAAAAGGACTTAAATCCCATCCATTCTCAATTTCCAATTTATTTTTAATAGTTATTCAAGGTCTTGCTTTGGCATATCAATTTAGATTAAATTTTTAAAGTAAAGGGTGGGGCATAAATACCTTACGGTTTTTTTAATTGTAATAACAAATGGCTGATAGCAGATACACTTCATAGTGATATAATTTTTAAATCTACATACATTGGAGAATACAGTTTTCCATGCCTCCAATTTTTTTTATTAAGATGACATCCTGCAGATGGATTCCATCGCATTCTCCTGCGTGTGTGATAGGCAAGTGCCTTACTTGTCGCTTTGGGGACCTGAACTGGCCTACCCCCTCACCAGACCTGGCAGCACCTGATTTTTTCTTGTGGGGCTATTTAAAGAGCAAGGTGTATGTGTCACGTCCTGCCAGTATTGAAAATTTCAAGGAAATTATTCACCAGGAGATTTGAAACATCCCCAATGACTTACTGCATTGAGTCATGGCATCGATGTCTACACACGCAGGAGAAAGAATTGATTGTGGAGGAGCCCATCTGCAGGCATCATCTTCATAAAAAATTTGAGGTATGGATAACTGTATTCTCCAATGTATGCAGAATTAAAAAGTATATCACTATAAAATGTATCTGCTATCAGTCACTTGTTATTACAATTAAAAAACCATCAGGTACTTATGCCACACCCTATACCTTGGGAACACACATCTTTGCACAGATCAAGTTTTGTAAAAATAGTGCCAGTGAGTGCAGAGACAAAATTGTAAAAAGTTTTTGGTCTTTTTTTTTTGTTTTACTCATAAATAGGAAATGTGAGAAATAAAAAGAATATGCCAGGAAGATCCAACATACATCATTTGGAGGTACAGTCACAAAACTATCCAACTTCAGTGGTATTATTTTTCTGTGGAAGTGAATCTCAAATATGACTTCACCAGCTAAAATGAATAAAGTAATCCAACATGCAGTGGTAAAAAAAAATTGACACAAATGATAACACTGGTATTGTATGAAGTTCATGTGCAATACAGATGTGACCATGAGTTTACCTGGAGCACTTGAAGAAAAAACTCACTGAATGGAATATGCTTCATGCCGCTATTTTCTTTCAAGATTGCCAATGGAGATAACAATAAAAATAGCAAACCTGAAATAAGACAAGAGTAAACAGCTACAGAATGTATGGACTAAACTTATTAACCAAAGAACAAGATTCCTTGAACTAATTTGGTATCAGCACTTAGTAATGCCTATATGATAAATATAAGTTAATATAGACATTTTAATTTGGCAGTCAAGCAGTAATGCCCACATATAAGACTAAGACTTGCAATATGATTTTCATGAATCCACCTGTAGAACAGTTCCACAATCAGCTTTCTTTGAAAATTATCACACATTTTCCAATTCCTTTGGCCATTATGTACCGTGATGGCACAGCCACAGCAACCATGCTACTTGGCAGCCAAGCTAGAAAGTCATTTATAAAATTTAGGATTTAGGATATGTGCACCATGGCTAATGATGTTAAAGTACTTTAGTTCAAGTTTTAGGGCAGCCAGTTTGATAAATCATCAAATTAGGAGTAGGACATTTTTAGCCAGCCTATGCAGTCAACTCTCATTAATCTGGACTCAAGGGGACTGGTGATTTTGTCTGGATTATCGAGTACCTGCTTGAGTGACCATTCATTTTTCTTCTTTTTTCCTAGAGAAGAAAACTGTGCCTAATATGTGCAAAGAAGGTCTTCATTGTTTGCATGGGAATAGGAAAACTTGGACTCTGTTCTTTCAATCAGTCACATAAAAAAAAATCCCTAATTTTTTTTGCTCTGACTAGTGCATCATCAAAGCATGCGCTTCGCATTCGTCTCTGCGAGAGGGACACCAACTATGACAGCACCCTGTTCAAGTTCATCACAGCACTTCTATATATCATATATCTGACTGTCAAAGTTGGAATAAGCAAATCACGTGCTATATCAACTTGTTTTCACCCAATTGTTTCAAAACTGCCAACATCTCTTCCCATGTCAGATCACACCATGGATGCTTACACATGATGAAGGGAGGAAAAAAACTCTAGGTTCTGATGAAATGGATGGATGATGCTGACAGGAGATGAGGGAGGTAACTGAAGTGGATAAACTAACTGAAGAATAGGGAGGTGACTGCAGGGAGTGAAAGTAGGAGAGTAAAGAGCTTTCCTGATTCCAGGAAAAGATTAGATCGAAGTAGATAGATTTTCTTTTCTCAATCCTAGGATGAGGGGATGTGGAGACATGGGAAAATGACAAGAAACCCTTTTTTCTGTCATAATCCATCTCCTTTGCTACAAAAGCCAGATTAATGAGAGTGATAATGGCCAGATAAATGGGAGATCCAGAACAAAGGTGTCCAGATTAAACAGAGAATTTTAACATTGATTTTATGGGTTTTCCATTGGGGCCAAAAAATCGTCCGGATAAACGAGAGTTGACTGTATTTCTTTTTTTTTTTCTCCCCTTAAAAAAATAGAGGGTCCAGTTTTACTGCCATCAAAGGCAGTTTTATTCACATCAAGCAGAAGGGGTACCAGTACTCCAGGGAGTATGTCGATAAGCTTTCTCACATGAGAAAGCTTATTCCCTGAATACAAGAAAACTGTCAGAATCCCAATAAGGGGGAAGGAGGCTAGAGATCAACAACTTTGACATAAGTTAATCTGCCAACAGTGGCCTACAAGGGGCATAGATGTCTCTATTTTATTTTCTATTGTCATATTATATTGCCCTATCTAAATTCCCAGTTCCTAGACTCTATTTTAAATTTTTCCCCTGCATTTAAAGCATCTCCACAAATGCATGAGAAAATGTCTTTAATACACATACAACCAGCGCACAGACTCCCACCAATGATGTCAAGCAGTTTTTCTTGGTCGGACAAGAGTACGACGTCGGCGCGTTCGTCCCTCCTTCATGAGCCTATCTCCCAGCTCAGTCAATACTTCTGAATACATTTCCACTTGTTCCTCTTCTGGGATGGAGGAGCGGTACTCCTCCATGAGTTCATATTTGTGCCATGGAGCAAGTTTTGGTACATTGCCAGACAACTGAGTCTTGATATATTTCTTCTTCTGCCAGTATTCCAGTTGCATTGTATGGGGCTCCACACCCTTCAGATTCCAGTACTGCCACTTCTGAGACCAGGTCCTTGCTGTCAGGGGAACCTGTATGAAAGGACTCCAATCTGAAGACAAGTATTTTAACATGGTATACCAACAAAGAGCTCAAATGACTTGTCTTTTGGATTTAAAAAAATAATACACTTCCAGACACACTTTCCTGCAAGAGCATCAATAATAGCATGAAAGAGTGGGTGGGCCTGCAGCAAGTCATGCGACTGAATGCAATGATATAATCAGTGGCCCCATCATAGCACTCACATTTGTCAGCCAATCATAACTACTCAAGTGATTTGTTGAAATCTACCATCTAAGCCTGTACACACACTATTACATACACACTATAGTCTCATGCATTCATTGGCAGTATTCTGGTTATAGCTACAATTCAATAGGAGGCAGGTCAAATTTGTTGATTCATTCTTTCCATAGTATTTATTCTCTTCTTCAGAATGGCCTGAAAGTTGCTTTGCCCTGCCCCAGTAAGGCAATTGTTCTTAAACTCTTTTAATGTACAGGATTTACTGTGCAGTACTTACAATAATTAATCAGTCATTGTATCTGCATGAGCTCCATCATTGTCCTTGCATCACTGAATTCGTCACCAAGCCCTCTTAGACACCTTGCATAGCATTTGTGGAGTCACTTGTGTGAAAGTGGCTACCACTGCAGCACGCAATTCTTCAATCGCCCCATACCAGTTTGCTGATACTTTCTCCTCAATGCAACCCCACAAAGAGCTGTTTGGAGTCATTAGATCTGGACTACATGTTGGCCACAACAGAGGAGCTGGTAATGATGGTGATCCGCATACAATCCATCATTGAGGAAATGTTTCATTGAGATGGCCCTGAACATGCAGCAGAACCTTCCACACATGATGATATGGCAGGAATGACCTCAAGACATTTATTTGGTGCCTATTTTTTTGGATGGACCAGTAAACAATGTAACTTACAAGCATATGTTAAGAAACTGGCCAATACCACAACTTGTTACTGCGGGAATAACTGAAAGTGTCTGGCTACAACAATACAGCACACCCACGCATTTAGTACTGCATGTTCAGGACTATCTCAATGAAATGTTCCCTCTACAATGGATTGGATGCGGATCACCAACATCACCAGCTTCTCTATCGTGGCCACCACGTAGTCCAGATCTAATGACTCCAGACAGCTCCTTGTGGGGCTGCATCAAGAAGAAAGTATAGGACGAATGAAGAATTGCATGTTGCAGCAATGGCCACTTTCGCACAAGTGACTCCACAAATGCTACACAAGATGTCTAAGAGGGCTTGGTGACGAATTCAGTGGTGTAAGGACAATGATGGAGCTCATGCAGATACAATGACTGATTAATTATTGTAAGTACTGCACAGTAAATCCTGTACATTAAAAGAGTTTAAAAACTATTGCTTTACTGGGATGGGGTAATGCAACTTTCAGGCAACCCTGTACAATGAAAATTATTTTAATTTAAGCCCTTTTATCTCAAGAGAATCAGTTGGATAATGATGACTTCAACCCACCTTCAAGGTATTGAGGGGGACAGTAGAGCCAGGAGGAAGAATCTCATGTTCCATGTCCTGAGGGAAGGTGCTAAATTCAGATGGGCAATCACGCAAGTATCTGAGGTTCTCATCCAGTCGCTTTTCAAGTCGGATAACCTCAACTGACTGGATGGTGGGGTTATACATCTCATACATGACTTCCACACCTATAGAAGACCCACAGCATAGAGCATTGGCTTCAGGTTTCAGTAAAATAAGTAATTTCTAATGAGTAAGGGAACAGCAAAATACAAATGCAAAGAAGTATTACTGATGTTGGAATTTTAAAATCAACCAGTTCTTCCATGTTTCCAAAAGAGGATGGCATGATTTCCTTCAAGAAAAATGGAATATTTCAGAAAATACTCAACAGCTCCGGGCAAATATACATTTGTTGCAAAGAAAGCCACTGCATATGCAAGTAACATTCAGAAACTGCTCAATGTCTGACAAAGAAAAGGGGATCCAAGTTCATTTGTTTATTATCTCCATCCAATGCCATACAAGCTCAATGTTTCCCCACCAATTTAAAAAAAATTTCTCCCAATGCACAGTAGGTCAGCAATGAGAAAAAATGATTTTCATCCCATGAATCAGAGATAGTGACCGTCATTGATGGAAAATGATTGACAAGGCAATGACTTATTACGGTGATACATATTTTCATCACCGGATGGTGCTCTAGTAAAGAAAATGTCTGTGTACTTTTTGACAGTTGATGTCACATTTTAGTGAAGTCACTGAACAAGATGGCTGAAGCTGCTGGTAAGTTGAAATTGGTATTATGAAACCACAAAAAAAGGATGTTATCATAATGATAAACTTGCTACCTTGCCACAGTTATCATATTATTATGATCCTTCCATCCATCCTTCCTTCCACTAGCAGGAAAAATAAGCTAGTAGCTAGCTTGAGTAAAACCTCTCATTTTTCCAGCATAAAATTACTGATAGTTTAAATTGCTAAGTCATTCAACAGAATTCAGTTTTCAAACAAGGATAGTGCATAGGGCTTACTCACTATCACTAGCAAGCCAGTAGAGTTTCTTGCAGATTGTTGCAGATTCTTCTGATATAAGCGAAACTGATATGTCTATTTATCTGAGATTTTTACATTCTCACTCCCTCCCAAGGACCACCACTACGGCAAGGAGATATCTACAACTGGATGAGGGATGCAGGAATCTTGATTGCAAAAGCAATCAAAACAAGCTCCATGAGTTGTTTGGGTCTTTAAAATTTGCTTGGAACAACCAGAAAATCATTTGAATCTAGCTAAACATGTTATGAAAGCGATATTCAAATTTGCCATTCTGGCCCACTGTGCAGTGCTTCAAATGCCCATAGTACTTCCATATGACTGAGTACAGGTGGCAAGCAATCTGTGATGAAACTGCTTTCCAATAAATCACACATACTATAAGTTATTATGATTGTCCAGTATTTCTCAATTGAAAGTTTGCCAGTTTCATGGTAAACATATCTCATACAAATTGGGTGCAAACCTTATATATTTATACAGAGGAAATCTCCAATGATAGAGTTAGGTGTTTTGTCTGGAAAAAAAAAAAATTATTATAAATATGACTAGAACAAAAAGCAATCTTAAAAAATTGTAATAAGAGTTCTCACACAATATATTTTTAAATATTGAGACTGATTGTTGTCAGCACTCAGTCAAGTTGGAATGCATCAAAGTGACAGCTAGTGAGGAGCATCATGCAGATTGCATGTTCACCATGACTTTCAATGTTTTCACTTAGAATAGAATGACATCAACAAACCAGTTTTTAATAGGCCTAATTTGAAATATCATGTAAACCAATGTGAAAGGATATTCATGGAAGATTCTTGCCAAACTGGATTTGTTTCCCCAATGATACAAATACACCTTTCAATTCTCTGCCCAATTAAAAAAATTTCCTTTTAAACATTGAGCTGTCCTTGAGCATGCACTTACTTCTATTGCCATTTCCTCAACCAATGGCAACTTATGTATAACTAGTGTGATATGCATACTACCATTTAAGGGTAATGGTTTTTTGATGGAGAGGGCATTTGCTCTTGCCAGTTAAGCACATACATACATCAGCCCACACCATGAATGACAGGGAATTAAACCATATCTCTGAGCAGTCAGACACTGAAAAACATAAATTCACCTTCTCAAAAAGGGACCATAGAGTGTGACAAGGTAAGGTGGAGTGGGGAGGATTTTCTGTTCATTATCCAACAAGAGAAGGAGTACCCCAAATTTCCCACCACTCTTCGTTTCCCAAATAGAAGAATAAAGTTTATCATTCATCCAGAAGTTCCCATTTGGTCATATGGTTCAATGTAAACACAGTAGATGTCATTTGCTCTGCTTTTAACCCTTTCATGGCATATGATCATTGTAAGGATCATATCTTTTGAGACTGCTCTTGCAGTTACCATTGAACAAAACCTCTTTTATATGGTACCACTTAATAGCTCTCAAAAAGGACTCTTCAGTGATGCATCATTCGTTCAAATAGGTTGTAGTTCAGGCAAGCTGAATCAAAAAGAAAAGATGTGACCTGATAGGTTTGATTTTTTTTTAAATGGAATTTTGGATGAAAAAATAGAATTTTTTTTTCCTTTTTTTTTCTGGAAAAGGGAAATACATGCCTGCATGCTGCAAGAATGGACAGATAAAAGGGACAAAGGCCAAGTTTTAGGGGCTCCCCATGTGCGAACAATGGCCTGTTATTCAATATTTTTGGTTAATGATCTTTGTAATAAAAAAATTCAGTTTTTGAATATATGAGTAAATATTTGACATTTTCTGCAAGCTCCATCTTTAGCTAGGGCTGTTCAATAGAAAACGCGGTGGAAAAATTTATTAGTTATACGTTTTCTTAATTCGGCTATGAAGGGATTAAGTAGTAGAAGACAGTCTTGACAACTTGCAAAAAAAAAATCTCACTGGAATATCAATATTTTAAAGATTCTAAGCATTGTTAATAATAGGAATTTTTTTCAGACAAAACCAAGATTCCAGCCCGCAGGAGACGTGTGTACTTCGTGTGATGAAGAAGAAATTAATGAAATTCTTGCAGACAGTGATTCCAATTATGATGTTGACGATGAATTCAGTGACAGAGATCTTCGTGATAATAGTGAGAGTGACAGTGAGCCTGAACCTGCAGCAAAAAGATGCAAAACTACTGCCACAACTCAGCCTTCTGCTAGCACATCACAACAGAGTGACAGGGCAAGTGACAGTGATGATAGCGTAAATATTCCTGCATAGCCATTTGTGAAACTTGTGAATGATGTGGCTCCTCGACTTAAGATATTCACCCACAAAGTGTCAGAAGTACCCACTTAGGTACTGCAGGGTGTGCCCAAGACACAACAAAAAAGGACAAACCAGATACATCTGCTCTTCCTGCAAGATCCCCAAATATAAGGGCGATTGTCTCACCAGGTACCACATACTGCAGGAATACTAGAAGTATGAACTACACCCTGTGCAAATTTGAGCATGACTACTCTTATAGTTTCCGAAATATACATTTTTAAAGATCAGAGCAAATTGCAACACTTTGGGAAAAATGGCCAGGCTGCAGGGGCAGTCTGGTGAATTTCCATCCAGGTCTGAATGTGCTAAAAGAAGCATACCAGTCACCAGCATGATGCCAGTCCTATAGGAAAGGATTCAGGTATGGCTGAATGCCAGTCCTGTGGGTAAGACAAAATGTTGATGCAAAGCTTCACCAGAAAATACATCCTTTAAAGCAACTTTTCCCAAGCTGTGGGTCGTGTACATTTTCCCAGCATAAAAAATCACTACATCTGCATTCACTCAGGATAAAATTTGCCCTGCAGAAAAGGTCAATCAGTTTTCTTCATGTCATAATTACTTAGAAAATACCTCATTCTGGATTCTGGTGGGTTGCAAAATTTTCTGTATGTCAGCAAGAGGGTTGCAATTCAAAGAAGTCTGGGAACCATTGCTTTAGAGCAGAGGTGCCCAAAGTGCGCCCGCGGGATGCATCCAGCACAAAAAGTGTCTTAGAGAACATCCACTTTGGGCACCCCTGCTTTAGAGCATGCGATGCTGAAGAATAGGAAGTATCAGTATGTACTTATGTGCACCCTCCTACATTGCCACAAAAAGAAAAAGATGGTGAAGACAATTCATGAAATAAAAAGTCTGCACCCTAAGTTTAATAATAAAACCTAGTCTTCCCCATCTTTCTTTTAAATTCTCCCCCTTTTTTCTGCCCCCCACCTCATCCATTTACATCTTCAAAGTTTCAAACATCTGGTCATCCCATTCTAACTTTATCCATGCACTAAAACCCCAGATGAAACCATTCATGATTTGTCGATGGCATGGGTTTTGATGCATCCATATATCATGCGAGCCCTTAGAAAAGAAGGATCATATCTATTGCATCAATAGCATACATGCTGTCAAAAGCCAAATGGTAACCATTCTGAAAATTTTTCAGTCATCCTTTAAATGCAGTAAACAATTCCGGAAAAGTAAAACTGACATACCTAAATACAACATTGTTTTGATTAGAAAATGAACTTTTTTAGCATGAACTTTCAGTTTCTTCTGGCAAGGATGTGTTGCATCAGAGTAATCCATGTATGTCCATCCAGTCTCTAAAATTTCCTGACTAGAACCCTGCATTCATGCAATAATCTGGGATACATACCTTGGCCATCAATGACATTTCGAAGGACAAAATAGGCCCGCAAGCCACAGCCTCCCCTCTCCGTGCAAAGTCCCAAAAATCGGCTCATCTTCCCTGGAGCATGGGGGTCAGATACAGTCACAGCCAGAATGCTTCCTGAAACAGAAAACATTATCAGGGAGAATGTAAAACATTTACAGGCATAATATAATGCAACTTAGCAGGAAAAATTGTCCCTAAAATGATTCTGTGCAACCTCACAATTTCATCTGCAATGACTGTAAAACAGTAGGAAATTCTAGAAAATATATACTGACCAACATAAAACTCAGGAATGTCAATAATCTTCCTTCTCTTGAGCATGTCTGCCCGCTCCAGCTTTTCACGAATTTTGTTCCGCCACTCCACCTTTGGGTCTGGCAGGAACTCTGGCAATATGAAGCGATACTCAGCTGGAGAAGGTTTTCTTTCCAACGAAGTTGGTTTTGAAGACTGGTTGCCTGTTGTCACTTCTGGAAATGCTCCCTGTTCCAATATATCAGCCTGGGTTGAACACCATAGTTCCCCAACTTCAAGAAAAAATAAAGTAAGTTTTAAGCAATATTATGTTAAATACAGTCAACAGCGCAACTTAGCCTAGACTCACATAGAAGATTCTTAGAAATCAATATGCTGAGGAATGCTAGTTCACTTGGGTTGATACCTGAATGGATTCTTCGACATTTTTCTTGAACCAGCTGTAAGCCTGTTGTTAAGACTTGCTCATCAGTGTAAAAAATGTTTAAAAAGCCCTCTGTAGTACCATATGTAGGGTGGGGCAAAAGTGAGGGAACAGGAATTTTGGGAGAATTTATTTTCAAAGTGAATGCTAGATGGCAGCACATTCCCATACCTCTTCTTCATCAATTTGGCATACAATAATTTAAGTCCGGTGAAGTGTGCTCCTGCCATGTCCACTGAAATTGGCTGCAAATGAACAACTGTTCCCCACGCAGAGCAAATAAGACAGTGATGATGTGTCATTTCTATTGCTGTTCATGTTGGTGACCTTCATGCTTGAGTTTTGCACAATTTTGCCTAAATTTGACAGACATTTGAAAGTGACTTTTGACTGAGTGTTGTGAGATAAAGTAATGGTGTATTAAACTGAAAAATGAGTGGAGTTGGTGATGATTTACACAAGAAACAGAGAACAGTTTATGATAAACTAACATGATTACCATGAAAGACACCCAAATATGCCAAGACTGTCAATCCACTGCTCAGATTTGATTGTGAAATTTCAGGCAACTGGCAGTGTTCTCAATGTCAAAACAAACTGGATGGCAACAGGAAAAGCCAGCCAAACAGCATTTATGGCCCAAGTGTCCACACAACTGCAAAGTTCAACACAGGAGATGTTGAGAGGTGTGAGCATTAATGAAAGATTTGTCAAAAAAGAAATTAATTTCTCCCAAAATTCCTATATTCTATCGCTTTTGCCTCTGTATGTATACTCCAGGCGTATGACAATAGAGACAGTTTTTTTTATATTGAAATTGCCCTATTGGTATTTTTAAAAATATTTTTTATATAGCTGCTGTAGGCACCCATTGACCAATGTTAAAAATAAAAAAAAAGGTTAAGAAAAAAATATATGAAAAAAATATATGATTAACTTCAAAACAAATACCCCAAAACAATTATTGTCACTTGTGAGCAGATATTTGAATTAGTATCTGCTCAAGTTCTGATAAACTTCTGGAGCATTTCGCACATCATATTCCTTCTTCAAAAGCAATTTCTCTTTCATGAAAAAATAGTTTTTAATAGGAAAAATATATTACTATGATCTTATCACTATCAAAATTGCATACATAAAGATAGAATTTTAAAAATGCCAATTATTCAATAGATATCTTCTTACAATGATTCACCTTTTCATGAAAACTTTTTATTCCATTAATCATGAAATACTTTGAATAAACCATTCACAAAGGATGACGTGGCTCCTTTTGGTAACAGACAAAAATCTTTTCTCTAGACCCTTTCCAGCCCAATGATGCCACATGACATCATGGCAAAATTATGTATATGAAGGCACTGCTTTAAGCCTACGACTTCTTTTGGCATCAGAGTAAGTTATTCTAGTACATTTAAGAGTTGGTTACTATTTTATTATTTTATTACTTGTTAAATATAGTTCAAAATAATGTTTCTTCCCCAGAGCAAATAAATTATTCTGGAATGGAAAAGGTTAAACAGATTTAGGCCAACTGACACAGCTGAACTCCAAAGAGTTCAACAAGGAATCAGTTGAATCACATCAAATAAAATGCAAGCTGATGGTTGAATGTAGTATACAGAGGAAAAGGTGACAAGGGTAACATGTAAGATTTTCCCATTGTCTCAGTGAATGTGACATCAAGACTTCCACTTCCCATGCTTCTCAATGCAAACATGCAAAGACTCCTTCAAAAACTACAGACAATGTATGACCTCACCAGGATGCCACTACATTCAATCACCATGACCTGTTTGCAGGAAACCTGGCTAAATGGATGGCCGTTTCCATGCAATTGGTTTCTTTTCTGAGTTTAACTTGTGCCTGTTGGGCTTAGCCAGGGCCGAATTAACCCACAGGCTAATAAGGCTATAGCCTTAGGCCCCTCATAACCTTAATCCGGCCCTTGGCTTAGCTGATAAGCCTTGAGCTCCACAAAGTAAAAGAACACTCCGACATAATCACTAAGCCTAACGTGAACGATGTCGTAGTTGAAGGGCAAAGAGAAAAACAAAAATGACTACCCACCCCTAGCATGGCGAAACAACGGGAGTAGGCGTCTCACACGGCAGGAAACATGTGAAACTAACATATTCAACCCACTCTTCAAAGACTGAAAGTCAACTGTTGGGAATTTCACACTTTGGTGCACAATGCACTTGTCACATGGTGACTTCTACTGGATTGGACTGGAGAGGGAGAGATGCATGATCTGTCGGGGGGACAGACAAACTATATTCAGGCTATGAACTCTCAAAAGAATATGTGATGCTTCACGATGATAAAGAAAACAGCTTTAGTTCAACAAATAGAAAAATTAATAATACAATTACATTTAGATTAAACGTAATTGATGATCGATATTATTTGCAGTGAGAATATAATATTGGGCAACATGAGCCAAGGACAGGTGAGAATAACATGGGAGCAGCCACCGGGTGAGATGGAACAGGCTGTGCTGGCAGTCCACTCCTCTCTTTCGCGTTTCTTCGGCTGTGTCCGAAATTTTCGGTGATTCTGGGACTTTACCCGTAGGATGTTTTCATCGTGATATGGCAAGCAGAGACGGTCCCATCGTCACTGGAACGGATGGAAAGGATTTCTTGCACCGCGAAACCGTAGCAAGTCACTACAAAGTCAGGTGAGGCAATAACGGAATTAGTCCATTCCGCCCTGCGAAATCTGATGCTATTCATTTTTATCCCCCTATAGCGCGACGAACAAGGGGAGATTACGAGCATGTTTTGGTGTGCATGTTCTCCTCTTTTTTGTGATGATAGCCAAATTATCTGCTGACATCTTGGATAGGTTGGATGTCTTCATCTGGGAGATAGAAGTCTTAGTTCTTCCAAAGGTGCGTTTCTCCTATTAGCTTCAGATACCATCATCTTGGGTAATTTAATTTTAAGGATCATCTGGGCTTGGTTTCAACGTAAAATTGCCATGGGCCTATCACTACAAGAGCTGCTGCACCCTGTGCAAATTGGGAGCGTTACCATGCCGAACCAGGACATGTGTAGGCCTACTTGGAATACTGAATTTGGAGGTATATGTATTATGCTTTCAGCACCATTTCAAAAAGAGGGTTCATGTCCTGTGGGCTTAGGCAAGTGCATAGAGGGCTTTGAGTTTAGAGTTTTTAATGACTAGAGATTTGAGCCAAGTTGTGGCTTACATTTTTTTAATATTGGCTTTTCCTTATGTTGCACAACCAATGATGATTTCATTGATAAAATTTAGGGCAAGAATTAGTAAAAATTTTCCATTTTTGTCCTCAGACAAAAATTATGTTTATTCAAACTAGAAAAGAGAATAAGAGGGGAAAAATCAGGATGACATTTACTTGAAATTATATTTCCACTCAATCCTGCCATATATTGTGTGCAGGCAATCTGTATTCTACTGCATTTGAAGTGAAGTAAAAATTCAAAAAGGAATACAATTTTTGTAATGCAGTAATACAAGTAATACAATATAGTAATACAAACATTCTGTACCTTGTGCATGTCTCATTGTTGATAATCCTATCTGCCTATGGTTGGTATTCGAATATAAAAGAAAAGAAACTTCTCAAAGTGCTCTCCTGGTTTCCACCGGGGCACAGGTGGCACGTGGTGGAAATCAGGTGAAACCAGCCAATTGCTCACAGTGACTTGATACTCTGACTGGGAGATGGTAAACATGATCTGAGAAAATGCAGCAAATCACATCTGGCAAACAAATGAGTTGGGGAATTTGAAAATGGTTCCTTTCTCGTAGAGGTCTGGATTTACTCTTTGCAACTGGCCTATTTCCCAGCTTCAGTACTTATGGGAGATGCTCCTCAGCTCTACTTATTCCTGTAACAGTTACTCTTGGGAATAGCACTTGAACTACCAAATGATTGAAGTGGGAGGGGAAACCATTCATGGTCTTGGACAACTTGTTGTTGGAAATAATTGGGTAGTTGCCTTTCTTTAATCCAGCCTCAAAATGATGTAGCTGAGTTCACTAGCAATATCATGCAAATGTAAAGGTGAATGGCACCTATCTCTCGTACCCACATCTTGTCTTCAAAGCCACAGCTCTTCATGATTTTATTCAGCACATAGGAATATAGGTGAGCATCAGTTGTAGCTAATGTAGTCCTTGTAGAAATGATGAAGTGAAGGATTATACACAGTACTGGATGCAATCAACATAGGAGCCTGTCCATATATGGCAGGGAATCCAGGCATTTGCAAGTGAGGGAGCATGAACTTGTAACCCAGAAAGGCAGGGTCCAATGCTGTAATTTCATATTTATTCTCTCATGATAGCATAACTAAGCTCTGTATGAAGTTGTGCTTCTCAAGAAGCATCTTCTGAGTTTTCTTAGTTTGGTCAGCTTTATTATGTTGCCTCTTTAATAGCAAATAAGAAGCCTATGTATTTCAGTCTTGGTAATATGAAAAAAGAGTGGGTGCCGGTGTTGGCATACTTCATTATCTTTATAAAAACAACATCAATGCAGTAGGCAAGGGTGGGGGCACACTAATTAGGCTTAGAATTATGATAAATATAGGGTAACAGGTTTGGCTAGATTCTGATAATTTGTCTCTATGACAGCCCTTGGCATGGGAGTATCTATGGGCAGTGAGCTTTCTGTTCATCTACTGGGGAAATCATGGGAATAGCAAGAACAACATCCGCTCAATGAGGGTAAGCTAGAAGCACAAAAGTTGAGTGATCTGCCCTTATGTAAAGGCCTTTCCTTCTCTTGCCACCCCTCATGTAAAGGGTGTCCCAACAAGAGCGCAAGATTTAATTTTGTAATAAAACGCATCATTTATTCAAAAAGTGCTGATATTTTTATTTCAGTATAAAGCACACACACTGCGATTAATTGTGGAACACAATATCCGACAAATGTCCCCCGCGACTCTGCTGGCACACTCTTGCTCTTTTGACGAAATTCTCGATGACATTTCCGCATAATTGCGGCTCAATTTCTCCAATGACACGTCGAATCTCCGCCTTGAGCTCATGAATTGTTTGTGGTTTGTTGGCATAGACACGAGATTTCACAAACCCCCAAAGAAAGAAGTCGCACGGTGTCAAATCGCACGACTCGGTGGCCAATTCTGGTCGCCATTGCGTGAGATGACACGGCCAGGAAATTTTTCTCGCAACAACTCAGTTGTTTCGCGCGCAGTGTGACAGGTTGCGCCGTCCTGCTGGAACCACATGTCTTCCAGATCCATACTATTGTTTTGGTTTGTTGGCATAGACACGAGATTTCACAAACCCCCAAAGAAAGAAGTCGCACGGTGTCAAATCGCACGACCTCGGTGGCCGATTCTGGTCGCCATCGCGTGAGATGACACGGCCAGTAAAATTTTCGCGCAATAACTCAGTTGTTTCGCGCGCAGTGTGACAGGTTGCGCCGTCCTGCTGGAACCACATGTCTTCCAGATCCATACCGTCCAATTGAGGCCACAAAAACTCCGTTATCATGTTGCGGTAACGTACGCCATTCACTGTTACTGCATTTCCGGCCTCATTTTCGAAATGGCGTACGTAATTACGTACGTAAATTGAGCCGCAATTGTGCGGAAATGTCATCGAGAATTTCGTCAAAAGAGCAAGAGTGTGCCAGCAGAGTCGTGGGGGACATTTGTCGGATATTGTGTTCCACAATTAATTGCAGTGTGTGCGGTTTATACTGAAATAAAAATATCAGCACTTTATATTGTGTTCCACAATTAATCGCAGTGTGTGTGCTTTATACTGAAATAAAAATATCAGCACTTTTTGAATAAATGATGCGTTTTATTACAAAATTAAATCTTGCGCTCTTGTTGGGACACCCTTTATAAGCCTAATTAGGCAATAGCATTACCTTAAACCAGTATTGTATTTAAGATGAGTCTGTAAAGGACTTATGGTTTTCTTGTACTTGGTCTTGAGTTTGGTTTTATTCAAATTATAATGGTGAGAATATGGATTGCAGATTTTCCAGGGTGGCATAGTGGTGTTTGGTCTTGGAATGGTGCTCTTTGCTATACTGTGGTACTTCAATGATGTCCTCCTGTATGTCTCAACTGGGTCAACAGAAGGGATCCAGATATGGCAGGTAAAATTCACTTGTTGGAATAGGGCTGTCCTAGGTCTGTTGATCTAACACTCATAGACTTAGGCATTTTTTTTATCATTGGCTGTAACATAGGCCTTCATGAGCTGTGAATTTGGGCCTCTCCATAGAGCCTGATTTGTATTTTGATTTTTCTGCAGGGATATCCATATGGGCTCCTATGGTACGTCTTCCTAGCAATTGCCCTCCAGATCCATGCCTTTTCACTTGTGTTCTCCCAGAAATTGATCAATGCCTGGAAGGCACGTGGCACCCTCAAGAAAGCTCAGTGATGTGGAAAAAGTTTTGTTATGCGGTTGTTGGTTTGCTGTCATTCCCCACACAAACACACAAAATTCCTCCCTAAACCAAAGGAGGCTTTGCCAAGAAGTCCTGTGTTCTTTCTCTCCATGTTTGTGTGTGCTCAAGTGTGATCACCCTCAAAACCCTTGATAAATTTTGAATTTCCCTGAGATGTGGTTAGTTTGAAGGAACTGTGAGACCTGTTTGGAGTTTTTATTCTATCCCTGAATGAATTGAAATAGACCATGGATATTCCTCTCATCATTTCTAGTCATATTCCTTGGAAAAAGATGCATGTATAATCCCATCACCAATAATTCATTTTTAGGAAAATCACAGTCTAGGTGCAGTCTTATCACATGTGCAGAGTACATGAATTAATGTGCAAAAAGAAATGCAAGGTGATGCTGAGAAATTATTTCAGGAGAAAGGGGGGGTGTTCTGGATACAACTTGAGACATTTTAGGACACACTACAATCCATGAGTCATTGACTAGGTTCCAGTTCACATAGGTGATCTGAGAACAGTAACAAGAAGCCAAGACGGCTTGGAGATCACTTAACAAATTCAAGGATCTGCATCTATGGAGGTCAATCTGTTGCTATTTCATCTGAGAAAATGAATGCCTGCAACATGGATTACTTATGCTAATATTAAAGTTATTCACACATCACCAAGAGCAGTGAAAATGCACTTGAGTGATGAAGGCTTTCCTCCACATTCAAGGGAAAAGTGCATGAAACAATACCACAGAGATAAGCAATGATGAAAAGAGCACACCATGAATTCATGACAGAGTTGAACATCTTTCCATCCTTCAATATATACCAAGTGGTGCAAAAAAAAATAACTTGTGTCCTGTTTGACACTTCATTAAAGCAAAAATGGGGATGGCATGTTCATAATTTACTTGTGTTACAAAATTTGTCTCCTTAAGTTCAAGGTATCCAAGTTGTTCAGATAATAATCAACTGTCATTCAAGGGTCAGTAAAAAAAATTTTACTCTTCCATGTATCAGAAATGAACAATGAAAGGATTCTTTCATCAGTCACCATAAGTCCTATTCTTGACTACAGTGCCGTCAGGCCTCCAGCTGTGAATGTGATGTGTTTTTTAGTGGGTCTGGAGATGTGTGAGAAAAAAAAAAAGGAAACATGCATTAATGTTTTCCTAAGTCAGCTGCAACATAAGTACACTGCATAGCCAAGAACACTTCAAAAACCAAATGGCCATTTAAAAAAATACAATAAAACCTGCCTTAGCTTATATGCTTGGGGCCAAACCTTGTTACATATAAGCTATCAGGTTTTACTGTAGGCAAAAAAATCCAAACAAATGATAGCTGTAGAACAATACTGAAAACACTGCAGCCCATAAGTACAAATGTTAAATTTTCTTACTTAAGTTTAACCCTTTCAGACCTGAATTAAGGCTGCTATCAGAATAATATTCTTTTTTGCATTTTTGCATTCTTTTGCGATAGTAATTGAAATTTTCATGCTTTATATATAGTTTTTTATATTTTGAAAATTTACCATGTATATTATACATTTAATTAAATAACTGAAGATTACAAAACTAATGGGTGAAAGAAGGCCTCTGATGGAACTGGACCATGCATAATTGCACCCATTGTAGTGTAATATGGAGTGCAAAGTCATGAGAATCCTAAGAAATTGCCATAGACACAATGTAAATGCAATGTCCATTGGAATGGATGCCAGGTCTGAAAGGGTTAAACAACTATTACTCCATCTAAACAACCTGGAAACTTTTAACTTTTGGGGAGTAAATTTTAGGATACCATCTATGTGATATGAACAATTACCAACCTGGAATTACTTTGGTAGGTTTTATACAGCAATAAATAGGATGCCTTTTTTCTTTGCTCCACCTGGTATACAAAAGCACCAATATACATGCACTTATGAGCAAATCCACAGTATTTCCCAAAGGAATCTCCTATGACAATGATATCAATGGATAGCATGCACTTTCAATTGCTGAATCAAAAGTCAATTGAGCCACAATTAAACCTGGATGGAAATGTAACTAGAGAGCCATGATATAAATATGCAGCAAGAGAATAAGAAAAAGGAATGCAATGCTTCATGTGAATGTCCCTGATAGAACCCCAAGAATCACTTGTGGGATGGAATGAATAGTCATAGCTTTGATTGTAATGCACATAAAAGACCAAAAGCTAGTTCAAACCTATCTGAGAACTGGGAACTGCATGCTTTGAAGCCTATGACATGACCAGCATAATCCCATTTTTTTCCATCATTTGCAATCAGGACAGAATGATTTTGCCATTCATGATGTATTGTTATTAAAATTTAAAAATACGTCATCACCTTCAATAGGAAACAAGGGTCATTTGGCATTGTCACTAATTCCAAAACAAAGGGATTTACCTAGAGATGCACAATGTTTGAATTTTGGCCAATATCCAATATTCCAATGTCTGAAAAAACCAATACCGATATCTGTATCCACACATTCATGCATCAACCCCTCCACTGCTGAGTTTTATTTAGTCTGATGGTGAAAGCATGAGATGCATGATATCCAATGGCAAAAAGAAATGTATTATTCGTACTGAAGCCAGGCTCTTCAACGTGGACTTCAAAATATTAAATTAGATTTCCACTAGACATTTTGTTTACTATGTTCCATCATAGAACTTCCAAGATGTTTCATCATAGAAGCTCCAACTTCCCAGGAGTTGGAACCACAATTAATTTTCTTCAAGTGAAGCACTCAGTTAAAAAATTATTTCTCCAAGTTCCCTTTCTTATTCCTCTGGAAGCCCAGAGAAACATGACTGACAGATTGTCAACACATCATCAGACATTTGGGGGGAGGGGGGTTAGCTGGTGCTTCTGAGTCAGGGCACAGGCATGGTCCAAGAATCCCTTGTACCTCCCATTCCCAGTCCAAAGGGAAAAAATGCTAACATTTTGCATAGCCTTAAACCTTGTTTGATGAAGACACGGCACTTAAACATTTTTCACCTTCCTATGAGAAAAATGAGTGAATATCCATTGCTCACTATACACTCTTAGCATTTGACTTATTTCAGATGTCTGTTGGTATCACTTATTGGCAGGTCATATATTGTATCAGTCCAATATGTTGGTTTCACCCGATATCAGCTAATACTGATAACTGATAAAATATCATTGCATCTCTGAATTTATCTTCACTTTTCTTCTTTTCTCCAGATATTTTTTTTATGAAAAAAGTTGCAATTGGCAGAAAGAAAGAACATTAGCAAACCTGAGGGCACAATCTTTTGTTCTCAGAATTCACTTCAATAACTTCATTTACTCTGCAAGTGCCATTTAATTCAGAACCTCTTCAGCACATGAATGTATAGAACTCAGAGGCTCGAATGTGTCCTCCTCCAAAACTGTGCTCTGAACCTGACAATCAACAGGGTTCAGATTGTGATAGATCCAAAGAAAAGGAGTTCCTTTAACCATAGAACAGTCCTGACCTGAAAACTGTCCATTATCAGGAGCAGTCTTTGAGATTATTCATCACCACAATCTGCTTCAAATTAACACTTTCAAGGAGTTACAGAAGTGAACCATCAAAGCATAAAGTAAAATTCAAGAGATTGCACTCATAAAGTAAAATTCAAGAGATTGCACTCATAAAGTAAAATTCAAGAGATTGCACTATC
The DNA here is from genome assembly GCA_905338385.1 of Darwinula stevensoni. Lineage (NCBI taxonomy): Eukaryota > Metazoa > Arthropoda > Ostracoda > Podocopida > Darwinulidae > Darwinula > Darwinula stevensoni. The sequence continues at coordinate 340,896 of CAJPEV010000006.1, read as the reverse complement.
AAGAGAATGATAGTACTATTGATGAGTGGCAACATCAACTATATGTGATACAAAATGAAATGAGAATGAAAAAATTTCATTAAAACCATCACCGTGAAAAGGTATGCTCAAAGAATTAATATAAACAGAAGAGAAGTTTGAAGTGGACTGGATGATAATGAAGCAGAGAAGGGCGTTTCCTTCTCTCCACTCCCAGCAGGAGCTCTTGCCCCTTTTCAATATCCTTTGTCCAAAATTTTCAAGGAGAAACTTATTTATAGCACTTTTTCAATCTTTTAAAAGAAATTTGATGACACATCTGTCCCTCTACCAGTTATTTGCTTTGTTGGAAACATGTACATACTAATGTGCCTTTGCAGGTGATTTTCAAGAGGCATGCAAGGTCATGAAAAAATTGCCTGCTATTCCTTGTTGCAGCATTTCTTTAAAAAGGTTTTTGCATCGATGTAAAGGGAGTTTGACAGAAGAAACACCAAGAGTTGGCTTTTTTTGTCTATTGCTCAGTTATATAGAGAAAGGGATGAGTCTCTTGCACGTAAATGCATTGGGGGATCTCTGCCTTTGAGTATGACATTAAAATCAATATGATACAAAATCTGGTTGGGCTAAATGAACTGAAAATATTTTTAAAATTCCCTGGAGACCAATAGAGACTGCCCCCGGCCTCCCACCAAACTATCCCATGTTCAAAGCTATCCACCAAATGAGTAAATGTATTGTAGATAGGGAATCTTAGGTTGAAGCCAGCCTCAAAATACGTGCCCCATAAAAGAGAAATTCATCAATATGTCATCTGACTTTTTTTATTATTTTACTGAGACTAACTGGATAAGGGTTAAGGCCATTCCAACATGGTTAAAAAGGGACTTCAGAACATATGTTCTCTGCATACCATAATGGACTAGGGATAAACATTCTGTTTGCAGACAAAGTTCCTCCATACATGTGAGATCATTATAATAGGATTATGCAGTAACTTCTTGTATCAATGAGATGCTCAATCGAGAGATCAAGGTGAGACATCATCCTCATTGACAAGTAGCTTGACACTTTCATCAGCATTGCTTTCTTTCTCTCCATTCCTGCTCCTTTTGTAAAAAAAAAAAAAAAAAACAAGAAAAAAGTATCAGTTACCATGGATCCAGGAGCACCTGTTTTGGAAAATACACCATCAACAGACTCACCAGAGATTATATGTTTCAACAGATGACTTGGTTCTTGGCTGCCACATGGCACCAAGCACAAAGCAAGCTGCTATCATCACAGCAAAGCAGGCTAGCATATATGCAGCAACTGCAAATACATATCAAGAAATCTCTTCAACTCATGGAATCAGGTACATTACTCATTCCAAGACCCATAGTTGATCAAAGGGGATCTACAACACACTAATTTCAATGAGAGAGAAGATGTGGGAAGGAGGTTGGATGAGAAGTGGCAAAGCATGAATCAAAGATCCGTTGTTTGGATTTGGAGTCAATTGGAGGAGGTGACAGAGTAGTGGGTAAATATCAACACTCTCCAGTGATGAACCCACATAGCCTTTCTTGAATGCAGGTCCTCTGGCCAGAAAGAATGGTTGCATCTCTGGCATAAGGTTGTCATAGCCATGAACCCCATGAAATTCCTGCCCATCTGAAATATAGGATCATTCAACATTCAAGACTACAAAACGAAGTTCCACTTCAAAACCTAGCCATGTCTAACAGTCTCTTATATATTGGCTTGTAACATATATTCCCGCCATTTTTATATTTTGTTTGTTTTCACTCCATATTTTTGAAGTTTGGCAAAGTGGATAGTCATTCGAAAGAGCGTTCTTTCCTCTGCAAACTTATTGCCACCATTTTTCCGAATAACTTAATTTTACTTAACTTTCAGGTATTTGAAATGGAAATACCAGTCGGCAAGAAAACCCATTTTCGACACTTGCTTTATTTCGCGTTTCGCCGTAATTACCTGAAAGTTAAGTAAAATTAAGTTATTTGGAAAAATGGTGGCAATAAGTTTGTAGAGGAAAGAAGGCTCTTTCGAATGACTATATCCACTTTGCCAAACTTCAAAAATATGGAGTGAAAACAAACAAAATATAAAAACGGCGGGAATATATGTTACAACCCAATATAATGTGATCCATTGAAAGGAAGGGAGAATACTAAGACAGCTACCAGGTCCCAGCCATTTGCAAAATCATATACCTTTGCAGTGATTAATATTGCACTGAGAGCAAAACCAGACTTCTCTTATACTTTAGATATTACTTCAATTCAGGTATTGCTTCAATTTCCTGATAACTCAACCTGAAGCTACCCATAACCAAAGCTGGTTTACCAAAAAAGAAGACATCAATAGATAAATTTCATATGCCAAGTAAAAAATAAATGGGTGACTATCTAAAACAGTGGTCAGCAACAAGCAGCCTGCAGAAGCCCTCCTTCTGGCCTGTGAAGACCTGGCTATTGGACATTACAGTCTGACAGTAGACATTCATTAAAATTTTCATTTTAGTGACACTTGATAGGTGTTGGCTTGCACATGTGCAGTACTCTGCCATCTGGCCCCTGTTGCTGACTGCTGATCTATAGGAAAGCTGAAAGAAGTTGAGCTATTGAGCATTAAACCCTTATCTAGGCAATAGGAGTCCACTGAACTCCCCAGGGTATTATTCATTGCAGTACTCTCAAACAATTTTTTTTTTATTTGCTACAAATTTAGCATGTCTTTTAAAGACAGTTATCCATAAATCCAAAAATGACTTTATGTTTTGATTTGCTTTTAAGGAAAAATGTCTTAAAACGTTCTCCCTTACCTGTTTTGTGCTGCAAAAATACCTTGTCCAGATAAGGATTAAGGCATATCTGCCAAAAGCTCACCAATTCAATTTATTTTCTTTGAAGAGACTCTGTACCCCTTTGTATCTTGAATGTATGAATTAGGCCCTTTTCAGTCATGAGGAGGGTTTCATGCTCAACTAACTCAAGAACAGTGGTAGTTAAGAGCAGAATCACACTACAAGTCTTCGGTACCAGATATTTCCACAAAAGTTTAGATTTTTTTTTGCCACAGCTAGTTCCACCCAATAAATAAACTTTTCTTGTCTTCAGAGTATGTTGCATACTGCTGTTTTACTTCACTCTCTCCCCATCCTGTTTCATCAGGAACCTGGTGTTCTTCTACATTCATATATGCCAACAATTTTGCAATATGCTATTCATAAAGATTTTACATTAAATCTATTTCTTATGACAAAACACAAAAAGTAGGTTTTTAACCCTTTCAGACCTGTTCCAATGGACGTTGTATTTTCATTGTTTCTACGGTAATTTCTTGGGATTCTGTTGACTTTGCACCCCATACTACACTACAATGACTCAATTATGCATGACTCATTTCTGTCAGAGGCCTTCATAATACATAATCTTCTGTTATGTAATGACTAGGGAGCAGATTTTTATGCAAATGCATATTTTCCTGCAGCCTCCTATGAGCATGCAACCCAGATAGGATCATGTCTCATTGATAGAGGAAGTCATTTATGCCATTTTAAAAATGCATAAAATGGCATATTTTCACGTTTTTCTCAGCTTTTGCATATTTCTGTATATCTGTGCATATTTATGCATATTTCACTCATTTTTATGGGAAAAATAAGGGTTTTCCAGGAAAATTTTGCTTTCTTTATGAGCTACCGAGGAAAATTCTCATGCAGTTACGAAGTCCGACCAGCAGCATAGCGAGGGGGGGGGGGGGGTGAGATCCCCAAACTCTGCTCAAGATCCATCCGTCACCTCCACCCCTCCCGAGAAGTTTAGGAAATTTTAGGGCCTGTTCATTTCCATTGGTGAAATCCTTGCTTGACCACTGGCTGTGACAAGAATAGAAGACAAGAACAACTATACCCAGTTGAGGCATGTAATGTACATTAAAGTTCCTTCTTCTGGAAAATTCATATTGCATTTAAAAAAACGTTTTCACATATTTTCCCTTATTCGTGCATATCTCATGCATATTTTGGCATTTCAAGCACATATTTCAGGACTTATTAGCACATAAAAATCTGCTCCATAGTAATGACATGTATAATATACAAAAATGGTATGGTATGGAAAATTTAAACAAAATATAAAAACTATATACAGTCAACTCTTGATATACTGCCACTGTTGGTCTTCGCTGATTTTGGCACTATATCGAAAAGCATGGTTTTTTTTACTGAAAATTTCATAAATAACTCAAATGTTAAATATAAAAGAATTAGCAAATAAATCCACTTTAATTCATCCATGCTGCCAACGGAGAACAAAACTACACAGCTTTGAAAAATGATTCCTAATGTTTGGCTGACTTTTGGCCACATGTGCCTCCTTGTAACAAAACACTTCCACTTTTCCCTCGCACTTATAACTGTCCTTTCCCTCATTACTGGATAATGAACACAGTTGAACAAATGTCTGGAGAAACTATGGACTGAAAGAGGCTCCTTTCTTTTGGAGGATAGAAATTGGCATTTCCATTCTCCAAAAAAAAGAAAAGGAGAGGCAGGATTAGGTCAGATTAAAAGACCTCTTACACCCTCCTCTAATCCCTGGCATCCATGCCAAAGCTGTCATCCCTCACAATCTCGTTATCAAACAATCAAAAGGAAAGGCTGACAGCATGTCATTTTTTTCCACCAGAGTAGTGTATAGTTTGATCATTGTAGCTGGTACGATATGCTGTTTGGTGCCATATCGAGTACGACTTACGTTGAATAAGGCATGTTTATGCAAGGCAGAGCATTGGCGGATGGTGGCTTGCAAGGGTGGCGCTATAACGGGGGAGCACCAATGATAAACCTATGTGGAAGATTCATTCTCAGGAAAGAGTTGGCGCTATATCGAGGGTCAACTGTATAGAGCATAAAAATTCAAAGTAAAATAGGAAGAACTCAAACATGCAAAAAAGTATAGTATTCCTATAGTGCCTTAATTCAGGTCTGAAAGGGTTAAAGAGCATGAATAGAGAGATGAACTTAAAAAATAATCCATTTACGAAGTCCAAGAGGTACATCTTCAAATGCTACTGATTTTACAATGTGGTATTTTAAAAATAATTTCTTATATGACTTCATCCTGTTAATTAGAGAATCCTTCAAATTTATTCAAAGGAAAGCTTTATAATACTCCCCTTTGGTTCAATCCACTCTTTTCCTACATCCAGGATATGAATTCTCCAGGTACTAATCAATGCTACAAACAAGCTACACTAGTCATTTCTCCAAATAAAATTGATCAGGGTGAAATAAAACTGTACATTTCCGTTACAAGGCAAGTGCATACCATTATAGTTAACAAGCCAAGGAACCTCATCAAATGCATAGCCCTTGTCAGCAATAATGAAGAATGGAGGAAGATAGGGGTTTTCCTTGAAGTGCCAATGATCTGGAGCACTCCATGTCTCATAGAAGGTAAAGTTCATTTGCATCGAAGCTTTCTTGAAGGCTTCCAGTACTTTTGCTTCTTTACCTGCCAACATAAAATAACTTTTTCAAGTCCTTTAACTCTCCATCTACTGCAAAGGATTCCTTCAGTTCTACCTGGGTTAGGATAAATAAATAATGAGGGAGAAGAATTGGCGATGTGGTAGTCTCTGGGATCAGCAATATCACGGAGGTGGATGATGTTCTTGCGTGGGACAGACAACATTCCATGATCGGAGAGTATGATCAGATTCACCTCACTCAAGAGTTCAAGTTCTTTCAACTTGGATACCATATGACCAACTAGATCATCAATCTGACTGATCTTTTCCTTCACCTGGAAAAAAAGAGACAATATTATGCTTTTAGCTATGGGAAATTAACACTTGCCTGCAATCACTTCATGCAAAATTTCATTAAAATATATAAGTATTAGGTTGTTTCACATGAAATGTCCGATTTTGAAGATGAGATTTAAAAGGCTATATTTTTAACAAATAAAATTTCACTTAATCAAAATATGCTCCATTAGCTTGAATTGTCTTCTCCCAACGGGATACTAAGGAAAATATTCCATTTCTATAAAATTCTACATTTTTTGAATTAACAAACTCCTCAAATGCTCCAATTACAGCCTCTCGGTCCCGGAATGTTTTATTCCGGAGAAACAGCTCCAAGTGACGGAAAAGGTGATAATCCGTTGGTGAAAGGTCAGGTGAGTATGGTGGATGCTGCAAAATTTCATAGCCCAATTCTGTTAATTTTCCCACGGTGGTTCGTGACGTGTGGGGTCGAGCATTGTCGTGCAGCAGAATCGGTCCTTGTCTGTTTATCAATATTGGCTGTTCGGTGGCCAATTTTTGATGCATAATTTCAATTTGCTGACAATATGATTCTGCTGTAATTGATTGTCCCGGTTGCAAAAAAGAATAGTGTATGATTCCCTTTGCAGACCACCATACTGTCACCATGACCTTTTTTGGGTGCAATGGCGGTTTTGGTGCATGTCTTGGAGCTTCACCAGCATTCAACCATTGTCCACTTCTTTTCCGGTTATTGTACAGGATCCATTTCTCGTCGCAGGTAATGATTCGCTCCAAGAATGGCTCTTTGTTGTTCCTGACCATCAGCGATGAACACACCTCCAGGCGTCGCAGTTTCTGGCTGTCCGTCAATTCGTGCGGCACCCATTTCTCCAATTTTTTCACCTTTCCTATTGCAGCCAGGTGTCGAGAAACAGTTGCAATAGAAACACCTAGGTCTATTGCAAGAGCCCGAACTGTCGTTTGTGGGTTAGCTTCCACAATGGCTCTTAAATGTTCTTCATTCACAACAGATTCAGGCCTTCCTCGGGGCTCATTTTCGAGATTCATGTCTCCAGATCGAAATTTTTCGAACCACCGCCGAATAGTCCGCTGGTTAGCAGTCCCTTTCCCGAACGCCAAGTCGATGTTACTCGCGGCTACAGCTGCGTTGTGCCCCAATTTGAACTCATACAAAAAAAGTAGTCTCAATTCTTTTGAAGACATCATATTGTACAGGCAGTCCTCGACATATGACGGTAATACGGGGGAGGCCTCAGGCCTACATGTCAATGACTCCTTCAGCCCTAGGCTTAGAGCGTCCTAAGTCAAAGTGTCGTAAGTCGGAGCGTCGTAAGTTGAGGACTGCCTGTATAGAGAAAAATCTGACATTTCATGTGAAACAACCTAATACCTTTCATGATTTCAAAACAATTTAAATTTGAATGCATTCACAATTTTTTAAACTTCCTGCGAAACTGATTTTACATAAATTTAGAGAAAGGCATTTTAAGAAATTATCTTACACATAATGAATCCTAAGCCTACTATATTGTTTGCTTGGAAATTATATAACTCCTCAACTTAAAGACAGGTTTTTACAGGATAGCTAAATACATATTTGAAAGCTTCCAGAATGTAATTAAGGAAAAAAATATATAACCAGCACCTGCTCTGACTCAGGGCCATATAAATGGCCTGTGGTATCTGGTTCTGCAAGATAAAACACAACCAGATTGGCCGGGGTTGTGTGGTGTTCAAACCAGCTGATAGCAGTATCCATGCTCTTTACCCACTGTCTGTAGGTCAAGTTACTGGCAAAGGACATGGAGTGAGTAGGAAGTCTGTGATTAGATCCATAATGGAAGTTGTATCCTGGCCATGCCACCACTCCACTTTTCCTACCCTCATCTGCATCTTCATTTAGTGTCTGGGAAGAAAATAAAAACATGGATAGCATATATTCTCTGTAATAAAACAGGCCAAAGGGTATTCCCAAGAAAAGCTTAAGAGCAAACAGCACCTTGGCAACTTTGGCCTTCTTCATATCCAGCTGCCAGAACAACCTTTGGCCAATTGGCATGCACTAAATAGCCTATGTGTTGGATCTATTGCCTGACTGTGCACAGTTTAATGAATTCATTTGACCATCTACTTCAAATGAAGAAAGGCAAGAACTACCATGCTAAGGATAACTTACGTTAAATATGCCTTGGATTGAGGCTTAATCTTACTATTAGGCCAAGTGACTGTTATCTGGAAGGAATAACGAGTGAATTCCTCTCACCCACACAGGTATAGCTTTGGAGTTCTTTGTAGCATAAAACTCTCCATCACTGAAGAGATCGACAAGAGATTCATTGGCCTGATCGTAGAGGCTGGAACCCAGGACCCCATGACTTTCAGCAAAGAGTCCTGTCACTATGGACTGGTGATTTGGGAACGTTTTGGTGACGAAAACGGGAGTGAGACGGGGAATAAACGCCCCTTCCTTCTTCAACAAATCGAAATTCGGTGTCTTTGCCTTCTCGAAATAGTCATGCCCAAATCCGTCGAAGGACACAAGGAGGACGAGAGGGAATCGAGATCTCTCTCGTTCAAAATGGCCTTGAACATTGAATACCAAGAATAATACGAGGATTGGGGAGAGGAAGGAAATCAGAATGCGAGGTTTAAGCCGGGGCATCCAATTTATCCCAGAAGAACGGGTAAATCCGTCCACGATGATGGTCAATCTTACAACGAAATGATCGACGAGACTTTCACCTTCTGCACGGTTAGCTGGCTTCCATGATCCATGCTGGATTCAGTGTTGTTCAGTTGCGATGACACGACCGCGATTCCCATAGCTGATGCAGTTTCCACTCTACCCTCTGGCGTATTATGGCTGAAGAGTCAGGGGCGCCACTGCGCCAGAGGGAGCGGCCCCCTCCTCGTAAAATACGCCACTGGCTACATTATATTCCAATCACTGAGCTAAGTGATTCCAATTTACAAGGTTTGCCAAAAGGAAAACTATGCCACACGAATTTTCGCTTTGAAATCCATATATTTGAACGAGTTGACTTGAAAACCTAATGGTATAGTGGTGTATATAGAAGAGAGGAGTTACATGACGAATTTCGCCGAAAGCAAATGGAGCCTCTGCCATGGTATATGTGCCACGTGTTGCACGTTCTCCAACAGCTTTTAAAATGTAATGCTGTCCATTCTTGATTTATGGAAGATCTTGTCGAAATTGTCAAAATTCTGAGTGAACAGGCATGCGACTGCTGTTGCGAAGCACAAAACCACATTCGCATAGGAATGCCTGAAAGTGTATGCACGTGCATTAAATTTTCATGTAGTGAAAAACATTTAAGAACGTCCCGCTAAGTTTTCACGTCCACAGGAAGAGATTTTCTTTTAAAGCGAAAATCAAATGTGAATTCATGCCTCGCAGCGGTAGTTGTTGCCTGTTCACTCAGAATTTTACTTTTTTTCTAAATACAAAATCTGTCATAAATTAAGAGTGGGTGGCCAAATGTCCATGAAACGTCAACAGTTCTTGAAGAACATACAGTGAGGGACAAAACTGTTGCAATGTTCGACACATTGCTAGTTTATGACTCATATCTCGAGTATGACGTGTTCAATTTTTTATTCAATTTTAATTAAAGGAATAGATGATGTCGAGTGTGGTAGGTTTTTCCAGCTTGATGACAGCAAGAGAGCGAGAGGTAACCGACTTAAGTTGTGCAAACCGCAGGTGCGGCTCAGGTCGAGACAGGAATTCTTTACTTGCAGAGTGGTGAACGCGTGGAATGCGTTAGATGACGAAGTAGTGGCTGCCCCTTCTGTGACTATCTTTAAGAAGAAACTAGATGCTTTCATGGACAGGCAAAAAGGTGGGGGGCAATGTTGACGTAGGTACTAGACAGTAAGCAACTAGGGTAGAAAAAAAAAAAAAAAACCATACAAAAATACAAAAATATTTAGCTTTAAGAGGGTTAGGCCTACCCTAAAATTAAGGAACGCTCGACCTCGACACGTGATATCGAAATGGGCGAAATCGCCTCTTGATATCACTAACTCTCCTGACTCCTGACTCCTGAATTTAGCTTAAATTTCAGTCAATCATACTCCTACTTCCTGGCTTTCGATTGGCGCTAGTCACATGTCAATTGGCCTCCTATTGTCTAAGTGGCAGTTGTTCAAAGGGAACGAGGTCATTGCAACAGTTTTGTCCCTTTCACTCAGGCATAAGAAAAAACGAATTTATTAATACTTTGTGTGCTTGCCTTTGGCCTTCAACACTGCCTGAACCCTTCAAGGCATGCTTTCAATCATATCCAAGCATGTCTGGACTGGAATGGCGTCCCACTCAGTCTTGACCCGCTGGCAGAACTCATGGATGCTGACGGGCTCATTCTCGTACCTCGCCAGCCGCCGCTTCAAATGTTGCCACAAGTGCTCTATTGGGTTGAGGTCTGGCGACTGTGCTGGCCATTCTAGGACCTCGATTCCATGGTCCTGGAACCATTGGCGAGCCAGCCGCGAGGTGTGTTTCGGATCATTGTCCTGCTGAAACACCACCTCTCCCACTTCGAGGCCGTAATGCGCCAGTGTTTGGAGCAATTTTTCCTCGAGGATGCTTGTATAGAGCCTGGCATCCATTCTTCCTTGGATTTGACAGCCAAGCCCGACTCCTTTGGGCGTCATGCAGCCCCAAAACATCAGGCCACCTCCACCATACTTGCGGGTCTCCCTCACGTACCGCTCTGCTAGGGCTTCGCCGGGCTGTTTCCATGCCCAATCACACCCATCCGACCTCATGAGGTTGGTTTTTGTCTCGTCTGACCAAATTATGCGTTTCCAGTCCTCTACAGTCCAGTGTTGGTGGCGGCGGGCGAATTCTAGCCGCTATAGGATATGCCGCGGCTGGAGTTGCGGCTTCTTTCGCTTGGTTGTTGCCCTCAGACCAGCTTCTTTCAGAGCTCTGCGAACAGTTTTGGCACTGCATTCTACCGAGGTGCTGCTTTTGAGCTGCCTCGTCGCTTGCACTGCTGTGTCAACCTGACCCGATGCCACCATCCAGATGACTCTGCGCTTGTCGGCGGCGGAAGCTTGGATGGACGCCCACCATTGCTCTATGATGCGTCGGGTCTGACTTGAGAACGCACCCGGGATACGGTGCTATAGCTTATACCAAGCTGGGCTGTAATTCGACGCGTCGAGAGGCCATGGTCGACGAGTGAGGCGATGCTGTCGCGAGTTTGTTGGGAAACAGGTTTCATGTTGCCAGGAACGTTCAAATGGAACCCAACCCCGCCCAAGCCTACCACATCTACACCTAGGCAAGCTACAGGCTTGCTTAGGTGGCTTCTGGCCAGGTTTCATTTGGGAAATGGGAGACTGGGGAGTTTTTTATATCGTGGATATCGTAGGGACAAAACTGTTGCAATGACCTGGTTAGCTTTCAACAGCTGCAGCTCATCCAATAGGGGGCCAATTGACATGTGACTAGCACCAATCCAAAACCAAGAAGTTGAAGTATGATTGACTGAAATTTATGTAAAATTGAACTCGTCATACTCGAGTTATGAGTCATAAACTGGCAATGTGTCGAACATTGCAACAGTTTTGTCCCTCATTTTAATATGTTAGTAACATTTTAATATGTTCTTCAATATGAACATGTTTTAATATGAAGAACATATTATAACAAAAACAATGTTCCATTAAATTTTCAAGTCCATCCGTACAAAAATAAGGATTTTACAGCAAAATTGAGTGGCTTACTTTTTTTGGCCAGTCCTGTAAATTCTAAAGAAATCAATCAATAAATGAAAATCGTGGAGCTCCCAAATTCGGTCCCCACAACTATTGCATGACCTCAATAGTACCCTCTCCCAATTTAGATATACACTTGTCTTGAAATATATTCATTTTTTTTTATTCCACCACAAGACAATGAGGATGGGAGAGTTTTGCCGTTAGCAGCGCTATAATCGCTAACGGCGTGCTTCTCGGAGATAAGTTTTAGGGCAGCTCTTCCAGAATTATGCCTTTTTATTTTCTTCCTGGCTGCATCAGCGGGTATCGATCCTCCAAAGAAGTGCAGCACCTTTTTACGGTGCCAGAGGGTAAGATAACCAGGTGGGAACAGTTTTTTTTCCTTAGGAAGGACTGGACTTTGACCTCTTCATGCGTCGCATGTGACTTCTATTTTGAAGAACGTTTTGTTGTGAAAACTGACAACACGTTATCGAGGGGAAGTCGTGAGACTTGACTGATAAATAATCTTTTACTGTCTTTCTAAATTTGTCCTCGTATTTAACAAAAAAGCTCTTCCCCGCTTCCCGAAGAGAAAATCTCCCAAACAGAGACACTGGCCACAGGGGTGCAACCAAGGGGATCGGGGGGGTCTGAACCCCCCCCCCCCCCTCCCTCCCAAACCCCTGCTCATGATGGTATCTCTCTACTCCATCCCCCTCTCCCCGAGGGTGGGGGACGCAGAAAGATATCACGTGCAAACGACCTGAGAATAAGGCTGGAAAGGCACAAATAAAGGCGGTGAAACGTGAAGGTCACGCCAGTTACGTGTAGCAACTCACTTTAGTAAAGTGAGTCCGTCAAGTAAACGTCCTGCACACGAGCCGCTGCTAAATTTTTTCTGAAAACGGAAGGACGACAATTCAAATAAAAGGCGCGAATCGTACAGGTTAATGAATTTCCAGTCGCACATCTGCGCAGTGATATTTGGGCTAAATCCCGAATTTAATTTAGTTAATTTTAAGCGTTTTCAGATATTGAATGTGCTTTCATCATTTAGTGTCAAATTCTGTTTCTGCCATTTCAAAACATTTTTCTTCGTTTCATTTTCTTCGTTCGCGTGTTCTCGCCGTTTTGCGTTTTTGTCGAGCATATCTCTCCTGATGATTTGATAACACCTTGCATTTGGAGACATTTGAAAGACAGGTCATGCGAACTTCGAACCCCCCCAAAACTTTAGAGCTGGTTGCGCCACTGACTAGCCACATCTGGCCTTGTGAAAGCTGAGACAAACTGTGGATATTAATACCTCTGGGTTTATCTTAGGTTTTGAATAGACGAGGACGAAATCAGCATCTGATCAGTACTACCCACACAGCACAGGGATATCCCAGGGATGTCCGTAACTGGACGACTTGTCCCCATGTCTTTATAGGATATCCTGAAGACATCTTCTTTCGGACGGTTTCGGACATCTCTTAAGGGATGTCTTCGGGACGTCTTTTAGACATCTTCAGTCGATATCTTAGAGATATCCCTTTCGGGATATGATGTGCTATTTCTTCAAGAAAGGGATGTCATTGGGCCCAGACATTTTGATATCCCTACTCCTTGTCTCTGGGACATCGCACTTGTCCCAAGGGGATATCTTTGGGATATACCTGTGCTGTGTGGGTAGTCACCATTAACTCCCTCATCCCGAGGCGCCTTGAGGAAGGCATGCTAGACAGACGCACAGCAACAGTGCTTTCGTCAAGGTCGTTTTTCTCGTTGCTGAGGCGCTTCTTGGGACTGAAATCCTGCTGATTTCGCTAGTATTTTTAGTTCTCCGATCCGTTGTTAAGGAGCTACGAATTTTAAAATCTGATTTTCATTTTAGTGTTCATCAACATTTCTCTGTGCAAACTGTGCTGCCAAAATTTCGAAGAAGAGAGCAACTCTCTGTATCATATTTTCCGCGATCGAGGATTAACTTTATTTTATGGGAGTCATGTGTACCAATATTATTACTAAGCTTTGACGGAGTCGTCTGCTTGTTCAAATTATGTTTACTCTTGCCTGCAGTGCGTTCGTTACGTGAATTTGTCAGTGTACTGAACTTGTGGTTTGTGTTACTGAGTTCCCGGTTCAAATTTCGTGGTGTTGACGATGCTCTCCGGTACTTTCACGAACTTGGGGGCGATTCTGATTTCGATATTGATGAGAGTCATAATGAGGATGATTTGGAGACAGCTGAACCTGAAGACTAGCCTGTGGCTTAAGACGTTTCAAGGAGCTTGAAAAAAAAGGCAGGGGTGGAGTGGTTAACGTCCAGAGATTTTGAGGAAATAATCCCACGAAAAAATTTAAGGACATCAATTCTCTCGATCCCAGCTATTCCCTTTATATTCGTCAATTATACCAAAGGTCAAACGAATTTTTTGTGAGCTCTTTGGGCACTCGCAACAGTAGCGCTTTCGGCGCTCGACGATCTAAGAAAATGATCGATTCATTTGGATTATCCCAACCCCAAAAGGGCCGGAAGGTGCCGTATTGGGATACGGCATCTTCCTTATCTTATAATTTTCCCTGAACTCAAAATTCCAAAAATTACATTTATCAAATTTCACATTTCTGTTTGCCCGTATCATTGCAACGAAAATAACATCGGAAAACACGTTGCAAAAATATGTCCCCAGGGGATGTACCTCAAAGTAGAATATTTCCTAAATTGACAGGCCCAATAGATACTTCTGTATTATATTTCAGCTTTTCTCAGCTGACTGGTTCACTGGAGCGAAAAAATTTGATTGGAAACGTTCCCACGTAAAAATTTGTGCACAGAGGGGATGGACCTCAAAAGTAGTATTTTCCTCGAAATCAACTTTCCTAGAGCTGCTTCTATACGAAATTTAGGTTTTCTACGTCTCTCCGTTTTTCGTTGGAGCGAAAACACTTCTGGAAATAAGACTCCCCCCAAGTTCGTGAAAGTACCGGAGAGCATCGTCAACACCACGAAATTTGAACCGGGAACTCAGTAACACAAACCACAAGTTCAGTACACTGACAAATTCACGTAACGAACGCACTGCAGGCAAGAGTAAACATAATTTGAACAAGCAGACGACTCCGTCAAAGCTTAGTAATAATATTGGTACACATGACTCCCATAAAATAAAGTTAATCCTCGATCGCGGAAAATATGATACAGAGAGTTGCTCTCTTCTTCGAAATTTTGGCAGCACAGTTTGCACAGAGAAATGTTGATGAACACTAAAATGAAAATCAGATTTTAAAATTCGTAGCTCCTTAACAACGGATCGGAGAACTAAAAATACTAGCGAAATCAGCAGGATTTCAGTCCCAAGAAGCGCCTCAGCAACGAGAAAAACGACCTTGACGAAAGCACTGTTGCTGTGCGTCTGTCTAGCATGCCTTCCTCAAGGCGCCTCGGGATGAGGGAGTTAATGGTGACTACCCACACAGCACAGGTATATCCCAAAGATATCCCCTTGGGACAAGTGCGATGTCCCAGAGACAAGGAGTAGGGATATCAAAATGTCTGGGCCCAATGACATCCCTTTCTTGAAGAAATAGCACATCCCAGAGATGTCCCAGGGATATCCGATTGGGACAAGTGAGAAGTCTCAGGTAGTACTTGTAGGGGCCTTCCTATTCCTTCCTACCCATATGGACTCATTTCCTATCGCACAGGAGAACCCTTTGCTTTCGTAGACGTCTATTTTATATAGGAACACCTAATCTATCCAACCAATCTAGAATCTAATCCAACCAATATAGTTGTATCCAGACATGCCAATCAGACATCATTAATGAGAATATAAAGGAATAAATTAAAATTCGGACCGCAATTTTTTCACTTTCCCTGATGGCAGTTTTCCTTATGTATGGTACGAAAATCCTTACTTGTCCTCAGGACAAATCAAGTAGATGAATTCGATAGAAAAGATCTGAGGTTGTAGATCAGGGCTCACGGGAGACATCTACCGTCGAAGCTGTGCACCTGACTGAAGGCGACAGAGAGCACTGAAGATGCCTAAAGACATCCCTAAGATGTCCCTAAGACATCCTCCTCAAGATATCGAAAAGCGTTTGACTGAAGATATCTTCAAGATATCCCCTCCAGGCAGTGGCGTAGCCAGGTTTTCGTCAATGGGGGGGCTAAGCGGAACGTTGGGGGGGGCTAACTTCGCTTGTCAGGTTGGGGCGGACGCATTTCGACCAGAGTTGGAGGAGCTTGAACCAAACTTGGGGGGCTGAAGCCCCCCCC
>CAJPEV010000006.1:304418-324923 GCA_905338385.1 Darwinula stevensoni | reverse complement strand
AAAAAAAAAAATTTTAGCTGGTAAGAGAACAATATTTTCACAGCAATCGAAAGAAGTTCTGAGTAAATGATCCAAAGGGAATTGTTCTAGCCCCTGTCAATAACGCAAAATATAGCACGAAACAGGCTAGAGGAAAATTGCAATGAAAGCAGGTGCGGTCTCGGAATATGGTGGTCGGAATGAGCTTGATTAAATTAGTTTATCGACGCCTGCATACAGCAATGGTGACTGCATCTAGGTGCCTGCGTGCAACCGGCCGCTTGTAATTTCAAACGCAAATTTTTATATTGCTACCACGGCGATTACGATTGTTCAACATGGATGAAAATCCACATTTGAGTGATAAATTTTGTATTCTTTTGATCGGTACAGAATAGAATAGTTTGTTTGCCTTAATTCGGCGTCCCAAAACAAATCTAATAGAAAAAATGGTTCTTTTTATTGCAAAAAGTCGTCCTGTCTCACGATTCACACAATGAAACTGCGTCGAAATCTCTCGGTCCAGGTTCGGACCATCCTTCAACCCTCCGTTGGGGGATGCATGTAAACCAGATTTGGAGAGGTAAGCAAGCCCTCGCTATGCCACTGTAAGTATGCCCAGCCATCTCCCCCCCCCCCCCAAAGAAAAAAAAACCCCCCCCCCCCCCCCCCCAAAAAAAAAAAAAAAAAAAGTTCCCGGAGGGGATGCACATCAAAATAAGAATTTTTCCTGAACTCAACATCACGACAGCTATTTGTGTGCAGGGTTTTGCCTTTCTATATCTTTCCAATTCACTGGGATGAAAATTTCTCTTGGAAAACCTCCCACCGAAAAAGTGCTCATAGGGCATGCACCTCCGAAGTCGGATTTCTTTTCTGAAATCAACACCCTAACAGCTACTTGTGTACAATGTTTCATCTTATCAAATCCAGAACTTGGTCAAAATTAGCGCCAGCCAGTCACGATCGTCAATAATTTTATATTCCATATTATGAATAATTTTTTTTTTTGTAAATCGAGGCTAAATGATGTGGTACGAGATTGTCAAGCATCACATTCGGAAAGAAGTGCTCTGAATTGGCATATGTGAAAAGTAGCAGGCACGATACCATCTTGTCATCCAAGCTAGTCGGTTCAAGATTTTCAGACGCAATTTGGATGTGACCAGGAGTTTCGTAGTGGTCCTATCCATGGCCTAATATGGAATGCTTACCCCTTCCATTGATGAGGCCTTCAGTAATCACTTTTTACTGAGGGGGTACTTGAAGTACCTAATATTTATGTAAAAATTAATTTATTGCTGGCAATATAAAAAACGCATATTTTAACAAACTTTGATGATAAAAAACGGCAAATTAATGTTTTATCGATTTTATTTGTGAAAAGTTAGTTTAACAATGGAGTACCGCCGAAAGACCCTTCAGAAACGGAAGGGTTAATTAATGCTGGATGTGACAGACGGTCCAGTTATTTGCTCATGCAACCTCTTTCTTCCCTATCTTTTACTTATCAATTAATTCAGATATGTGCAGATACAATGATCGTCCAGAAAGTGGTGCAGCCATGGAAGCTACGGCGCCAACAACCCTGAACTACTATGAATGCCACGAAAAAAAACTTTCACAATTGTTATATTTCGTCGCTGTGCACGGGTCATTGCGTGAGATTGAGACGTCGCGATGGAGCGGTTCACTCCGCTGTCTCCCGCTTCTTCTCTTCGCTCTAATTGTAACATAAAATCGAGCATTCGCCTAATTAGTCGAAGTCCAAGCCAATTTCCTTTGTTTTCTTTGTCGGTCAACATGGGCCTCATGAGCTCTTCAAAATTGTTCAATAAAAATCAGAGTGGGGACATGCACGTTACGTTAGAGAAGCCGATGCGCTGGGTGTAGGCAATTCCAAGAGAAGAGGTCGGGCCGGGTAGTAAGCGAAGGGTAAGAATCACCCCATAATTTTTCATCTTACTTTGAGCACTGTCCTATGGATAAGCTGAATACCACTTTTTGTTTTCCGTAACAGGCATAAAACAACACCTAATGTCCAATCAACTTCTGTGAACAATATCAAAAGTATCAGAGGCGCATTTTCCTTTAAGCTATATGGCCAATGCCACAGTTCATCACAAGAAACACTGCAGAGGAAAGTCTATCATCACCCAACATCTTTATTCACAATCTAATAAAAAGGCCAAAAACAAATAAGATGGAGCTAAAACATCTTCCCGATAGGAAAAAAGAGGTGCATAGGATTTCTTGCTCCTTTAAATTTTTCCACTGTAGAACATGATGCATGCTTTTCACTATTGTCCCAAGCTCTGAGATTTCACACATCAGATCTCAGAGCAGTTCTCCTTCATGCAAAGCAAGGGAGTAACTGGAATGTGTTGTCGTTCAAACAAGTCAGTGTCACACTCACGATCCGATATGTGGGAGCGTCTTCATTTGCTATCCACCCTGGATTGGATTTTTCAAGCTAGCTTGGTAATGGCAAAAAGAACATAAAAATAAAAATAAAGCAAAGCCTGGCCCTGTTCATCCATACAGAGCTGCTATGAATTATTAGCACAGAACATTATGCTCATAGAAGGCCGTTCTCACACACATGCACACATAATTTATAGTGCTCTATATAAATATCTCAGCAAGAAATAGGCACAGCACTGGAAAGTAAAGTTGCTAGACGACCACAAAAACAAAATTCCATGCTTTGGCTATATACACACAAATAACTTTGAAGAGGAGTGGAAGAGGTCTATGACTACCTCATTCTCTATTGATCTAATATTTCTACTTGTAAAGTATTCATATCACAAAGATGTAATTAAAAAATTGATAGTTGATGTAATGATAACAAGGAGAGGAGGAGGAGGTGCATGGAATGATGAAAGTCTCTGTCCAGTCTAGTCTATGAAGACAGAGACCACACAACATTTCAATATATTGCCAGGCGAGTACGGACTTGACCAAGGTACAAGACGGCAGTTTGATAAGCTAAACACTGATGACAATGATGATGGGTCCAGCTCCAACCAGCTCCACTCTGTTCCCTGGAAAAGAACTAAGAACAACATACGTCAACCAGAGCTTATAGAAAATTCAGAGGGGTATTCAAGGCTTGGAGAGAAAAGATTTATTAGTTGATTCACTGTGCAATAATTACCACATAACTAAAACAGAGAAAATTTCCCTGGTGTATAGCCTCACTTATAGTATTCCTGCCAAAAATGCATGCTATTAAATAAAATGTAAGATTCAATTATACATGTACATCTCTTCAACATTGCCTGCATATGCAGACAACAAAAAATGGAAGCTAGTAAGTGAAATACAGGGTGACCAGAAAGTTCCCGCACTTTAAAAATCAAATGTTTTATTCAAAGCAACAATAACAAAACATTTTCACCAAAAAATATGATAGAATTTTTAACTAATATAATCAAACATTTTCAAAATGTACACCCTTTGCTTTGATGCACTGTGTCAATCGTTTTGGCAACTGATCATGCATGCAGCATTTTAAGGGTGATACCATCCCAATCCATGGCCTTAAAAATAATATTTGGATATGATATCCAAAAACTGATTTTTACCTACAACAGAGAAAAGTAAAATGATTTTTTTAAAAATGCTCTCTGCACAAAAATTAACTTTCCCACCAAAAGTAACTGTCCTTTGAAGGTGTCCAGGAACTTTTTGGTCACCCTATATAAAACTCAATTATTGGTTACTGCTCTTTGACATTACCAGAATACGTGCAAGAGCACAGTTTTTGCATTAACCCCCTGTGAAGATAGTGTTTTACAGCTGCAACAATACTGCCTATTTTCTATCATATGCTGTTAGGACTGGTAGCTGCTTGCACCTTTGTGTTATAAGTGTGGATTGTCAAGTCATTGTTGGACTCTTCTTCCACAGAAAATTTCCAATGAAGGCATACTTTTTTCCTCATAATTTTCAACAGTGAGGCAGCTAATGGTTCCCTTCCATCTGAGCACTCAATATTCTAAATGGTAGGATAAACCTTTGATGGTGAAAAAAAGAAAGTCCTTGAAGGTTAACTTAAAAAAAAAACCAAATAAACCAGTGCATTCATGGGTAAAACAAAAGGAAGGAGCATTTGATTGGCCATGAACAAATAAGCAGATTCTTGTGAAAATAGAGGAACCTCTGTAGAATGAATCACATGACAAGGTCAACAAGTTGAAAGATGACAACAAACCTGTTCACAGGGCACCAAAGGGATCAAGCTGAGTTGCATTCTGATTGGATGGCAGCATGGCTGGAGCAGGGTTGCCTCCCATCATGGGCATCATTGGTGGTGTTATTCCAGTTCCCATGCCTATCTGACCTCCACCCATCATTCCTCCACTACCCTGTCATACAAACAGGCTACCTTCTCAACATCTCCCACCCAACTAGAAGAATTCTCTGAGCTTGCTAGGTAATAGTCAATAAAATGAACCAGCATCAAAAGTCTTCTGATGAATCTTAGCATGATTGAAGGCTGAGGCACTGTCATATTGGTCATGACAGATACCACCAAGAGCACTGTACTATCCCTACTTATTCAAAATACCTGATAAAACACTCCAGTCATTAGTCCCTCCTCTTGCCCTCTAATTAAAGTATGTAGTTGGCCAAATAAGGGAATTGTAGATGGGAATTTGTAATGTTATCATACAGAACTGTGCAATTAAACTTAAAAAGCATAAGAATGGGCCAGATTTCTTGTTGCAGGAGAAAAAGAGAATGAAAAAGGTTACTGATAAATATAAGTGAGACAGTGCTAAGCATCTTGTTCCAGAATGATTTATGCCATTGAAATGCATGGAAAAAGACATACCATGGGTCTGAAAGGAGCAGCCATGGCTGGAGTCACCTGAGGTTGCTGGTTCCACATTCCTGTTGAAGGACTCTTTCCTCCTGTGTTCTTTGGGCTGTTCCAGTTCACTGATCTGTATAGACAACCATGTCATGCATACTTATGAATTCTTAATAATGGCAGAAATAATTTATAGGGAGAAAAAAAGAAAATAATCAAGATAGGACTTGTTCTGGGCCTGTGACTGGATGGTGAGGTTCTCAGCAAGGGATGCCAAAGCTGTATCCAGATCACCCTTCAGATTTGCAGACTTCTGAGGTTGGGGTTTTGATGGCATTGGGACCCCCGACGGCTGGCCAGCAGCTGGTGTCGGTTTCAGCATGTTCCCAAATGCATCAAACCCTGTAGACACCATCCACACATACATTTGAAACACGTCAAACTACACGTAACCAGAAGAGTCAGATAATATGAAATGCACCACTTATATGATATTTATATGAAGTAATAACCCAGCATTGGTGTGATGTGGTGGGATAAACTTCAATCACATTTAGGGAGTTCAATTTTCAATCATATATTTTTTTTACATTGTTTTTATATCATAACTGCATTGCAAGGAGATACTTGAATCACTTTAAGGGGGGACTATGAGCAAAAAAAAAAAAAAAAAAAGAGATGCTTTGCAGAAAGTAAAAATCATTGAAAAGTATGTATTTCAAATGTCTTTAGAAATATAATTTTTACATCAAGCTCCACCAGTTCCTGAGATAGACTTGAAAAACCTAAAATGTTAGTACATCTGGCATTTCCCAAGTCACAGCTAAAAAAATCAACAAAATTTCTTCCAATTCATAGGACTCCCTGATAAAACATAAGTTTGTTAGAAGCAAAAAAGTGAATTTTCCTATTTTTCCAGAATGAACAATTTTTTCATGTTATTCAAAAATTTGATAGCTCTTAGCTCTCTACTTCAATCATAAAAAATAAAAATAATCAAAACCAGTCCCAACACAT
This sequence comes from Darwinula stevensoni, assembly GCA_905338385.1. Taxonomy (NCBI): domain Eukaryota; kingdom Metazoa; phylum Arthropoda; class Ostracoda; order Podocopida; family Darwinulidae; genus Darwinula; species Darwinula stevensoni. Next base: position 319,105 of record CAJPEV010000006.1, on the reverse strand, counting down.
TCCAGGTTTGTCGTTTTTGAGTGCCCATGTTAAATTTTAGGTTTCTGGCACCAATATTGTAGGAGTAATTTGGGAAATAGTCATTGTATGCAATATGTACATTGCAATTTTTTGCTCATAGTCTCACCTTAGAGTGTGTAGTAAAAATATGAATCTTTTCTCATTTCATGTCTGGGGTGTGTTAAACCCCACCAAAACTAATGCCAAGTTAATTAAGAACATCAAGCTTTGTACAAGTTTCAAGAGCAGAACATAATCTTTTGGTGGAATTCTTTGAATTCACTATAGTCAATATGGAGAAGGCCTGCAACAATTTTCAAAGACTCAAATGAGAGCTTTTCTGAATTCCTTTTCATTTGGGAGATTTTGGAACAACCATCAAAAGCTATCCAACCAAGATTATTACTATTTTTTACTGTTTTCCACAACATGGATAATACATTGACAAACATGAGGAAATTGTGGAACAATTCAACAGAAAAAAAGATAAGTAATCAGAGTCAGGTTGCGGAACAGTCATCACACATATCAATGAAATGCTGAAATGAACAGATGAAAAAACAATGAAGGCAAGGGAGAATTAATTGCCAAATGACTGTTTCTCAACTTGGCCTGAGATGTTAGTTGCTCAGGCTCGAGCTCGAGGCAGTCGTCTATTCTACATACACATGCAGACGACAGCCAACATGCACCCATACAAGCATCTACCTGTCCCAAGATTAGTTTGGTAAGCTGGCTCCTCTGGTGGAGCTGAAGTGGATGCAGATGAAGATGTTTCCACTCCAGATGATGCCTCTCCAGCTTTTATTTTGGAAAGCATGAACAGAGAGAAGGAATCACAGGATGATGCCAAGATGAAATGGAGGAGAGAAATGGGAAGATTATTGGATTGCCTAAGAAGATCCCTTCTCTCTTGTGGGTAAAAGAGAACTAAATGGTGGGTGCTGTTGAGCTTTGGAGGTAAAAGGGAAAAATAGAGTATGGCATGAAGGGAGGGGGGGGGAGGAAGGAAGGAAGGGGAGGAAGGAAAAAGGAAGGAAGCTTAGGGTCAAAGGGAGGACTTGGCTGGAACTCACTCTTATTACTAGGGAAAGCCTCGGCAAAGTGGGACTCGGTTGCAAACTCTCCATTGTCGGCATGGCCTATGTAAGAACCATCATACACTCTCACACGCCATCGCACACTTACCACACACCAGTACCACTTTGCTCTCACTTGTGCAACAACAGTCTATCATATTGGAACAACTTTTAATCATAATGTACCTGCTGTAGAGATGCAATGACTGGCTCAATATTATTCTAAACACTTTCTTTTTTGTTAATATATTTCCAATTTTCCACTGGAATGTAATGAATGTAAATAAATTTTCTTCCACCTTCATATAAAATAGCCTGCCATATCAATCTGGCATAAAATATCCCAATGTTAGTGTGTGATCCACTTGTTTTCACTTGAAAGAAGCCATCCCACAACATTTGTAAAGAATTAGAGGGTCAGACTGAAGCCTACAAGACATACAAGCCAATGATCAAACAAAACCCATACCCTTATAACAGACTAGGTCTTTAGTGGCCACATCAACACCCTGGGAGATGTTTGCAGACATGGAATATTCATATCTCTCATGACATCATGAGCAGCTCCATAGATTATAGGCAAGAAAGTGGACAATATCAATTGCAGGTATGTTCCTCTCAAAATGTCAACTATTCCAGCAGTCAGCAAGCATCCCTTTTGTAATCCCTTGTTGGTGTTAAGCTTTCATTTCAGTATTTTTCCCAGCAGGCAGAGATAACCAAAATATGGGTGAGAGGGTATTACCATTGGGAGTATTCCAGATGTTGTTTGTAAGAGACACACTAGCTGGTGCCAAGCCTGGCATAGATTGAGGCATCATCATTGTGATAGGAGTGGGAGCAGCAATGTTGGGTCCTGGCATCCCCAATGGGGCAGGGGATGAAGCTGAGGCCAGAATGTCTGCAAATGGATTCCCAGACAGCTGCAGCAGGTCATCTGATGCCTTGCCCTATATGTTAAAATGTGCAATAAAGGCATTTGCCACCGTTACTTAAAAAATATTAAAACCTCCACATTTTCATAAAGCATGCAGTGCAAAATGCAGGAAAAATTCTATAATTAACAATACTTTTCACAATTTAGAAGAGTCACTCTGAAAGTTTGTAGCTGTTTTTTTTTTTTACTAGCAATGATAACAACATGGATTTTTTCCATGCTTTCCAAAAACCTTGAACATTTAAGTTAGCCCTTGTACTTCGGAGACTCTTTCCAGTGCCTTTCTTACTCCCTCCTCCTAGATCTAAAAACAAATGCACCTCCTAAGGTCTTACTTTGAATATTCCACATGATTCATTAGACAACATGGCCAAAGAACACCATCTTTCTGGATCATTTCATATATGTGATTCATAATGTAAGTTTTTGGGATAGTTACTTCACTTCTTTTTGTTTGCTTTTTTCCTTCCTAGCAAGATTCTTGCTCCCTCACTGGAACCTCAAAGAAGAGAGAGCATTGAATAGATTAAATTATTGAACCACAAATTTGGTAACACACTGCACTGTCTTTTAAAAAATTATGCCACTATATGTTTTGGAATATCTTGATCCAATATCATGCAAGACTCATGAATTTTTTGCACATGGCATTTCAGGTGAATAAAAATTATTTCTGCCAAATATAAAAGAATTTCACTCAGTGCTTTGAATTCAATAACTTTTCAAAGTTGAAGCATAAAAAATAATAGTGAATAAGCAATGCACACATTATTTTTTATAGGTGCATCATGTTGGCATGCTACAAAATGACAGTCATGGCAGCAGGCAGTCTAATCAACGGAAATGATTCAGATGAAAATATTTCATCATGTGGTATTACAACTCCTTTGAATTTTTATTATCATTTGAGGCTGGCATTTGATTTGTATGAAAAAATGTATCCCAATATCTTGAGCCTTATGCTCTTCTGCACTTGGCTAATCAGATAATGAAGGAAGATTTATGTCAAATTTATGCATGGCAACCATAAAAACTTAAAGCTTGTACTCAAGATATTCACCTTCAGCATGAACCCATGTTCTTCTTCTTGACTTTGAACTGATTCTTCTATAGCATTGATATTTTCACAGATTGAACAGCATGACCTATCACTTCCACATTGTTTCAGTCAATACAGTTTCAGCAATTTCTTTTAATGACTGTGATGTTGCCAGCTTTTTTCAGGGAATTCCCTAATGAATCACTCAGAACTGAAGCCCTTCATCTCACAAACCTTTGCTGAAGTGCTTGTCCTCCCCGTCCCTGAATCTCATGATATTCTTCACAATGTTTAATACATAACATCACAAAAGTAACATTGGAGTTTTGAGTTTTCCCTTAGGTGAGCAAGAAATTATGGTAAGAAAATCTAATAATCACAACCCAAATACAAATTAACCTCAGTAACACAAGATAAACAGTATCAAACAGCAGTTTCCTCATTTCGACTTGCCAGTGCCAGTGCTCAGTGATGCTGGAGTGAGTGGAAGGGATGTCTGGTGAGAAGCATCCAGCAGATTGGTTCTTCAATGTTATTTTCGGTACTTCAACTTTGAATACATATTGCATTTGCATCACTTTTTGAGGTATTTTAAAACTTGGTATAAATCTTTTTTTATATATATGAGATTTCACAGGCAGAAAAATGGGGGGTTTTCATGAAAAAGGCTGAAAATATTCCAAAAAATCAAGTGGCATACTTTTTTTGAGTCACAGTGTAGATAGGTAGATAATGGCTGGTCTCTGGATATTTTAACCCTTTCAGACCTGAATTTTGGCCGCTATTGGAATTATATATATATTTTTGCATTTTTGAGCTCTATTATGATTTTAATTGAAATTTTCGTGCTTTTTATAGAGTTTTCATATTTTGTATAAATTTACCATATACCATATATTATATATTAAACATTTACTTAAATAACTGAAGATTAAAATAGTAAAGGGTAAGAGAAGGCCTCTGATGGAACTGAGCCATGCATAATTACACCCATTTTAGTGCAAAGTCACAAGAATTTTAAGAAGTTGCCATAGAAACAATGTAAATGCAATGTCCATTGGAATGGATGCCAGGTCTGAAAGGGTTAAAGTACTTTTAAAAAAAAAGAAGAAAGGGATACAGGTGGAGTCATGAGATCTTCAAAATCCCAAGGATTGAGATTAATGAGGTATTCTACAAGGCAAAATTGACTTGGATGGGAATAAATGCAAGTATTAATGTATTAAAAGTTCAGCCATTGAAGCCATCCATTCCAAGAAATTCCTGCACTGTTTTCTCTCCTCTCATGCGGTTGCAGTCATGTAAGGTCCATATACCCTAAACCTATATGCTTGTATATAAAAAATAAATTGCAAAATATGTAAATTTCTATGAACACCATATGTAATTTTAATAAAATAATGGGCTGTAAGAGGACAGCCAGCACAACCAGCCTCTTTCTGAGGATCTTCATAAAACTTTTCCTTAAAGAGGAGTCATGCTACCACTTTCACAATGATAGATGTCAGTGGTCAAAGTAAAACTTATGGAAATGGTTTTATTCATTTATGCCTGTGGCAGCTCATGATGTGCAGCAGTAGTGGTTCGTCAGTGGAGACAGGCCTCCCCTGTCTCCATTCAAGAACTACCATTACTGCATATCATGATCTACCACTGATTTATACACATCCCTTTGGATGATAAATGGTCTGGATTTTGCTGTAATCTTGATTAGATGGCAAAGGTTTCTCAAATACAAGTCTAAGGACAACAATTACTCTTTATTTGCCTCATACAGTTAACACTTTACATAACGAGCCCTTTGAGTTCATTATATCAAGTGTTTAGGTGGGTATTTCTCCAGCTTTCAACTTTTGGAATAATGATACTCCAAGATTTTTGTGCATTAGATAAGGACTTCAGCTCTATACGTCAAAGATAACTGACACAAAAAGCACTTATAGGACAAAGAATGCCAAGGGAACTTGATAAAAAGTACTAAAAACATTTACAGTTTACCTACAGATCCCTAATGGCCAATGCTTGGTAATATACCACTTCATCTCTAAATAAAAGGGATTCAGGCTTGAGGTTCTATTTAGAATTTGGCTGTTGCTGTCTAGTAGTAATATATAGGTGATGAATTCACCTGTGGTAGGGAAGTGATGATATTGGCATGTGGAGGGATGGAAGAGGTGGGAGATGCAAGGAGATCGATAATGTTGTCTGAAGCAGCAGTTGTCTTCCCAATTTCCAATGGGACAGTTGCCGCTGTTGGGCTTTCCAAGAATGGATTTGTTTGCTTTGCTGATTGCTGCCAACAACCAATACAAGCATAAAATATAACATCTGATAATGGTGCTGGCATTGACTTTGGTAAATGGAGAAGATGAAAATAGTCATTACAAGGTGACTGTATGATTGGATTCTAAGTCTTCACTTTCAATATGATAAGTTCCAACATTCAAGTAAGATGCAAAAGAGGCTGATCCAATAGTGATGGGAAATAATTTACAGCTTGTTTGCACAATTGTGCAGCACTGTGCAGTACATATCCTAAATTTCCATTGTTTTCTCCATATGAAAAACACCAGTAATGAAGATAATTTTCACTTGTCACAGAGTTACCACCTTCATCAAGACATTAAAAAAAAACCCATAAAGGTGTTTTCTGAATCCACATCTGCATTTCTGCTGGCACATCAGTGATTCCATCACAGTGATAGACATGTAGTACATGTTTCAAGTATGAGTTTTATGAAAGCATTATGATACAGAGCCTATAAGCAGCACATTGGCCTTTGTCCCTTTCTCCTTTTGCAGGAGCTTTGTGATTATTGTTGCCCTACCAAGGAGATTGTACACATTTGTGCCACCTCTCTGAATGCACTGCACAATAACAATGATGGGACAGCACCACTCATCAGTGTGGATATTTAAGACCGCTTGCCCAAAGCAGTGTTGCCACATCAAATAGTGGTGCAGAGGAAACAATATTTCCTATTACTTTAGAAGCATCATTCCTATACGATTATATTCAAGTCAACTGAAACCTATTGTACATTGACAAAAAATACATAACCACAAGTCATTCATTGAAAATTATGAGTGGTTCAAGAAACCAAACATCTGTTAGCTTCATTCTTCCATTCTGTAATACTTTCTTGCGGTTGGCAACACACATTTCATTCAGATATGATACAAGGCTTTCATCAAGGTATATGAAAGGAAGGCCTTAAAAAAAAAAAACAGGTCTTTAACTCTTCTTCAACTTGAAAAGAGGTTCATGATGGTTTCAGACTGAATTATGAGAACTAGTAAACAATTTCTATTGGTCACAATGCTTCTTGTGCTGATAGTGGTTCTTCACAGATGTCTTGTAAAGACGTGAAAGATCCATATCTTCAGATTCAGTTTTTGATTGAAAACTTGTGAAAATTTGAAATGTATTGGGATGGACACAGACAACTTTTCTTTTTCTATGTATAACATTAAATCTTGCCCCTTATTAGGTTCTTCCTGTTGGTTTCTGCATACAACATAAATATCTCTTGTAAATCCAGCAACAGCTTGTCTTCCTACAGTCCCCCAAAGTTCAATGGATCATTTGAATAAACCAGTGCAGTCTTATTGTCCATTCCCATGTTCCAATGGGACTTAACACCCCAAGGGATGGTTTTTTTTTTAACCTGCAAGATCACCCATAGTAAATGTATGGAGGGCAGGATAGCATCAGCCCATAAACATACAGGCTTACTCCTCAAAGGATTAAAGCATGGCATGTCTTTCAAAGTTAATTTAAATTCAATTTATTACTCCATAAAATTCACATAGTTAAAGTGAGACAATGAGACAAGTTGGACACTTGACCTGGACTGCCCTTGGAGTAACATTCCTTTGGAGTGCCATGTAACTGCAATACAGCACTGACTTTTTTTTACAGATCAATATTTAATGGATCTTCCTTTCCAGAACTTTTCATATTTCAGAGGGATGAAGGTAAATTACAAATCCGTGGAAGGCAAAATGAAGGAGGGGGAGATGAGGAGTTATGTCACTTTGAGAAGTGCAGGGAGCTCAGCACCTTTCCTTGAAGAGATGTAAAAGTTGAAGGTCTTTAGGCTGAAAATTGCCATATACAGGGTGGTGCAAAAAAACCAGTCCACTTTTTAAACTGGTCTAGAACAGGAACTATTGAAGCTAGCAGGTTCAAAAAAAAAAGCAAATGAAAGTTCAATCCAAGCCCTTTCCAAAGATGTATGTTTTTTTGTCCATGGGTGCCATGGCCAATTGAAAAAATCATACCCCAAAAAAAGTAGTAAAATGATGGGAAAATGATTGTTCCACCTCAACTAACCTTTATTTATTCAAGAAATGTTCAATGTGTCCTCCTTTCTGGTCCATCACTGCTTGCAGTCTCTCTGGTTCACTGAAAGCCTTTATCATCACTCTCTTAACCTGTCCTACTTTTAGTCCAATTATTTCACCCAACAAATGAGCAAATAAACATTTGGAAACAGGGTAAGTATAAGCTGTAAGTGTAAGCTTCAATAGTTCCTGTTCTAGACCAGTTTAAAAAGTGGACCCTTTTTTTTTGTGCCACCCTGTATAGGGTGGTTGAAAAAAAGAAATGCTCTGCCATTTTCCTATGGGAGAAACACAGTTTCATAAATGCAGAAAAAAAATTACATTGGATATGCAATCAATATTTGGCAGCTACAAGATGTTGAAATGCTTACCAGCTTTTTTTCAGCACCTCTGCTTAAGTCATGCAATGCCCATTTAGAGGTGAATTAAAGGTGCTTAGAGGTGGATCATTCCACTTCTAAGCACCTTTAAGCGAGTGACCGAGGTTAATTTAAAAAAAAGTGTAATGCTCCACCTGTAAACTGTGTAATGGAACAATACATGGCTCAGAGAATTGTTCAGAAAAAAAAAAAACAAGACAATCTTTTCAACACCTCCTATATGTCCAATATCAAGAGTTTATGAATCTTATATTTTTTTACTTGAATCCATGAATTGTACTTTTTCCCCTTTGAAAACAGTGGAGCTTTTCTCTAATCACCCTTGGTCACCCAGTCAACAACAGCACCCTCTATCAGGATACAGTGCCATCTTGCAGAAGTGAAAAAACCTCTTAGACTCATGAACCTCTCTGTCTAGTATCAGCTGGATCCAACTGTCCCTTGAAAAGTTAAAGTTGAAAAATTCATTGAATTCTGAGACTGTCGAGCAAAGGTAATCACCTCACTTGAAGTGGAAAATTCCACCTCTAAGTACCTTTGATTCACCTCTAAATGGGTATTGCATGACTTAGGCAGGGGTGCTGAAAAAAAGCTGGCAAGCATTTCAACATCTTGTAACTGTCAAATATCGATCGCATATCCAATTTAATTTTTTTCCTGCATTTATGAAACTGTGTTTCTCCCATAGAAAATGGTAAAGCGTTTCTTTTAACCACCCTATATAAGGATGGTAGTGAGCTGATGCATAAAGTGCACTACAGTACAAATATTCCAATGAGTTATAAGCAGTCCAAGTGGGTGTGGTGTACTTCATCATCAGCTCTGGTGTAGTACCATTTTACTGAAATCTGCTGACCAAACTAAAGTTGCTTCAATGTATAATATCATGTGACCAAGCAAAAGAGAAACAAAAGATTCTGTTAATTAGAGCTGTCTAATATTTACTGGTTTCCAGCAAGAAGCTAATGGGCTCAGTGACTGCATCTCTAAATTGGTTATTCCTATCTCAATTTCTGCTCAACATGTTGCATAATGTGAAAACCACATGGGAAAATAGTTGTGGCATCATACAAGGAAATGAGCTCTGGTGTTCCATATTATTATCCAAGCAGTCTCAGCCTTTTGGAGTTGGAAAATGGCTGTGGCAGAGTTTGGCTCCTTCAGAGATAGGTTTGAACCATTGAGGATTTTGGCTTCAGCCAAATCTCTGGTTACTCTGGTGTTATACAGAGCTAGTTCATGCTTTAGCAACAGAATATGTAGAACAGAAGCCAGGAGAAGAACATATAGGCAATAATGACAAGGGTGGTCTTGATCCCTTACACTAGGCAGAAGTTTATGCATTGAGGCTTGTAGTTACTGCCATTTTCGAGCAGTCACAGGAATTTTGTACCTGTATTTCCTGATCTCCAGGATGCATTTCCTTGCAGAAGTCTCATAATACATATTAATTGTTAGTACTGATACTTCAGAAGTTCATTCTTCTTTCAGTGTTGATACTTCACTCAATGTGATCCAATTGTAAAGTTGACAGATGAATGGCAGTCTCTTGCATATACAATTGAACATAAAGGTGGTGCATAAAGTACTGGATGCAAGTGCTACTCATATCCAGGAAGCAGGAAGGTACCACCATCTCATCATTGATTGGCCAGTGCGACCTTCCAGGGGCAGATCACACCAAGGTGGGATTTAGCTTCTACCTCCTGCATAGGATAATGCACTACTACCACTACTGCATCCCATTTCAGCCACAGGCATTGGCCATGGAGCTGATTATCTGAATTTCTGCAGTATCACAGAGCTTCTCTGGAGTATGTGCAGTGTTGAACAGTGATGTGATATACCTATGATGTGACCTCAGCATTCCTGCTACTCTCAAAATTTTTTATAAGTTTGATCTTCATCTGGAGTGTCAGCATGGCAGGTACATGAGGAACAGTGTCACAACACCATGAACAATCACAGTAATCAGAAAAGTATTCCTTCTGAAGTATAAAAAAAACTTTTCTGCACAATAAGGTAACACTTTCTCAAACTGGCTACTGATGAAGCAGAATGTCAATACTGAATAAACCAAGTAAATTTTTAGTAAATTTTTTGGCACTATAACTGTCAAAATAAAATATCACAGTATGAGAAACATTGCAGATACTGTGTTTTTCAGTGGAACAGTTAAGTGGAGTTCATAGAAAAAGCTCCACTCCAAGTGGATTCTAGCCCAAAATGGATCAAATTTGCATGACAAAGTTGGAGAGCTGGAATACTGGATCCCTCACCTTCAGTTGTTCAAAGGCAGCCTCCTCATCAGCCAGGGCCTGCCTTTTGAGGGTCTCATCAATGTGACCATTGGCTGCAGCAGCTGACAGGGCAGAACTGGTCGAAGAAAGGATGGAGACTGCGTTTTGCACACTTGCTCTGTCCACAGGGAAAAGGGGAACAAGGAACGAGGGGAACAAGGAACAAGGGGAAAAGGGAGACACATTTCCCATGCACACATACACCCAAAGATATTCAGATATACCAGAACATGCAAAAAATTCACAATACAGAAGATGAAAAAGAAATATATCAGAATGGGGGGAGGGAGGAATGGAAGGAACGGAAAAGAAAACAAAGAAAAATCATCATTCTAGAGTTTATCATGAGCCTCAATTAATTGCCAACTGTGTTATCATAAATATCACAAAATCAGAATAACAAAAACTGAAAATCATAAATCTCTGAAATGTCTCACCTGGGTTGAATGGATGATGAAGGAGTGTGCTTCCTGCCTTCAAGTGCAGCCAAATGCTGCTCCAATGCATCCAGCAAACTGCTTGGAGCCTTTGGGCAACAACACAAAGGTTAACAGGATGATCTTTAATCATTAGAAGGGTGTTCATGAAACTCTTACATGCCCATTACATGCCCCAACCACTGAGGCCAGTCTAAAAAAAAAAAGTGAATGACAGTAGGTCCATACATAGAGTAAGAATGTACAGGATGGGTCAAACATTTTTTGCATAATTAATTCTATTACTGCATCCATACAGAATTAAGACATGCTCATGCAATTTAGGGGATCATTAGTAAATCTCATTCCTGATCTAATGCATTTTATTTCAATGAAATTACACATAGTTCTTGCAAATGAATTTTTTATGGACATATGGTAGAAAATTGCATTGGCATGCACATTATATTAACTCACTTGGACATAGACCCTCAATTTTTTTAAAAGTAGTTCTTCAAGGCTTTAAAAGCAATAACTGTGAATAAATTTAGCATTGAAATTCTCAATAAAATTTTAAAGCAATGTTGAATGTGCCCTCTTCTCTGACAAAGTTGTCAATTTAGCCTGCCACTGCTTCATCTCCTCAAATCACTGCTTGAAGGTTGTTTACCCTAGCAGGAGAAAAACATGCATGGTAACTTCAATATTCAAGCTTGTGCAACAAAAAAGGTATTAAAATGTTGTATTGTCTTAAAATAAAAACAGATTAAATTTAAAAAGATTGATACTAGTAATCCTTCTAATTGCATGAGTGTGTCTTACTTAGTAAAATATAGCAATAAAATGAAAAAGAGAGAACTTCTTTTTACTCATACTATTGGGTTGATGCAAAATTAATGACCGTTTTTATTAGTCCCCTTCAAATCTTTCAAATTTAGCATTTTGTCTCAATTTTTTTCATAATAATATTCCTTACCATTTTAATAAGAATGTGTGTCGATAACCATGTTCATATTCGTCATATCATGCTTTATCACTTCGAGAAAGGTCACACTGCCACTGAAGCATTTCACGATCTCAACTAACTTTTCGGTGAAGGAACAATCGGTGAAAGAAAAGTCCGAAGATGGTTCAATCATTTCAAATCCGGCAACACAAGCTTAGAAGATGAGGAAGGAAGTGGTCGTCCGTCTGATTTTGATGATCAAGCTCTTTTGCAAGCAGTGGAAGAAGACGAAAGCTTGACGACACAGATATTGGCCGAGCAATTCGATTTCGATCAGTCCACCATTGTCAGGCGACTCAAAAAGCTCGGAAAAGTATGGAAATTGGCTGGATGGGTCCAACACAAACTCTCCGATGACAAGGCCGAGCGAGTCCGCATCTTCAGCGAATTGCTTCAGTGAAATGAAGCAATTCATTTCTGAAGCTCCTACAGACTACCATGTCAATCGTTTGCTCAAAAATTGGCAGACGGGCAAAGTCTACGATGATTTGGACGAGCTTGTCGCTGACGTCAAAGCGTGGATTGCATCCAAGGATCGTCACTTTTTTGCACGTGGAATCGATCATTTGCCAAGCAAATGGGAAGCAGTTATTGAAGTAGATGGCGATTATGCTCCAGAATAATCATTTAAACATGTTTTTAGTGTACTCTGGTGTTGTATTGCTGAAAAAAAATTTGAAACAATAAAAACGGTAGTTAATTTTGCATCAACCCAATATATATAAATAACAGATAAGGCACTCCTCGTGCTGCACTTAGAGGTCAACCAATTCCTGCCCACATTTGAAGGACTTGTCTATGAACTTTACTGAGGTAAAACCAACTGAGGTAAAATTTACCAAGGTAAATTCATGGTCACAAAATGTTTCATAGAACCTCATTTTTGGATTAAACTCTTCTTTAAAGTTTAAAGATTAAAAGCTTAGCTCATATTTGAAAGATTTGAAAAAAAACTCTATGATTTTAATCCTTCTATAAGAATGATTATCAGATATCAAAATGATATCACTTTGCTGGCATTTACAGGTGTTCTCTCTATGCACACAATACAGGGATACCTTCACTCTGTGGTAGACCTTTACTCTAACTTTCCCAGAAGGCATATAGGTAAGTGAGGGATGTGAGTAAATTTCTGATTCATCCATTCACCTCATGGGATTATTGGGCAATTAGTTTGTAATTTATTTAACCAGTCCTGAAAAGGGAAATACTCCTCATGACCTGTCAGCTGCATGCAGTAATTTCAAATATTTTTTGCCTCTAATGGAAAGAATCTCATGGGCAATCAGACTTGTTTTCATGACATGAGCTGTATAACCACAAATAAAAGTTTGAAGTTGAAACTGAGAAAACCAACAGAAGCAAGCACAAAACACATTCAAGTTCATGCACAGGAACTAAAACAGAAACTTTGGGAGCAAGCATAACTGTACCTTTGAAAGATCGGGAATGTCTCCACGATCCACGCCAACATTCTGTTTAAAAAACCAAGAACAGAAAACCCACACAAATGCAAGCATAAAAAGCCATACAAAAAAGGGTAGCAAAAAAACAGGACACTGTGCAAAACAAAAGAATACAACTCTTTTCCTCCAACAGCAACAGAAAATGATGGAAGACAAAATTTCACATGAAGCCAGATGTGTCTCAGAATTAAAAAACTTCTCTCACCTGGGCCAGATTTGGAATATCACTCTGATCCATGCCCACTTTCTGATAGAGAATAAATCAATCAGCTTTAGGCAAATTCAAACATTAGAATATGTTAAGCATAAGCTATTCCTTTGAATCAAGATCAACTGCTTTGGCAGTAAAATGTTGAATCAGAATAAGTTCAAGGGTTGTGATGAAAAAGCTTTTCAGGAAATTTAATGCATTTATGCTATAAGAGTCTTGAAGACAAAGCATTGGAGAAGGAATGTTGTGACAGACCTCAGCCACTTTAAGGAATTCAGCCACCTTGTCCATGCGGATGAGGAACCTCTTGTACAGCTCCAGAGCATCCCTGCACTGTTTCTTGTTCATGTCAAAATATTTCTCTGAAATGAGGAAAAGGTCCCCTAGGGAATAAGTATCTAACATATCATACCTTTACCTTAGATAATACACTCAATTCTTAGATTAACAAGATAAATTATAAGTGTGTGAAATAGCAGAGGAATATTATTTTTCCCTGTATTTTTATAACTCTAGGGGTGAGATGTGTAGCCATTGGATTGGGAGTGACCATTCCATCATTTACTTAACCCATTCTTTGGTGCATGGGTGAAAATCCATACAGCTGTTTCCAACCATTGCCTGGCACAGGAAAATGGTCTGCCAGGGTGGTAAAATTTGAGGCCAGGAAATGAGCAAAGATGACTTTGAGTTGTGAAACATGTCCAGATTTTAATAAACTTCATTGATATCAGAATTGAAACACAATTGAATACTTCCCAACAATGCTAACAGAATTCATTTCTATTTCTTATAATTCCATTTCCAGTCTTGTTTTGTCTCCATTTTGCTGTCTAGCCTTAAGTATTAACCAGGAATATTACTGGGAATCCTAGAATTCTCTTCTTTGCATATGGGTCAATACTTCCAAGTTTCTGATGGCACACTAATGTAAAAGCCAATGCATGTACAGAGTGAAATAAGTCAAATCAAAGGATTTTGAGCTTGCCTTTCTGCTCTTTTCATGGGTTCATTTGTCCTGGAAGCAGCATTTCATGCATGTTGTTCTGCTCTTTCATTGGATGACTCCACAGTGGATCACACCACAGAATGGTTTAAACTTCCCTGCCTTTTTCATGGCATGTTGAGAGCAACACCAAAACTCAAAATATCTGATTGGAAAGTTCTCGGAATTTCTTGAATATCCAGTACAATTTTTTTCCAGAGCATGCTAGAATGTTCTGCATGTGTTTATAAGTAGGTCGTGTCCTTTGGCATACAACCGTATATTATTACAGCCCTGGTGCTCTCCAGCCATGAACCAGCCCTACCCTCTTACTAAGGAGCAAGTTCGCCTGCTTCTTCTTTATGACTTCCGAATCGAGAAGAAGGCAGCCAATTCCATCGCTGACATCAATACCGCGTTTGGCCCGGACACTGTGTCCAACAGCACTGCCTATGATTGGTACAGTCGCTTCCAGAAAGGAAATGAAAGCCTGGAAGACCAGCCACGCACCGGTCGTCCTT
>CAJPEV010000006.1:219711-304051 GCA_905338385.1 Darwinula stevensoni | reverse complement strand
GCGCAGCCGCCAGAGTTCTATTGGAATGGCATCCATAGTTTGCATAAACGTTGGCGTGAAGTGATAGAGGCCAATGGTGATTACATTCATGATTGAGATGATTTTGCTTTTAAATAAACTGGGTTGTAATAATTGTTCATGAAATTCCGAGAACTTTCTTTCCAATCAGATAGTAATATACAGCACAAACTGAATGCTGCAGACTTATGTGGAGCTCCGTGTTAAACTGACAATAGGACTGATGACAGCAAAACTCAGATCATTGCCAGCAGTTGCCAAAACAAAAACATCCATAGCTGATTATGCTTCGTACTCTCGTTATTGATTGTGAGCACTTTACTGGGAAGGCATTCAGTACAATGCTACTCTTATTGTCAAAATTTGGCTCAATTATGTCAAAATGGTAACTTTTGATCTAATGAGTATTGCCTCCAAGTCATAAGCTTTTGATTGACACCTCACCCATGAAAATCCTGTAATCTGTCTTGGAGGAGTTTCCCAGAATGACACACTAGCACACAAACAGATGAGCCTCCTATGAATCATTATGTATTATGTATATGTATTTTTGTGTTTTCTTCAGAAGGGCAGGTGCCATCTTTTCTAAAAGTGCTCAAGGATACCAGGTAGAGGTTCTCCTTCATAGGTAACTTGTCATGAGCTCTTGAAGGTACTCATGAGTACCATAAGTATTTTACCTCTTCAGATTCATCTCACTGAATAAAAACTGATGTTTACTGGGAGAACCAAGGATATAACAGCAACTCTAAATATGTCATATTCAGGAATGTGTGGGTCAGTGTATGCTAAAACCAGGAAAATCCAACAATATTCAGCATTTTATACAGCTGCTATTTCCAACTAGAATTTCCCAACAAATTCAGAGGGATTTCAGAAGACTTTTTTCCACTTAAAAAAAAAGTCCTGGATAAATAATTATATCTTATCAATCTCTATGTAGAAACTACTCCTTAAAAAAGAGATGATTTGAATTATGTCAAAAGATTTACATTACCTAGTAGGTTGATGATGCCATCATTATAGCAGGCAAATAGCCGGATGAGGTCACGGAAGAGAAGCATGAAGGCTGTATTGATGACACCATTGGTCAGTTCATTGGCAGTACAATCAAACTCCAAAAGGGCATCTAGCTGGCTTTGGAGTATGGGTAAAGTCTTCAGAAGCTTCTCTGATGGCATTGTCCGAAGCGTCCCATCCTCTTTCCTGTATGGAATGATATAATGATCATAAGGCTTCTGTTAACCAGAACAAGTGAACTAACAAGGGATGAAACAGTAGCATTTACCCTCGCTTCACTTTGCAGAAATCAAAGGCCACAGTTCTGTAGGATAAAGCCTTCTCATTGAGGTATTTGGCATAACGGCGGATGAAGGTGGACATATCATAGCCTGGAATTAAATGGATTGCAATGTCATTGCACCAGAAATAAAAATTCTGGAAGGTTCACACTTAACCATAAGCCTACCAGAACTGCTCACAGATCTGGCGGGCCTATGAACACTTGACAGAATCACTTCTTATAGCTTTCAAAGAATGGAAGCATTACTTACTGACATTTGTCCCTGATGGAAGCATTCATTTGGTTGGAAGAAACACAAGTGCAGTTGTAATCAATGTGCATTTCCAAAGTTAACTAAATAATTAGCATAATGCAAGAATTTGGGTGAAAACATAAAATTGAACATGTCTAAATGATAGATTCAAGTGAAGCAACCATCATAGTGACAGTATTACATTTGTCATAGCTGACCACAAAATAATTGCCATGATTGCAATAATAATACATGCTGGTAATGACTTGCAAGAACATGCACTATCATCAGGATCAGCATTTATTAATATAAAAAGTCAGGTTATAGGGAATTACAATAATTTACAGTTTTCCTTCCTTTTCCATCAACCACATTTTCATAAGAGGCAGAATCAACACAAATACAGACAGTCAATATCTGAAAGGTGAATGTCAGAACTTGGAGAAGTGAATGTCATGTTAAATGTCAATTTTGAGTAATGTCTTGTTCATCAATCATGAACATAATTCTGATTCAAATAACCCAATCCATGTGCAAATGAACATTTTCATGGTATATGTCTCCACAGACAATGACTAGTAGGTCTATGAGAGTGCTGGTAGAAGCAGTCTATAGACAGAAAATACTACATTTTTTTATGCAAGTCATTTTTATCATAATAAGCTATGTTTTTGTTTGCTGGAATTCAATTGCCTCTTCTGATTGTAGGACTAATATTGTAATCATTAAAAACAGCAGCAATGTATCAATCACCAAAATTTGCATTTCATTGATTGGCTAATAATCAATATTGATGTATCTGTGCTGTTATTTTAGGAGGTATGATCTATCTCAGACAAGATATAATGCATGCATCACTAGGCCAGTATACTATCCATGCAAATCAGGTATCATTTCATTACTTACGTTGTCCTGTGTGCACCAAGTTTTTGGAAAAAGGAAGCCATAGGTCATTAAGAGAGTCCTCAAAAACTCCTCACTTTCAATCATTTTCTCAAGGCTCATAAAGGAAGTATCATGATAGAAATCTCACCTGCCACACCGCTCTTATCGAGGAAGTTGCCAAGCTGGAAGCTGCAATTGCTAGATGCCAGGTATTGTGTGAACCTCTGAAGAAGAAGAAACACAGACACAAATTGTAAGTCTGTACACAAAAGAACCATGGGTATGATTGATTTTTAAATCCAACAGGCCTGTGACCCATTCTGCATTCACCATATCAGAAATGAATATTGCTACATATCTGCAACATATTTTATTAGCAAGTACTATCTTCATTTAAAGAAAAATGTTCATCAGAATGAGAGAGGGAAAATGAAAGGAAAATCCAGGAAATCACTACTTAGGTTTGGTCTCACCACTGGGTTCTTGTCCCACATTTATAAATAGAAGAACCTCTTGTTTGGGAATCTTCTTTCCCAAACATTCAAGAGCTAGCCATTCAAACACCTGACTAGGATGCTTTTAACCATTTGGCTGTTTGACCAAGTACATACTCAGGCTTGTGTAGTGGTAGCATGGGTATGTTCTCGGGCTCAGAACATTCACCGTTTCTAGGTTATTTCACAGCTATTTATGCATGTAACTGCTATCTTCAATAATTATCATGATGACATTTTCTTACACAAACAATTGTTTTTAGACAAGCAGGGCCAATTTTTATACAAAAACGTATTAGCCATCCCCCATGTTATAACAGTCAAAGGGTTAAAATCATGTCCCCTGCCATGAGAGCTGAGTAGACTGCTAACCAAGACACTGGACAATCCTACATATTTCAAAGCTTCAAAGTTTTGATTTTCACTGAAAAAATCTTAAAGTGGTATCAGTATTGGACCCATAATTGTGAAATTTAAAAAAAAAGCACAGTTAAAATGGGATAAGTTCATTAATACCTTAACAAATTAAATAGATGCTGTTAAAAGTAGCAGATTTGCTACAAGGGAGGATAGACTTCACAAGCTTTCTCTTTGTAGCATTTAGAAATAATTGTCAGAGCAAAAAGTCCAAGACCTTTCGGCATGAATCCTTACAAGAGTCTGAACATCACGGTGAAAATGTGCATGAGAAAGGCTCATTTAGCACAAGTACATTGTGAATAATAAATATGAGAAAAAATTTTCAGACATATCTGCTCCATGCCAGTTTACTTTTAAGGTACATTGCGAGTATGCCTGAATCAGGAGATAGATGATCAAGCGTGATAGCTGAAGTTCCAAATAAATGTGTTTTTCAGAGTGAAGGTCTCAACATTAGTTCTTTTCATCTCTTGCTACTGCAGTCCATCCCATCTTCAATGAAAATGTCTATTGAAATTAATTTTCTCCCTCCATCTCCTTCAGCTTGAGGTAATTGGCAACTGCTATCAATTAATGGGTAATATGCACCAGATCTGTTTAACTTTAAACTCATCAGGTTTCATAATGGGTGTCTATGGAAATAAGATTGTCTCTGTCAAATGGTTTCCCATAGAGGACCATTGTGAGATCAGATTAGTTTAAGTTAATAAGATCTGGTGCATGTCACCCAATACCACCACCTTAATACTACCACAGTTAAGTTCCATTGCAAGAAAATTAACCTTGAATTAAGGCTGAGCTTTACCTCATTCCCATAGCACATAAGATGATGCACTGAGATGAGGGCTTTGAAGACCACAACCCAGTTTGAGTTTTGTGTCCTCTCAATGAGCAGGTTGGCCAGTTGGGGGATGGATACATTTGGCTCATTCGTGCAGGCAAGCAGATCTACAACATACAAAAGAAAATAAAAACAATCAATGCATGTAGAAAAAAAACTAAAAATACTGTATAGGGTACACTTAGCAAAATACTATCAGCCTAGCTCTTTCCCTGAAAAAATAATGTTCAATACCTCTCCCATAACCCCTTCCTGTACACTAACAGCAGTGCATTGGCCAGCACTGTTGTATGACGGAGAAAACATAACTTGACAATTCCAAGTTTAATTTTACAACTTTACCTAGCAGACTTGCTCCCAAAATTCATACCATAATAGCCTTAAGCATAGTTTTCCTCTTTCAGATGTTTAGATAACCTAGCAGTTCAGATGGGCAGCATGTGGATGGTAGATATAGGCTATAGAAATCATCATAAAGAACTCATCAACTTACAGTCAAGATGTTTCTTCTTTGGTCCAATCACCTCCTCAGTTGTGGCTTTACAGACAGATTTTGCAAGCCCCTGCCCAGCCAGGCTATATCGAGCAGCTGTTAGGCGATCTGTTATTGTCTGCCCTGACATAGTGCCAGCTCTTTTGTGTTCCAGCTCAAGGCTATCACAAGTTAAGTAGAATAATATTAGGCTTACAAAAAAACCACCGGGTTTCCACTGTTCACTGTCACCTAATGCACCCAGGAGGGTTCCACAATAAGGTCTGTCAAAGTGAATTTACCCCAATGGGTACTGTCTACCTATTACATTTGTAGTTACGCTACCAGTTCCCTGGTCATTCCTTGTTCACTCCCACAGAACCTGTCAGTTCCATCCTTATGACAGGCCTAATGGTACTATCTGCAACAAGAAAAGCATTTTCATATCCCCACATGGTGCTAGGGATACCCCCAGTTGGAACACTAAATGGATAGGAATGTAATTTTTATTATTTATTTTGTAACACAGTACTTAATTCTCATATTCAAAGTGCCATAATTGGTGTACTTTGGTCAATCCTGGAAGATATATACCCATTTTCCCCCTTAGTGGCTACCCTTCCATATTCCTCCACCCTTCCTTCCAACTCCTCAAGAGGTGAAATGCCTTCATAGCAAAAATAATAATAAGAAAGCAATGTAGCTGTAAGTGATTAAGCAGGAGTTAGATATGATTCCAGAAGAACATATATCTTTAAGAAGAGTAGGTCTATCTCATCACATACAAATGCTTAACCTTGACACAACACATCACAATGGGTAAAAGTGCCACTTGATATTCCTATCTGAACCATGAACCTTGATATAAGTTCAGATTTAACAATGCCAGTGAAGATATCAGTTAATGAAACAAAATGAGCTTATACCAGTGGTTTTTTTCACAGGAACAAATATCAATGCATCCATCTGAGATGATGAATCTAACTTTTTTTATACCAAGAACAAAGACAAAACTGCTTTCTCATTTTGATATAACATGATATTATTATGAAGGCTACATTGAATACCTATGAATAGAAAGTCTATATTTGAATGAATGAGCATTATGCCCTTGCCCTGGAGCAAAACCAAGTAGAACAGCTGTGACTTCAGCTATCAGTACCTTTAGTTACATTTTCTTCATTTTTTCCAAAAATAATCAAGGAAAAAAGGGAAAACCACAAGCATAAAGGCTAATTAAATATATTGAAAGAGCCTACATATTGAAAGCCAGTCAATTCTGAGGCTTCCCAGAAAAATCTGATTAAACACCTCTGCAGTACATGCAAATATTTTTTTTCGCTTATGAAAGTATCTCATCATGATCTAAATACTATACTATCCCACAATCACTCATGGGTGCATCAATAGCCCACACCTTGAGAGAAGCACTGAATAACCTTAAATCAAAGCAGGTGTTCCATATTTTCCACAATTTCTTGCAAAATCATCCCATTTCAAGAATAATTATGAAGAACAAATTGCGGGCCATCTCACTTTTACTGTGATGGGCAAATGCCCAATACTGTGTGCAAGGTACAAGACCAGAGATGTAAATTCTGCCTAATATGGGCTTGATTTAATCAAAAAGTTAACAAATCAAATTTTTGATATAATTACTCCCAATAGACCATGCATACAATAGAGCAAACACCTAGGGCACTAATTCAGGAACTGAAGCCAAGGAAATGAGGAGGGTAGGAACTAGAAACATCAAAATAATTGATTTAAAAATTAATTTATTGGCATAACACAACTAAAACTTATATTACAGGAAGCACATCAGAATAAGTATAGGAAAGGCAAGCCCTAAGGACTAGCTTAGAAGCCTAGCCTATACAGTTCTTGGAAGAAAGGCAAGAAAATGTTTAATTTCCAGATCCTTAAATATGGATAGTGGCTATATCCATATCTGCCCTGCATCCAATTATATCCAGAGCATCACAGTTACTATTCTCTGATATCCCTACTACTTGCCCTCCTTTGACAGTAAGAGCCAGTAGCCTGAAGGCTTTTCACATAGATGTCAAGAGTCAACTGCTGCAGGTTTAATCCTTGATCACACCACTAATTCTTAAAATTTTTCTTCTGACTCACTTCAACTGAGTTTCAAACTATCAGGAAGCCCAATGGTTGGAGCTACCCAGCAAAAAGCCCTGGCAGGAGTGAGGCTCAAGAATAAAAAAGCGTGAAAAGATCTGCCCTGAATATAAGAAGCACATGAGCGACCCTGGATATATTCTGGATCGTGCCCTGGGTGTAGCCAGTAGGTTAGCCATAATTCCTTGAGCCAGAGAAGGCACAGAATGAGAAATTGTCCATACGTTTTTAGCCCGTTAGCTGCCACATATCCTGCAAGCGAGTCATATGCCCGCACGGTTACATCGGAAAAATACATTGGCAGCTAATTTGTGAAAAGGAAATTGGAGTTAAGTCCTAACGTTAGGCCTATTAGACCTTCATAGACGTAGACCTATTCCGTTTTCGTACGTTAGACTATATTTTACGCCCTTAGCCCTCTGGCTATGGCCAAAATTCGACTGACCATTGTCATGGACACTGCTAATACCTGACACATTTAACCTAATCAGAAAGGCATATCGTTAAGAGTAAAGGATCAGCGCAAAAGCGGAGCGGAGCCGACACGCTGATCATGAACAGAACGCAGGGGGATCCACCTCCTCCTCCGCGATTGACTTGCGCCTGCGCCACCTTCATCAGCTGAACCCTGCGGAACTACACCATGACCAGCTCTGACACCCATAGCACAAATCTGCATCCAAGTTTTTTCCTCTAGGGTAGGGCATCTTCCCTAATTACTCGGGTACCGGAAACTCTTCAGTCTTTTCAAGCGTTGGTTTAAGGAACAGTCACTATTTCCTCGACCCAAGACACAGTCCAGCACTCTGGACAGATCCTGTCATCTGTGCTCCCATACAACAACTAAAACATTGATTCATCTCCCCCAGAAGGCAAGACACCTCGTTGAAAAGACTGTCCATGCCCAATCGATGGACCTTGATCCAACCCTTAGTCGTCCTCCGAAGAGGTCGGGTCGAATAACATCTTGAGGAAGACATGTCTGAAAATTTTGGAAATCAGTTCTTGACACATAAAGAGTTACCTGACAATTATTTCTCGAACGGCAATTCTCATATCCACAGTGAGAGGTGAAAGAAGAAGATTGCCTAAACTTTTGCAAACAAGAAAAAATGGTGCATTGATGATCGTGGTTTCTCTCATTTATTTAATTAACACATAATTCATTATTTCGGCCTCCATGTAATTCATCCAATCAGGATGACAGCAACTACAACTACTCTCATTTATATCTCTTGTATGCCAGATCGGATAGTTCAAGCCTGATTTCTAACAGTATTTCCATGATTTTTCTTTCTGAATTTCAGCATGAGTCTGATCCAGCACTCGTGATCGGCCCTCATAGAAAGGTTTCTGATTTGACTCCATGCGAGTAGCTGGAGTAGTTACTCAATTATCCGGCGTATTCATCCTGTACTGAATAACTTTATTCCGTAGCTGATAAGCATTTTTTATTTAGCCATCTTTGCCCAGTCAGGCCAATGAGAGTAATCAACTGGAGAGAAGGTAGCCCTTCCCTTCTCACCCTCTCAGTCATGTTCACATCTCGTCTGTAACTGAGCAGTATTTTCGAAGAGACCCAATTGGTCTCGACCAGGCTATGGTCGAAAATGCACTCCGTCATCTGACTTCCTCACCCCTCAGAAAAGCACGCACCGATTGTAAGACTGACTCGATGAAACACCACCCAGAAGTAGGGTGATCAAACTTCCCCCCATCTCGGTTGGGCATCCCGCGTCTCGCGAACGGCAAGAAATGTCCCGCAAAACAAAAAGTAGATAAAGTACTCGATAATGAACCAGCTCCCAATAATGAGCCACAGCGCAGGGAAATTTCAAGAACTAACCATGCGTAGAACGTACAGCATCCGGCAGGGATCTCATGCTCCCATACCTAAAATTAAGTTGGGATAAGCGGTTTCGAAAATGCATGTATGTATGCATGAATGTCGTTGAAGTGTTTCCATAACATATTCATGGATGCAGTCGGATGCTGGGATGTCAAATTTTAGCATTAATGGCCAAGGAGGCTCTGTTCGAAAGATGGGCCATTACTGAATTGACCAACCCAAAGTTACCCAGTGATGGACCCCCAGCCCATAACCGCTGCCGTGAATCGTTTCATGTCAGCTAAGTCAGACCCGGCGCCGGAAAATGCGGCGCCCCCTGCGGCAAATACATTGGGCCACCTCTGGGTTCCGGAGATTTGCTCCTTACTTCATTTTCGATTATCGAAGTTATATTAGGAAAAAAAAGAGAAAAATTCCTACATTTTCATTAAGCAAGGAAAGGAAAGGAATCTGTGTAGGTTGTCCAAAGATTTAGCGTTCGTATGCTCGGAACTTTTGCCACCAGCTCATCGATCATTTCTTGTAATTCAACGTCCAGCTGACCTCCCTCTCGACAGAGAGTATGGCTAGTCCTGTCGGGTGTTCTTGTGACATGCTTCATCTTAGATAAGTTATAAACTGTTTCGGTTTGGAAAGGCTTCGTTCTGCAGGTGCAACTCTCACTGGAGCTGTGAGTAGCACTCCAAGAGCGATGGAAAAATTAGGATACACGGGCCTGACCACTCTTGTGAATAAATCGCGGAGTCCCAAGAGCATCATCATGTGGCTCCGGTAGAAGTGTAGCCAGACTGCGAAGCTCATCGATGAGGTCGTTGAGCTATTGTGATTAACCTTGGCAAAAGGTGTCTAAAATGTGCACGGGTATCATCCATGATTAGAGTTGCCTCCCGTTCATAATTAGTATTGATAGTACATATTTCAGACGCACAGTAGATACTGCAAACTGGTCTTATTATGGACACTGTCCATACTTTAAACTTGCTGAGATGCTTTTTTTTTTAATGAATAAAGCTTAATAGCAGCTAAAACGACTTTTTCCCGTAAATCAAAAGCAGTAGACCACACTCCCATTGTATCGATTGAGGCCTTGGCTTAAGGTGGCTCTGGGAATTTGAAACATAGCCTCATACACAAGTATACTTCGAATATTTGTGGATATTTCCATATGTCCATATTTTGTTAAATTAAAATGTGGCAACCCTATCAATGACTCGGTAATGAATATACAAAACATTTCACAATATGATCAAGGGAAACATGCGAGGGAAAGGGATGAAAACGAGGTAGAACCTTTTACGCAGACGTTTTTCTCACCTCCTCGAGTGTCTTCAAGCGCGAGGATTTCAAGGATGGAGGAATTAAAATAAATAAATAAAAATACTTTTCACGCCTAGGAAGACCAAGATATATTCTTCTCATTCAGAGCTTGGATCTCCTTTGGAATAACTCCCAGCGTTTCAACATTTTTTCGCTTTTCTTTCGTTCTTCCTATCTTATTTATAATGTATTTCTTCCTCTTGCGGCTGGGCCCCCTGGATTCTGTGGGAACCCCCTGCGGCCGCAGGGGACGCAGGGGTACTCGCGCCGACCCTGGGTTTAGTGATAGGCCAAATTGTAATTCGGATGGACGTTAGGTCCTCTTGCTGATGGTCATTTCGTCACAAAATGTCTAACACTCCGAGTGCTCCCAATAATGAGGCGGCTAAGGAAAATGCCATCATCGCAGTGCTTAACAGTGGCCTCCCTTCACTCAGGGTGTCAAAGCAATATGCAGTTCCCAAAACAACACTGTTTGTCTTCAGGCAAAGCCAAAGCATCCATCCTCAACCGAGTCAACTTGTACAATTGTTTAAAAGGTGTGCATCTATGGATAGCAATGCTGCACGTCAACAGTTTCATTGAAACCGAGTTAAACTTACAATAATTATTAAACATTCTGAAAGTGCAGTCCATCTCACTCAACTCTCGCGACACACCTGAATTAATCAAATGCAGTGTTTATTTCTGATTGACCCAGGAGTTCCCAGACTTCTTCAACATCTTGGATGAGGTGGTTTTCATAACAAATGGCCTCTTCTTGCACGTTGAAACACTCTGGTGTATTTGCATGCGTAACAATTCACCGGATCGGAGTCAGACGAATTTGGGGGTCGTATCAGGTAGCATGAAGGCAGGGCAATTGCGAACCTCCATGCCATCAGGCGACTCGTCGGCTTGCTCGTCATGCGCCTCCCCGCGGGACGATCGTCAAAAGAGTCTCAGGAATGCGGATGGGAGCGTGAAGGAGACAGCAAACGAAAGTGGGAGGAGACTAGCATCCGTCCGCGTCCTCAATTCCGGCAAGCGGACAGGATTCAGAGCCTCTCTCATGACACCAAAATCATCTGCCTAGCCCGCGTTGACACCTTGAATGACCTATCCCTTTGTCGACATTGCCACAACTTCAAACGTTTCTCAGTTTTCAGAAGTAGGCAGTAACAGGCGCGGAACTCTTCACCCTTCAAGCCATTCGCACGCGGAAGAATTATCCACGGCGGGACGATCCAAGCCAAGGGAAAGATCATATGTAACAAGGGACGTTACCCAAGTGATGACTTCCAATTTTGACCAAAGGTTGGTCATTGAAAGCACTCTCAAAACGAAGTCTAATGCTACTAAAGCATGCGATAATGAAATAGGTTTAGGGTGGATTTTTGAACAGAGCACTATCCGATAATGCAGCTTTATTTACCGGATTTATAATGCATTTTCTCTGAAATAAAGCTGCATTATCGGATGATGCTCTGTTCGAAAATCCACCCTTAGGCTCGTAACTGGCGGTACGCATTGCGTAATTTAATCCGTCACGCAATTAAACCCACACCTTCATGATGTCATTTTTAAGGAGGTTGTACAAATTTTTTTTTAGAGGACCTCCTTGCTATCTATGTGGTTTGGAATCAATATGTCACAATGTCCTGCGCCAGTTGCGCTTAGTAGGAGGTGCACAGAAGTGTAGAGAGGCAGGCATTTGTAGGATAAGCAGGCATTCGTGGACAGACCGTAGAAACTTGGGAACTTTTTGAAAAAATGAATAGGAATTAGACAGGGCATTTGCCATGGCGAGGGGAACTGTATTTTTTAAGAGACTTTGGAAAGTGCCATCTTGAGCGAAGGATGCAATCGAACGGTAGTACCGTTGTGGTCTTTCTAACAGGAGAAATGGGATGTAACAGGCTGGATATTTGCACCATTCTAGAACGGTTGCTTCTCTCAGGGCTGCAGCAAGTTCCACGCGGAGTTGTTGAATTCAGAATGATAGGGAAGATCAGATTATTGAGGTGTTGTCGTTCATATATCGTCAAGCGATTCGTGCCGTGTATGAAGAGCACCGCAAAGGCAAGTGATGGATATAAGGTAAACAATTTCCATCCCTTCGTACAACATCGTGGGAGAATTCCGTACCGTTCGGGGCTGACTGCATTTGGAACCTATGATTTCCAGGTTGAGGGTCATGTTGAACTTAGAAGGGTTTGATGTCATGACCTTCTTCGATACCACTGAGGGAGAATACTTAATGAACTGGTCCAAATACCCGTGTGGGCCAAAAAAACTCCGACAGTTTTCAACGATGCACTACGCTTCACTCACTGCATACATATACTTTTCATGAACTTATTCCTAATGGATAACAAATGAGTCAATGAATATCGGTTCAGAGAGTTTTCTCAAAATTCATTCGGAATTTCTCTTTCGGAATATTTTTGCGGAACCGTTCGTTTCAAATGTCAGACTTGTCATAGATATGATATCGTTCAAAACTTTGATTTGAATTAATGGATTAATGGCCTTGTTGACTTTCAAATAAATGAAAAAATGCTACATCCTAGGCTAATCTTTTTTCGTCAAACCCTGCAGACTTAGGCTGACGTAAAACAAGGGGGCATCAAGGGACTCGAGGACGTCGTTGTCGACGATGGATGGACGGCCAGAGCGGGGTTTGTCTTGAAAGCTTGTGTCTCCAGAACGGAACCTTTGACACCAGCGCTGGGCATCGCGTTCCGTGAGGGAGTCTTTGCCCCATGCTTGGATGATGTTGCGGGAAGCCAAAGTCACGTTATGGCCTAGCTTAAACTCGTAGAAAAGGCACACCCGGATTTGCTCCGATACCATTCTTAATCCGAGTGCTGAAAGACAACGCCAGCCAAACATAATGAAAATAAAACCATATGCACGTGATACACGGCAAAACAAGCTACAATTTGATATATAACGCATGGTATGAAACAAGTGCAACGACGTCCAGTGAGCTTTCCAAGTTGGCACTCCAAAAACCGACAATACTTTTTCCACAACCTGATACTTTTCAAATATCTTCAACAGTTTCAGAAATTCGTGAGCTCATATGAACAACTAACAAAAACTGCGTTGCCGCGCGCTCAGACGCAGACAGCATTGTGACCTTCAGTCGCCGTCCATCACTGTCCCGTCCTGTGGTAACGTAATTTTTGCTTGGTGTTTATAAGAGGTCCCAAATTTCTGAAACTGTTGGAATATATTTGAAATGTAAGTACACCGTTTTAAAGCTTATTCATTCCTCTTTCTAATGCCGTAAACCACATTAAACTAAGTGTAGTGAGTGCAATTTGGTGTACAGGTCATGAAGATTCACAACAAATGAAACTCTCGTGTTTCCTGTACTAATACTTTCTCATTAATCAACTGAATCTCAAAAGAGACGCTTAAATTAAGTAATTATTCGCAAAATATATTCCATGCTTCCCCCCCTCTTCTTGACAGCAACCCCCAATCTTCGAGTCTTCTATTCAATTAAACTGGACGGACATGGTTCCACTCTTCTTTCAGCACGAGCCTTAATCGATTCAAGTTGCTTAATTTCATATTTGAACGTCTACTTCCAACAGACTCCACACACAGTAATCTATTGGATTCCAGTCAAAGTGTAAGGGGTCATATATGTTTTTTTATTATAAATAATTTCTGCAACATACGGTTAGCTAGACAAGTTTATGAGAATCAAGCCATGTAATTTAGAGGAGTTCTGTTGAAGCACATACGATTGGTCACCGAACATACGCTGTTATATAGGTATCACTTTTTTTTTCTTTGTTTTTACTGGCCAAGCATAAATATGTACGTTATATATGGTATGAATATTTACGGTCCACCCTGTATCGTTGAAAACTGTCATTTTTTTGGCCCAACGTGTAGAATGACGCATGCTGGGTCCAATGGTTTTTTCGAAGATCGTTCACCTTAGAGGAAGTCCTGATGCAATCAAACTTATCTGCGATTTCTTTGAAGTGGCTATTATCACGAGTGATACTTGCAGAGTCCTGCATTTTGGGATTCAGGGCGAATCCCCTCGTCGCCATGTCATTGAGATCGAGAAACTCGCTCGGGAATTGTTCTAGTGGCAGTTTACTCATGCCAACCACATAAGAACTCAATATGACCCAAAGAGAAGTGACTGCAAGACGTAAATCTACAACTTGCCAGTTGGCAAAACTTAGCATTCATTAGGAGATTAAGCATTTCGTTGCTGTTTGTGCCGGCAGATCGGGGTATTCCGCTGAGGCAACCTTTTGCAAAACGGGTGAAGTGGGAAGCTCTCCGCCATGAGAAAACTCGCGACGAGTTGGCAAGGGTTCGGCGAAAATTATTACCAATTCCTTTACCAGATATCTGGCAGAAACTGAATGGGATCTATTTCGATCTGGCGTTTCGGCTGCAGTAGTGAAAGCGCAGGTATGTCGTGAAAAGCGAATCGGAGTGACACGGTGTAACACCAAGCGGACTCCCTGGTGGACACCAGAGGTATGGCTAGTTGTTGCTGCCAAGAAGGCAGCCAATACCGCATATGCGTCCAGTAGGTCGGACCCTTCGCGGGCGTTACAGAGAGGCACGAAAAACTGCTGCTTGAGTCGTGGACGAAGAGAAACAGGAGGCATGGAAGAAATTCGACGAAGGAAATTGAACAGGGAAGGTCTTGGTTGCCGAAGCAGAAATACTTAAACCCACTCATGATGAGCTCGGATGTACCCTACTCGGATCCCATCTGCGTGGAGAATAGTCTCACCATGGAGGAAGTTCAGAAAGCTATGCCTTGCTTGAAGAACGGGAGGTCTCCTAGTGTGGACGGAATCAGGGCAGAGACCCTGAAAGCAATGGGCATCGATGGGTGCTCGTAGTTGCGTTAGGGTTTGTCGAACCGCATGGGAATCGGGGACGGCACCGATGGACTGGCAGACCGGTGTGGTATTTCCTCTTTATAAGAAGGGGGACTCGAGAGAGTGCACCAATAGCCATAGAAACACTCTCCTCAGCATTCCCGGTATGGTCTACGCCAAGGTGTTTGAAAATAAACTTCACGCGGTCGTTGAAGAACCCATCAATAATAGTGCGGGTTTCACGAAGGGCGCAGCATCACGAACCAGCTCTTCACCAGATTCTCGACATAGGGAATAAGCCTAAGAGGTTTAACGCCGCTCACCGGTGGGTCACTTCGTAAGGAAAGTGTTAAAGCATGCTCCAGAGCAAAGCACCAAGGGGTTTATAGCAATAACTGTAAGTTTAACAGGTGCTCGGTATTGATGAACAACTTATTTTGCTACGTATTCAACTCGCCATTTGTATATGGTGCGATAAGCGCTCACACGATCAATCGCGCAGGAGTACGATCTGAACAAGTTTTCGAGCGAGTCCGCGGTGCTTCTCCAGATTGAAATAAAAAAAAGCCAAAGTCATCAACATGAAAACATGAAATTCCATAATTTATTGGGACCTGTGTCCAGTCCTGTGGGATTACCGCATCAGGATAAGAGGCTCAATTGGGGAAAACAAGGGAGAACCTTTGAATCCCAGCTCCAATGACCCAAAGCCAAGTCTGGTCCCTACAAAGAAAATGACAGAAAAAATCGGCAAGTATTTTGTAGTAAAGAGCAAGAGAGAAGATGAAGGACAGTCAGATTTGATACATACTTGCAATAAGACAGGAGCATGGCATGAATGTCAGGAATGGATGAAACTAGGATGTGCATCACAGAGATCTGGAAATGAAACTTGCCAGCTCTCTCCTCCAAAGACCACTGAAGGAGGATCAAGCGCTGGTCCACTGAACATGTCACAAAGAACATTGGATCACTCAGGAACTTCAGACCTATTGGATAATAATTACTATGGTCAAAAGGGAATTCTCAACTAAGTGGATTTTATTACTTTTTTAGTACATATTATATAAATATAATAAATAGATGGAATGAAGGAATAATTCAGATTTATCAGAATTGTTCCTTCAGGAATGAAGGAATAATTCTGATAAATTCTAAAACATGAGCACTCCTCCATACACTCAGAGATTGGGAACTTCTATTTCTAGGAAAATACCTGTAAATGAAGACTGAACGGTAACTAAAACACAATTCATGAAAAACTGTGGCTAATCAGGGTATCTTGTACCAATGTTATACAGCTTATCCCAAGTAAGCCCTTTTCAAATACAGCTCTGGGTGACTTCTCCATGCCTAGCATGTCATATGCAATGTAGACACATATCATGACTAAGCAGCAAGATCTATAAGAGAAGATTTGGTGGAAAGGCTTGGCTCTTTCTTTTAACCCTTTAATTGCTGAGTCTTCAGTAGCTGGGAGCCCCACCAGTGCTGAGTTTTCAGCACTCCATCATAGCTGTTAATAATGATTCCAAGGACAAAGTTTCTTACAGATATCATTTAGTTTTTCACTCAAATTTCTTTATCTACAGTAAGAGGTGATGATGTTCTAATGGGAATTATTTCTCAGCCTCAAAGAAGCCTTTGTGTTTCCTCTTCAGAATCAGAGCTGGAGTCTGTTCCTTGTTACTTATAAACTTAATAAATCTAAAAGCAGTCATTCAACATAGGTGAGGGGCAACAGATTCCCTTGGCTTCTTTTACATTGCTTTCAGGTCAAGTTTAGACAAAGTTTAGATTTATTTTAATTTTAACTGAAGCAAGGAACAGGCACCTGGACTCATTCTAAGTACTTTCATCAATGATATCTTCTCTACTATCAACAATTTCTTCATCACCACAATAAAAATAAAGCAAAAATTGTTCAAGTTCTTGCCACTGCAAAACACCTGTGATATTGCAGGATGCTATTTATAAAGAGCATTTCATGTTGACATGAAAGAAAATTCACATTATTTGTTCACATTATACCATTCCAAGAAAAAACCTAGTGCCCTCCCTGAGCTCAAGTGGATATTGCCCTCTCTTTTCTCATTCATTGCTTGAAATTCCATCCACTGATCACGAAGATTAACTTATGGTTTGAAGGTCTCTTAGTTCCCCTTGAATTAGGATATAGTACATGATAACTCATGTAGGGGTTTCTATAGGGCGATCAAGGAATGATGGAAGGGATTGTCCTATCCACTACCTCTCTACTGCTTGTTTTCTTTTGGAATGGTGTATCTTTATACTTAAGGCCAAGGACCTGTAAGCAGCTCCTGAGGTTTCTCAGCAGATGGCATAACACTGTATTAATATTAGTATATGGAGATCTTGCTAAATACTTTTTAAAAAATGCAGGAAACTCAAATTATGTACCCAGGGTGCAGCAAAAGTTTGGTGACAGATGTTACAATTTATTAACATTTTCTTTGTGAAAATGTTACATTTCTGTGAAAGCAGATTTGTTTGTCTCCTTAGCAATCTTCAGTTAAAAAATCATGTCTCTATCTTTCATAATTACATAGTTATGGGTTGCCAATTCCAGAGGAATGGAATAATAAATTTGCATTTGGTTGGAAAATCTCCATCAGAAATTGTTCAAGCACTCAGTGTTGTGAGACAAATGGTGCACAGAACCATTGCACAATATCAAGAACTTGGCCATGCTCAGGAGTGTCCTTGCAATGGAAGACCAAGGGCCACAAGCTCTCCACAAGAGACAAACACCATCTGACGCAAAATTAGGCAAAATCTGAGATGCTCAATGTGAAAGATTGCAAAAAATGTCAGAATAAGAGGGTGAACTGTCAAATTGTCAAAGTGGATCTTAATTGAAATCCTTAAAGCTTCGAAAAGCTAATTTTTTTAAAATGAAAGGATGAAAAAGAAAAGGCTTCAATAATGTAAGCTCCAAATGACATTTTGGAAATCTACATTACAGAATGATCCTCTTCAGCAGTGAAAAACATTTTCAATGGTGAAGAAAAACTCAATGCTCAGAATTCTTGGATAATTGCATCATCATCTAAGGAAGCCAATGCAATGGGTAGAATTGTGTCTCACTCAGTTCATCTTGCATCAATCATGGTTTGGGCTGGAGTGACCTCTGATGGGAAGACTCCACTCATTTTCGTTGAACAGGGGGTCAAAATGGACAAAAACATCTACCAAAATCAAATTTTGAGGGATGTGGTGTTGCCTTGGTGCCAATAGCACTATGGAGATTGACACTAGTTCTTCCAGCAGGATTCAGCTCCTCCTCACAAGGCCACCACCACTCAGACCTGGTGTTGAGAGTATTTGCCAGAGTCCATCTCTTCAAAAGATTGGCCGCTATATTTGCCAGACATAAATCCTATAGACTTCTGCATTTGGCCAATCCTTGAAGCTAAGGCCTGTGCTAAGTCTCACAAAAGCATTGCTTCATTAAAGTGCTCCTTGTTGAAAGCATAGGAGGAAATCAACACAGACACTTTGTCCGAAATCGTCGATCAGTTTCCAAAGAAGTTGGGCACTGAATTCCACCCAAGGAGGGCTCTTCAAAAACCAATAAATTTAATTATTTTTTTGCTAATGTTTATTGTTTTTTACTACATTTATTCTTTTTCCTGTTATTATGGTTAAAATAAATAGTTTTCACCTGTCACCAAACTTTTGCTCCACCCTATATACATATGTGGTCATAGTTGTGAGGCCACTAAAATAGTAGGCTGTATAAATATAGGGGGAAGCACTGAAAGGGTTATTTGGCTTGGTTGCAGCAAATCTGAAAATGTACCATTCGAAGAGAGCCTTCCATGACATTGACTTACACAATATTGCTGAAATATTAAATTGTCACCATTTAGAACCTTGAACAAGTCACACTAATTTTGATCTGCCTTGCTTGGACAATAAAGACAATGTTCAATGTCATAAAAAAAAGCTGAATAATGGACATTTTGGCTCTTGGAAGTGGAAATGGACACTACCTGTGACTTGAGCGGAATGAAGATGGGAGAAAGTATCTTTGGCAAGGAGAGATAGATCTGGGCAAGGAGAGATGAGGGAAAGGGTGATTGCATTGTCATCTCCTCCACTCCCAAGTACTATTGAGTTTCTCTTCTGTACATTTTTTATATGTACTACATCCATGGCATTGATCCCAGACTGGTGAAGGGCAAAAGGCTTGTGACTTCGCCATCCATCTATAAGAGCAATACAATTACTTCAGACTCATTTTCCTTTCCATCTTCAGCAGAAAACATTAAGAACCTCCATAATGTCAAAAGGATTGCCCAGTTTGCAATATTTGTTTGTATGATCATGGAAAGAAGTAGCCAGTAGAGATTGATTGATATATCAGTTGCCAATATAAATGGTCTAGTATTGACTAATAGGCTCCTTCATTGCTGCTGATTTTAGCTGAGCTCTACAAACAAGTGGTTGGAGTTAGAATCCACAGTACCCTCCTCTTCAGTATTCTGCTTGCAGCTACAATCCAAAATACTATTCTTTTTGCTTCTATAGCTAGCCTACCATTTACAAGGAAGACTGTAGTTTAGGTTAATTAAATATGAGTAAGTAATAAGGGTAAGAAAATGCAGAATGGAGACCTACCTTGAGTGCAGGAGAAGAGTCGAATGTGACCATCTGTGGCCCAGGCCAGAAGATACAAGATTGAGTCACACAGGAACCACTTCACACCCAAGGGGCAGTTCTTAAGAGCCAGCAGAGCCAATTCCAGGTTTAACCCAGATGAATCTTGGAACTTCACCAGCCTAAGGTTTCCACATGAATGCAGATTTAATTAATATGAACAATTTGGTCTTGAAAGAAAGAGATGTGAATATCAACCTGACTGTGCCATCAGACAAGGCAACTGCCAGCAAAACATCTTGCTCATTATGAATGGAGTCAAGGGCCATAATGCGAGTATCACATTCCTCTCCATTTTCAAAACCAAATGCAGCAGGGAGGGTCAATGAAGTTAAGTTTTCCATGAGGACTTGAGGGAACCCTATGAGAATATGGAAACCATGAAATTTTTACAAAGAAATAGCCAGAAAGAAGAAATAGAAAGCCAGGAATATAAAGAATGAGATGAAAGAATAATAAAAAAGATGAGAATACAAAGATGAGTTCATGATACAACATGAAGAACAAATAAATGAATGAAATCAAAAGACTTTAGTTCTAGTTCCCACATTGGATTGAGAGACAACTGCAAATGCCTCATGATAGGGTTAAGGAAAGCAAGTTAGGGATACCCCACTTTAGTTGCAATCTTTCAAAGAATGTACAGTTTCTGAAGATAAGCCAACAGGAAATGTCAAGCACAAAGAATGACAGCAAAGAGAGCACTATATAAGGTGCCTCAAGATGGGGGGTGCAAGACACAGATATCCAGATGAATGTATGAGGAGCCTAAATTCAATTCTCTTTTTTACTTTTAATTCACTCAAAATAGTATTGGTAAGTAGAAAAAGTCTTAGCACACCTCATTAGGTACATCATAAATGGGACATGCAAAAAAAAACGTTTCCAGAGTTTTACCTGATTGTAGAGACAGTCTCCAGGCACATAAGTGAGACCGGCCACTGCCAGAGAAGAGAAGAGTTGAGTCCTTATATACCAGGATGGAAAGGGCCCTGACACCTGTTGCATGATGAACACAGAACCCCGCAGGAGCGAAGGACTCATTCCAAACTCCCACACTTGTATCTTCAGACCCCGTGATGAGAAAGACATTATCTGAGTCCTGAATGGATGCAATACAGTTGATTGTCTTCCCATGCATCCAATCCTGCAGAAGGAACTTCCTCAGTGTTACTATACTCATTGCCAAAAAAAAAAAGGGGGGAACCAAGAAGTTTAGTGATCACGGAATTTGGTACACAAGCTTGTACTAGCATACTATGAAATTGATTAGAGTTTCAAGTGTGTGGGATGAACATTAAGACATCCACATCAGTTAGTTTGTTTTAATGCTCACCCATCTCAGATTTTTATGCAAAAAAAAAAAAACATTAGCACTCTAGTGAAACTCTGGAATACAAATTTCATTTCTACATGTTAAATGGTTCTTGAGTTACAGTGCTTCCCATTGACTTTTGTACCTGCCTCATAATGTTATCCATGGGTGGCAATTGCTTTGTACTCCCTTCAAAATGATCAGCATGTATTGCATAATGTTTCGTACTCTCCCCTCCCACCCAGCGAGCAAGTGCTTGAGCACCATGAGCCATTCTCACCTTCACCTCTACTAGTTCTCATCATTTTATTTTCCAATCCCAATCAAATATTTATTGTCTGGTATTAATCTTTCTATTAAATTGAGGGTGTAATCCTCTTTTCAATCTGCCAAGCCTCGAGTTCCTTTATTATTCTGTAAGCCACTGGCACAAGAACCATCTAACTCTGAGTCATTTGCCACATAAGCCATCCCATAGATCTTATCGCCACAGGGATCAGTTCCTTTTTTCGTTAAAATTATTCTGTTGCAAAGCCTCAGAAGAGTAAGAGCAAATGCCAAACCTGTGACACCTTCAGCCATGGCACACCTTCATAGCATCACCAGCTGAGGATGTACAAAAATTTACCAAAAGGCCACATTTGCCAACAAACATAAATTATTAAATGAAAATCAAATAGATGCCTCTCATCCCAGGCAATTGGCATGGGAAAAAATTTGTAATTTTGTTTAAATTGAGGATTGAGCAGGGAGAAAATGGGCATGACAATTATCATGATTTTTTTATTATTAAGTATTGGCAAAAAAACTCAACCAAGCCAAAAAGCTACTAAATATTTGCACAAATTTTCAAAGTCAATTCAAGCCCAAAACATACATTGTACTCCAATAACAAAACTGTCCATGAACATGAATTTTTCTTTTTCAAAAATTTTCAAGTGAATGCATGAACCCTGGGATAGGTAGAAGAGTTTCTGGAATCAATAAAAAATTTTTTCTATAAAATAATTCTGCTTCAACAGAGCATGAAATGATGACTCACAGTCAAAGAAGCAAGGGGATGGGTCTCCTTGAGGATGCAAAGGCCACTGTCCTTGATGTAGACAAAGACTAAGGACAACAAGGAATGCTGAACATCCAGATAAATGTCCCATGATCGGTGGCCTCCTCCACAATTCATCTTGAAAACAGACACCCCACTTGAAACCTCCCACAGGCAAAAGTCAGCCTAGAAACAAAGGGGATGGAAAAAAAAAATTCAATACATTTCCCAGCAGCATCAAAGTATCTTCATTAGGCTATCATGGAATTGCATTGCAGTGGAATCTAGAGATTTTCCATATTGTCAAAAATTAGAATCTTCAGTTTGTAGCTTTTTGATAAGAAAAAGTTAGCATGAGGCACATCTCCACAAGCTCTTCCATGTAACATTCAATGACCAGGATCTATTACTGAAGTGAAATGGTGATTTCTCTTTTGCCATGGACACTCACAGCATGGAATCCACAAGCCAAGGGGATACAGAAGGACCAAAACATGTTTGCAATCCATGGGGTGGGAGATGAAACACGCTGAAGTGAGACAAAGTGACCAGAGGACTCTTGCTGAAAAAGACAGAAGGTCCCATCTCGTCCACAAGAATACCACAGGTTGTCTCCTACATCTCCAATAGATGTCACTCCATGAGATCCATGAAGTTTGCCAAAGCGTTGCTGCAGCTTCACAATTGACTCTCCTCCTTGCTGCATGAGGCAATAGCCAAGGATATTCAACACTATTGGATACAAAATACACTTAAAAAGCATCCTTTCACATGGGTTTTGCAAAGATGTTTTGAAAGGCACTTTTCTGATTTGGTATAAAAAGTACTAATTTTTTTATTTACCTCTACAAAGTTCTGCCATCTTTTGGCATTTCATTCTATCCATGTTCAACTTCAATATTCAGAGTCACCAAATTCTCAATTTAACTCTTCTGTTACTGAGTGGGGTCCTAGATGTACCTATGTTAAACTAATATTAAAAAAAAATCAAATTTGTAAAACATTATTTTGTAATTTTTTTTAAGTGTGCTAAAATATGAGCTTTTG
Source organism: Darwinula stevensoni (assembly GCA_905338385.1). NCBI lineage: Eukaryota > Metazoa > Arthropoda > Ostracoda > Podocopida > Darwinulidae > Darwinula > Darwinula stevensoni. The sequence goes on along the minus strand of CAJPEV010000006.1, from coordinate 281,141 downwards.
ATATTACCAGTGCAAAAATTATATTTTTACATCAATATTAGGCTGGGGTACTTCAAGTCCCCCCTCTGTAAAAAGTGATCACTGATGACCTCAGTAACAGAAGGGTTAATATTGTGTACACTTTGAAAGCTGATTTGCTCATGAAAGAACATCATATTCACAAAACAATATAAAATATCATACATTCACAGGCATCATTAATATTTTTGCAAACCATTCCTCACCTGTATGAGTGAGTCTTTGAGATGATAGATGGAAAGGGAGCCACCCTGATCTCCAACAAGAAGCCATGAACTTTGTGTCAAGTAATTGCAGTTTGGCCAGCATTTTTTTGTTTGCTTTATTTCTAAAAAATATCTTGATGCATTCTTCTCCACATCTGGCAAATGCATTAGGATGTGCAATCCATTCAAATGATCCATGAAATGCTTGCCAGCAACATAAATGCCAGACAAGCTTATTCTTGTAAAAGAACAAGAAACACTCTACCAAATAAAAGATGAGATGGTGCATGTATCCAAGAAATGAGGATGGAATCTGTGTCAACCCATAATACAGATTGCATTTTGGCTCCATCTTGAGCAACAAGATGCAACTTGGATGAAGTCAATTTCCATGTCTCCCAGTCTTTACCTGTGGCAAAGAAATAGACTTTTTAAACTCTCACTCAAACTTCTGAGGGGGTTTTTTGGAGGGAAAAGTTTGAATTTTTCTTACAAAATGAGAAGACACACACAAGTCCACCTTGGCAACCAAGAACAATCTTGACAAGAGATGACTTTGAAGAAAATTTATCAATGCATGTGACCCCTGTTCTTTCCCCCACATGTTCCCACTTGGATGTGGGAATTTCCACAAGAAATATCTGGCCATCATAAAGGATCACAAAGCAGCAAGAATCATCAAGAAGGGTCAAGAGATAGGCTTTTCCCAGTGGTGGATATGTCATCTTTCCATTTGGGCTCATGTGAGAAGGCATGGTGATTCGAATGGAAGAATCTCCTCCACCAGTGAAGATGAGGTTTCTCAATGGGTCATAGTCAACACACCAGATGGCAGAAGATGGGTGAGGTTCCCTTTTTGATATTAGTTGGCCTTTCCAGTCCCAGATGCACAATAGGGAGTCCTGAATAAATTCAAACAGATTGAACATTTCAAAAATAAAATAGGCATACTTACCACTGTTATCCAGACAAAACATCAAACTTTCTTGGCATATTAAGAATTCAAAAGCTAAGGTATGTATTCAATTGTGAGAGAATGACTTTTGTCCTGATTCAAGAGTTTACAGGTTTACTAGAATGATTATGAGCAATTTTTTGCCAGGTCCAGAACCTCTTTGCCTTCAATGGAAGACTAAATATGAGGAAGAACCTAGTATGTACAGGGTGTCACACATTAATTACATCCATCTTAGAAATCCAAGAAAAATTGTTTTGCATCAAATCGAAGTTTTTTTCTAATACATTTTTTCTCTGCTTGTGTCAGAAAAAATGGTCAATTTGATTAGTGACAGAAACTTCAATGTTAATGCACCTTGCTATGGCAGTGGTATTTACCCATAGCAAGGGATGCAGAGGCAAGCTTTATTACAAGCACCTGAATTACTCTGTAAGTTTATCACAGTGACTCAGCCAGCAGAGATTTGTTACCCTTGTTCCACATGTGGAAAGTTTCTCCATTCCCTTTCATACAATCACTGCAAATATGAAAAAAAAAGATCAACCATGGAATAGGTTAATAAATTATCACAGACCTCTCCAATAGACAGGAGGAATGATGGTGTAAGAGCAACTGTCCGCACTCTGGCCACATGACCATACAGGACAAGCTGAGGTGTAATCTTGGCATGCTGCCAGAAATGAGAGAGAGCTACATCTTGGTTCTGGTCTCCCATTATGCTCCATGTGCGAACAGATCGATCGTCTGATGCTGTGGCCAAGACTTGCAGCTCTGGATCATACTCAATGGAAAAGATGACACCCTGAAAAATAAGCTCTGAATTGCTGCATCTCATCATTGTTCCAAAGAAAGATAATTAGAACACATCAGATGACAGTATTCATTTGAACCTACTTGGTGCCCCTTAAGTCGATGCAGAACAGGTGACTCTCCTGTATTTGTATCTGCACCCCAGATGAGAACTTCACAAACTACTGTTCCACATAATGCAATAGTTTCTTTTCCATCTGTCAATAATTTTCCACTGTAGCTGATTTTCCATGAAGACCACAAGTTAAGGAACATGAAATGACATCTGAGTGAAATAATCTCTGAAACTGAGCCTATTACTGAAAGAGGTAGTCAAGACTTGTGAAATGCATTCCAATAGTCAATGAGAGGGGTTGATGCTTTCAGAATCACACCAGAGTATAAGTCCAGTTATCTTCTCCCTTTGTTTTACAGAGGTAAAAATCCCAGGAGTGAGGACAGAGGTGGTTGTTTTGGAGAAGGGAAAGGCTCTTTCATGAAGTTTCCGAACTGTCACTGAATTTTGCAATAGGTGAGAAATTATCCTAGTCTACCACATTCTAGGGGAAATGCTGCTTTGATGCAGAATTGTTCTCACAGGAATGAAATGAAGTGCAAAGGTCTGGGAGCATTCATGAGTTTCATGGAATGCAAAAAAAAAAGAAGAACCATGGCTTTTAATCAATATATCTCTGCTTTTACAGAAGTTATTTTCATGAAAGATGGACTATTCATACATTGATAAGCTCCCAACAGTCTAAAAAGAAATGCCATACAACATTTATCAGTAAATGCAAGGGGATGAGCAATAATTTTAAAAACAAAAATGGATGGAAGATTCCAATCCCTTCAGAGTGACTACATTCCACCTTTCTCCTACTCCAAGCAAGCCAGGTGAAAACATGAAACGACCGAGAGTAAACTCTCTGTATTGATACTCATTGATTCATCAGTCATTAACAAGAAAAAGGCTCATTGAAACAATCTGTAATAAAATGCCAATCCAAATAATGAATTTCACAGGAAAAGATGTATGAAGTGGTATTATTAGCCTAATAATAAGTAATCACAGCACAAAGGTTTTTTCTCGTCTTTACTACCAGTAAAGGAAGTCTAACTTCCTTTGAATAATTGCTAATAGCTATGCCTCAGAATAATGAATTCCAATGAAATCTCACAAATCTCTTGGAAATGAATCACCCTTGTCATAGAACAAGTTTGTTAAAAAATTAATTCAGCAAGAGGAGAGACTTATTGGCTAAAAGATGGAGGCATGACAAGAGAAATGTCATGCCCTGCATTTGTTGGTCACTAAGCTGTTCCTGAAATCTATATGAGGTTTGCCTGTGCTTATTTTGAAAGAAAAAAAAAAGACCATAACAGTCATGTCTCTCAAACATCTGCCAACTGAAGTTCCTCACAAGTAATTCTGAACTAGCTAGCCAAGCATAGTGTGCCATGATGAACATAATGTTCTTTATTTTCTATTTTTAAATCCCCTTCATACATGATGTAAGGTGGGACCAATACTTCAGTGGCATACTCTAGGAAGGACTACAATAGGATTATGCATGATGCTATTTTGGCTTTGGGAGAGGCTTTGTTTAGGTCACTTCCCTGCAAACAAGGATCTGGTTCATAGAGACACTTAGTATTTAATCGAGACCACAGGCTCCAGAGGAGAGTTGGCTTAATTGGAGGGGAATCGTGAATTGGATTTCTGTACTTACATGTGCCATGAACACTGCATTCATTGAGTTAGAGCTTGAGAAGCCATTTTATGGATAATGTAAGCACCCCTGTTTCAGGCCAGTGAGGCTTAAATCTAGCATAATTAGTTAATCTAGTCATTTTCAAGCATTCTATCAACATCTTCCCCGCATGAGGACCTATTACTAGTGTTTCCTGGCACAGGGTGTCCACTTCCTATGGGAGTTGTATCAGTGTGGCCAAAAACTGGGGTGTTTACTCTAACTGCAACAACCTGTTTTAATTATCTTGGCTCTAAACTTTCTGATATAAAATCCAGTCATTTTCACATAATCCTATCTGGGAAACAAAATCCAAATATGTTACCAATGAAAAGAAGAAATAAAAATGCAAATGCAAAATAGGCATAAAATAAAGACCATGTGAAAAGCAAAAGGATACAGAATACACTTCTCTTCACACACTTTCTCTATCGTCTTGGATTCCAAAACAAATAGAAGTCGGTTGTGAGCAGTGAGAGCAGAAAATTCACAAGTTTCACCATTGCTTTGACTAGAAAATGAATGTAACAGTGCAGCATCCAAGATCCAGTCATTTTGCAGCCAGGATTTCTGAATCTTCATGCTAATGGGGCAAAAATAATATTTTGCTGCAATTGTAATCAAATGAGACAGTATCTCAGTAATTTTACTTTGCAATCAGATATTCTTTTACCTTATTTCCTCACCAGGCACTTCAAATGAGATGACTGACAGATACTTTTCACCAAATACAAGGAGTGCATTAGAAGAAATTTCTTTGATATTGTGAATGACAGTTCCAGGTGGGAGGACTTCAAGTGCATGCACTTTCTTGTTTGGATTCTCTACTTGCATCACTTGCAAGGTATTGCCCAAACCTAGAAGAGAGCCAGATTACAATTGCCATGCAATGCAAGCACCATAAATAAATTCAGCCAACCTTCTATATATATACCAAGTGGTGCAAAAAAAAAAAAGTCCTGTTTGATGCTTTATGAAATCTGCTGTGGATCACCTAGGCTTGCGATTTTTTCGTTTCACATTGGAAACACTACAAAATTTGTTTCCTAAAAAGATTCACATAGCTAGGTTGTCTAAAAAAAAAAAAAAAAAGAGGCAGTCTTTCAAGTTTAATCATAGAAGTTACCTATTCTGCACATGAGGTGGATGGAATATCAGTTTTGCTCAAATGATTTCTCTCCTTTGACACCATTAAGGCTGCTTCCTATACCATGCCATATTATACTATTCCAGTGCTGTGGCATTAGAACAGCACTGGAACTTCATCCACCTCATGCATGGAAAAAGTACATTTTATGACTCCACCTTGAATGATTGCCACATTTTGCTAAGGCAACCTAGCCATGTGCAACTTACAGGAAAGCAATTTTGCAGTGTTTCCAATGATAGGCATGCTTTTAGGTGACAAATGCCAAAATTGAGGCTTGGACCGATAAGTATATACCTTTGGCCTACGCTAGCCCATCGTAAGCTAATAAGGACTTAAATGAGCACAAATTTTAGCTTTCCCAAGGTCGGTTGGTAGGAAGGGCATTTGGCTCACCAAAGCAAACTTCGTTCGAGTTCAGGGCACGAACGGCGGTGATGGACATTCTGCAATCTTCCTTCTCCAGCTTAGCACTCATTCTCTCCATTATACCCGACTTAGGCCTAGCTCCAAAGAAGGCTAATTGCCTTTTACGATCTTGTCATTGGTCCCGACATTTAAAGTTCATCTTTCAGCTCTTGTGGAATCACCTCCCGGTCAACCTGGACCACTGTTATAGTGGAGGCGGACATGACATATCATCAGGGTTGTCCCAAACAAAGGCTAGGAAAGAGGTAGTCTGAAATTGCTTCGATGGAAAACGAAACGTGCGGGGATTCATTAGGAGACTTTCTCTGCGCGCTGACCAAGGACAAGGATCTACGGCACTAGATATATAAAAGCTTATGGCACTGAAATAGTAACTTCCCATGTCCCACAGAAGCACCTTAGCGCTATTACGAGCAACGTTCTTCCCATTTTCCACAGAATTTAGAATTGGGTGGAAGTCTTGACAGAATACAATGGTAACTTCATATACACCATTTTTGGATTGAATTTGTATCTCCCTTGCGAGCGGAGAACGGTGAGAACATTGTCTCTAGAGGAACCCCTTCACATGATACATAAAACTAGCCTTGAAGATGTCACTTCCTGCAGTCAATGAAAGCACTCCTTGATGTAGGGGGAATATAAATTCAATCCAAAAACTGTGTTTACCACCAATGACAGCATACACATATTTTCAATGCCTATAATAAACTCTCAACAAAAACTGCTATGTGAAATATGAGAAATTTATTCTTGAATTTCCATGAAGAACATGTGAGGGGATGAGAGGGATTTCTGGAATTAGTGAAGGGTTTGTTTCATTTTCTTGGTTAATCCCCATCAGCATCTCCAGCATCACGAGGCTTCGGCCCACCACTGGGTTTCGACATGATGATCTCATCCACCTTAAGGATAGTGCATGCTGCCTGTGTTGCATAACGCAAGCCCCACATCTTCATCAAATATGCATCCAGGATTCCTGCTGCCTCTGCATCCAACACAACTGACTTTCCCTCTGTCTAAGAAAATTGAAAAGATTGGAACAATTTGAAAATGAAAGAAGTCCAATTGTAGGCATGTGGAAGTGCTCAAGGAGGAAAAGACCATTGTAATTCATATTCAAGGAACAGGCTAAGAATGGCAATTTTGCATACTCCTAAGAGATTATTAGAAATGTTTTGGCTTCATTGGAGGCCAGTATGAGAAATGGGATGAAACCTACCTTCATACAGGGAACTTCATCAAGGGTTAAGGATCTTACTCATGAATAAAAGTACAATCCATCAATGAATCCATCATGTGTTCAACATGCTGCACAATTGATGGAGTTTCAATTATAGCCATTTTTGTGGATCGAATAGTTCAATGTGGTCACCTTGCTTTTGGATTTGTTTCTTCAACCACTGAAATACATTTCCTAATACACACTAACACATCAACATTCATCATAACACAGGTTTTTGACAAAATCATGCAATTCATTGTATATTTGAGACATGTTGCAGACAGCCCCCATGAAAAGCAATTCCTTTTAGTATGGTAAATTAAGGGCTGGGCAACAAGCTTCCAAACAGACACTCCCATGAAATAGCAAACAAATGAATGACTTGGAAGTTGCAATATTTGCTTTTCTCAATGCAAATACTGATGGCAGAATCAACTTTTTCTTTCCCACCAAATGGGAACATAGTATGGATGAATCTCAATGCATGGAACTCCAATATGAGGGAATCAGAGCTCAAACCAAGTCAATATCATCTCTAAACAAAACAAAAAAAACCTTCTCCAGCAGTCAGAAAAGCAGTTGTACCACTACCATCTTATCTCAAATTCAGGGTAGGTGAGTGCACAGTCATATTGGACATGAGTCACATATATATGTTCAAGGTTAATTCAAGCATTCTGAAGAATAATATATATGAAAGGATTTTAGACAAAATTTTAAGGAATTCTTGTTACACTTCTTCAAGTTAACTTCACTGTTACCTATCCCCAGCTTTCAAGCATTTATGTCACAGGTCTCCCACTGGTTTTTTGGTTATAGCAAGGTAAAGAAAGAAATGCTAGATTCTTGGTAGTTTTGCAGCAAAATATGCATGCGCTCAACTCTGTTACACATTATACATGCTCTAGTCTTTGTTCACAAACTTGCGTCATTTAAAGTCATACAATCAGAAAGTCATACAAAAGTCATACAAAATCATACAATCAGAAATCAGATCATAAGAAACTGCTCCTGAAAATGTGGTTAGCATAAGTAAGGGGATACAACTAGTGAGTCATGGCATGAAAAAGATTGAAAACTGCTGTTCTGCAGTATGACATATTCATGATGTATAAACCAGAATGGCCAATATCTCATGGATTTTCATATATATATTTCCTGCCATTACATTTTAATGCTTTGAGGCCCATCATTCAGTATTGCAGTATCTTAGCCTCTTTCTGAATCCCCTCATCTTGCCTAGCCTTTGCTTCCTCCTACAGGAAACATACCTGCACTGATCTGAGTTCCAAGGACTTTCATGCATCAAACCTACAACATGATAATGCCAATCTATGTCAAATCAAGCTTAGCATGTTAATACTTCCCCTGAGCTTCAAGTCATACATTCTGCTGACCAATATCAGGAATAAAACACTAATCACTTTGTAAACACTGTTCACTTCCTAATATTCAATGTATACACATTCCTTCAATGTTGTCTTTAGAGAGAAGTAAAGGTCCTGTTCCTGCAATTTTATGAGGCATCTCACAGCTCGAGTCTTCTCTGATGATATAGAATGAGGGAAAGAATATTCTCAATCCACACAGTAAGAAAGATTTTAAACCAGATCTTTTAATATTTCCTCCTATTTAGAGAATCACAAGCATAAAGGATGAATCAATCCTTATGCTTCCATTTTTTCCTTACACTTTCCACCTTCTCATGATAATATAAGAATTAACATAAAATAAAGCCTAAAATTGAAGGAATACCTCTATGTTGAAGCCTGCTTTCTTGTTCCCCTCCTGATGAGCAGCAAGAAGCTGAGCAAGAGCCTCAGTCTGCTTCACACCTGCATTCTCAGCCAGCATCTTGGGGAACACCTACATAATAGGATAAAAATCACCTGTAGGACTGGATGACCAATAAGAGATCAGAGATGGGGTGAGATTACCTGAAGGGCTTCAGCGAACTTATTAATGGCATATTGCTCAAGCCCAGAGCATGTGGTCGAATAGGTGGAAATCTGATGACTTAATTCCATCTCAACTGCACCTGCACCTGGCACAAGCCTACCATCCTGTCATGATTCATAAAGGTGTGTTGAAAATCATCCACTCTAGGTCCTAAGCACACCTTAAACACATAACATGGGGTCTCATTACAAGTCAAAGAATATTTATTCTTAAAACGTGCTTGCCTTGGTGAGAGTCTTGAAGCAGTTGACACCATCATCAACAGCACGCTCAATGTCATCCATGTAGTTATCAGTGGCACCACGTATGACAATGGTGGCAATGCGAGACTCCTTGCTGTCCTGCTTGAATACTACCACTGATGTATCTCCAATCTCATCAACATACACCAAGTCACAGTCACCCAGTTCCTCTGGTGTAGGGGCTCGCTGTGACAGAATACCAAATTCACAAACATGTACACAAGCAGCAAAATCTATGATGCTAGAAACAGCACAGTTGTATGCAAGTATTATATGCATTCTAGGAAATGAAATAAATTGAGAATGAGTTATTGAGCACAAGAACATTAATGGAATGGAAAATGAAGCTTCAATATGGGTGCATAGAAAAAATTGAAAAGCCTGATACATCATTACCATTTGCTAATGTAAAAAAATAGTGCAATGAAAATTCATAATACATTTTTTCCCAACAAGATATGATGGCTGTGATCATATCTTTCAGGATAGAAAGAATGTCTCACAATCTTAGGAAGAGCAGTGGCTGCAATAGTCTTGCACAGGCGTCGGACATCAAACTTTGAGTTAAGTCTCACTCCCATGAGCCCATACTTGTTCAGGTAATGGAGGGACATGTCCCCAAACTTCCCACCAGAGACAACAACTGTAGCCCCTGATTCAGCAATAGACTGAAGCTGTTTCTCCAGCATATTTTCCTCCCCACGGCTGTAGTTCATCAGCTCCTCTGCTGACCGGATCAACACTGTTCCCTGTTAAAAATTAGGATGAATCCCATATTGTGCTTATTACTGTTCATAGACAAAAGCACACCATTCATAAGTGAATGGTGAAATGTGTAGCAAGCACATTTGTCAAATTGCTTCCAGAAATGTGTTTTTATTGCTGCTGTTCTTAATTTCTGCATGTCACTACTCAACCAATAATTGGTTGAAATGAGGAATGCCAATTTAATGCTCCTCTTCAGGTTTCATTCTATGAGGGCTACACTAATGAAACTTGGACTGAAACTTTCCTGTCATACAACATGCCAGCATGGGCATGTTGCTAGACAATGTAAGTGCTGAAGAAGCACATGTTATAATGTGTTTTCATACCATCAGAGTGTAACAAGAATGACCAACACGAGTGCAGTGAAATTTTGAGTTAAGCTTGGAAAGTGTACAGTGGTTGTGTGAAATAACTATGAAGGCATATAGTCCAGATTTAGTGCCTTCTGGCTCTTTCCCCCAGCTGAGATCACATCCCTAGGGAGATGCACTTCTATGACCAATCAGAAAGCTGTACAGGGAATGCCAAACAAACTGGCAAGAAACAGCACAGCCTGCAAGTTGTGTTCCACATGAGGATTGCTCTATGAAACAAGCCCATTCTAAAGGAAGGCGGGTACTTCACAAGAGTACCTGATTAAGTTAGATACAGAAATACAAATACAATCTGAACCACCACTATGTGTTGCTGTTATGAAGTACCTCAGGAATTACAGAGATTAGGACATCAGAAATTACTCATTTGAGAACTCAAACATTTTTGCAAGGATGACAAAATAAAATATGCATATTGTTCCCAAAATATTCAGCAGCAATAAAAAAAATATCCTCTTTCTTGCAGGAATACTGAAGGTCTGATGGATGGATTGAGAACTGACTCAAACCCTGGAGGTTCTGAAGTAGTCCTATAAGCAAAGGGGTTTCCAACAAAAGTGCAAATGGATTTTTCTCAGTGAAAATAAAAATTCTGATATACAGTGATGAAAGTCAACCTGTATAAGTGTGATTATGAATACAAAAGATGGAAGGAGGATGGGTTGAACTACACCTCTAAACACCCCCCCTTCCATAACAGCATATGAACCTCATGAAAATTTTATGAGGCACACCTTGGTCTCAGTCTGCTGAAGATCCAAGGGGCAGGTGAAAACTGCAATCTTGGCCTTCTCCATGCGATTGATGTTCCCCTCCACACCCCGCTTGAACACCATCCCTTGCACCACTTGAGACTGGTTCACTCCTGCTCCCTATTGCAACAAGAAGCACAATCATTACCATCTGTAGCAAAGAAAAAGAACTTCCACCTACTATGGTTCAGAAACCTTACTGGGATTTTGCACACACGAACGTTGTCAACATTGAAAGTTGTCTTCCCCGGCAAGATTGAACCTATAACCCCATTCAAAATTCCATTCAATACTGTATTCACACAACAAATCAATGAAGTTCTGAACAGCTTCTGTCCCTACTGCAGGCCTGAGCGATGAGTCTGGTGAGGAAGTCTTCAGAGCCACACTGCTTGCTCATTATAGAAGCCTTCATTGCAGAGACTACTTCATCCAAGTTCTGGAAATCCTTGACTTCCTTCACTACCAGAGATGGCAGTATGTCAAGTGCCTTCTGGAGTGCCATCTCATATCCTCTTACAACTTCCATTGGTGTCAAGCCCTAAGATGAAAACCAGTGATGCATGAAAATTCTGTCATTCTGTCATTGGAAACATTAAGAACTAGAAGTCTCTCAAGAAACAAGTAACTTTCCAAGTAATATGGTCTCTTCAATACAACCTGAAAAATCTGGAGACTCAAAGGTTAACATCACATGAAAAGAGTGTAACCTATGCATTGTCTCATGCTAATGATCCAGTCCTGAGCTAACTTGCACTATGCATCATATAAGGCTCTTGCACAAAGTTGCATCTAGAGCAGGGCTTCCCAACCCAGGGGTCACAAATCGGCAAATATGTGCCAAGTTATGTTTTTCTTTGCGATTTTAGTGCATAGGTGCATAGCCTGTTTGACCAGTGCTTGGGATCTTGAATGTAATGATTGTGATTTTTGGGGTCGCACGTGAAAAAGGTTGGAAAGCCTTGATCTAGAGTATTATGATAGGTGAAGTAAACTCATGAGAGAAGGGGGAATTGTAGGTGATGAGGTGGTGAAGTCAATCTAACCACACACAAGGTGGGGGGGGGGTGCATATTTGTTTTCTTCCTACTCACCAAACTCCAAAACATACTTACTGTTGGCAAGTGGAAAGGTCTGGTATGAGCATGGGGTGTATGATGCTGGGCTGAGGTCTTTACAGCAGATTCTGAGGTATGGGCACCTGGTTTCTTGAATTTATTATATTGGCAATTCCAAGCAAAATAATGGAAACTAACCATCCGCAAAAGATCTTCAGCATATTCCAAGAGAGCACCAGAGAAGGTGATCACAAAATTTGTTCCATCACCCACTTCCTGTTCCTGCATCTGAGAGGCTAAAACCATCAGCTTTGCTGCTGGGTGCTGGATCTGAAGGACAAACAGAAACAATGAAGATTCACAGTGTGGGTTAATTTAATGAATTTTAGATGATTTTGTGACGATTCATGTAATCAAACTAGCCTCTAATTCCTTGATGATGGTTGCAGCATCACTAGTGACAAAGAGCTTCTGAATGTGATTAATAATCATCTTATTCCTCCCATTAGGTCCATAGGCAGAACGGATGGATTGAGCAAATTCTTTGCATGCTTCAATGTTGCGGATCACTGCCTCCTCCAGACCATGAAAGAACTGAAGGACAAAAGGAGACAGAACTAATATATAGGTGTTCCACAATACCTAAAATCAGCACAAAAAGGGAGACAGAATTATTTGTTATCACTTGACATGATTTTAATGTAGCTATCAGCTATATCCAAGGCAAACCTTCCCATGCCTTGCTTTTTTGGAGACCTACTCCTGAAGAGCTTTTTCTTAAATAATGTCCAATTAATGGGTTTTCTGACTTTTCAAACATTGGCTAAAGGGAAAGAAGAAAAAATGAGAGGTTGCAGGCAGGGATAGAATACACAACATACACTGTTAACATCTCAGTTTTAAGCCATGGGAATGGCAACTCTTGTTCTCAAAGGAAAGCCAAGCAGCAGGGATTTGAAGAGAACAGTACCTATGCCACTCTGGTTATAACTGGATCTAGGGCTGCCCTGGATGTAGCCACTACCTTTCGATTGCTTATGGCATTTTAGGCCTTGGTATAAAATGAGTGGTGCAAATAAAAAAAGCATCCTATTTAAGGCTTTACAAAACCTACTGTAGAAACACTAATTTTGATATTTTTTGCTTCCCACAGAAAACTCTCAATTTTTTTTCATGAATATTTTGAAGTCTCTGGGTGTATTAGTTGAAGAGCAATAGTTGTAACTAAGTTAAGAAAACTCCATTTTTCCACAAAAAATGGAGGCAGCAGTTTCAGCAATGTTCTATAAAGGTGTTCCATCCATCATCAAAAAGCCTGCTTCTTATGACTGCAATCTTATTGTACTGTTATTGATTGTGCATTTTCATCATGTTAGATCTTTCAAAAAGAGAAAACTCACTACATCATATGGATGTTAAAAAAATGGGCCTGAGAGGAAAGAGACTTCACAGAACAGAGTTCATCATTACATTACTTTCTTCCCTCTCCGGTCCTTATACTCTGAACACATCAGGCCTTACCATCTCATCTGCAGCCTTAAGACACCATTGTTACATAATCAAGAACACTATGAAAAGGACACAGTATAAAAAGCAGCCTTTATGGTTTCAAAAAGAGAAATATTTTGAACAGTGCTCAGACTGCATCCACCTCAAGTGTGAAAAGTTGCAATTTATCACTACTTAGAATAGTGTCACTTTTTATCCAGATGACTAGACACTTGAAACTTTCTGGAAACAAGTCTCGTAGTGTCTCCAATGCGATACGAAATTTTTACGAACCTAGAATTTCTACAGTCGGCTTCATAAGGCATGAAACATTACGCTTTTTTATGTCCTACCTGATATTGGTCTAACGTTAGGCCTATTTCAACATTCTCCAAGAATCAAATCAACGAACCTTGGTCCCATCCTTCAGCATAGACATAAAGTCTGATGCCCTTGGGACATGAAGAGCCATTGTTTTTGCTTTTCGGTGACGGTAGATCTACACGGAACGTAGGCTTGAGTCTTGGAAATAACCTGCCAGCCAGAAACTCGCCGCAGAGCCTTGAAAAAGATTGAGACACCTGTTGGGTTTTGACTGGAGCCAAAATATAGATAAAACTCTTAGGACGTTCTAAATAAAAGCAAGCACACGCGCATTTTCAAACAAGCTCCAAGAAGCTGGAAAAGAATGAACCACGCCGTAACAACGGAGCACATGTTCGGCATCAAAGCGGGTCGAAGCTACCATCTTAACATGACGTCATCGGATGGGGACCATCTAGCGTCGGTACGACAAACGTCATCGCCAGCCTACATGAGGGACTTTTTCCCCAGCCGCTTGCAGCTGTTGGCAAAAAGACAGCTCTTTTCTTCAGCGCTAAACACAACCACATCATACATGGCGTCACTCTTGAGCAACTTGCTGCCAGCGGAACATAGTGAACTACAAAAGCGCTGAGCAAGTCAAGGGATGCTGGAGGCAAGGACGTAGCCAGGGGGGAGTGTCCTGGGTGTCTGGACACCCCCCCCCCCCCCCCCCCCCCCCGAAATGAAGCAAGATATCATGAAACAAGGAGCATGAGNATGCCAAGTTGGCTACTCAAGTTAATGCGAACTTCAAGTGACACTGCGTGTTTTCGAAGGACGCACAGGGAGGTGTGGTAGGACTCGCAAGGTAGGGCAACAGGAAAATCCACACCATTAAATTGCTTTGTCTCTTTTACTTCCCCAACGTCGGTCAGAAACAAAAAGAGCTTGTTGTCAAGCAGCAAATTTCATCGCTGCTTGCTCCACTCCCCCCCCCCCCCGAAGTTAATTCCTGGCTACGTCCTTGGCTGGAAGCGTCAGCAAAGCCATCAGAACCGCTTAGAAAAAGAAGCACCCCATATCTTCCAGAAGTTCGGAGATGTTGTTTGACCCGCAGACGAGTCTAGGATAATCCAATGGTGGGGGAAGGAGAGGGAGACGGCACAAATGTGATAAGAGGCGATATCAGTTACAATGAAGGGGGAGGAGGGGTGGAGTTGAACCCACAAGCCCCCCCAGACGTTTGACCCGTGGTTTGACCGAGGATAGCACACATATTTGATGTAATTTGAAGCTTCCAATGAGTGATTTCTTTCCCGGTGGTGAGCAGCAGAATAAATAATAGCCATTGCACCACGAAATTTGCTTTAAAGATCCATGAATTCTGGGAGAAATAAATGCAATTTCCCCCTTGGAAAGGACAACAATGTTCCTGAACCAAATGATCGAAAGAAGGCTCAATGTAAAGTGTTTGTTTGGAAGCTGATTTTAAATAGTTTCAAAATGAACTTGCTCAATGGCTCTCTGATGTCGATCTGGCTGACACTTCTGACCGTCCCGTTGATGGTGTGTGTATTAAGAGCGGCGCTCGGCGGAATTGGACGAAGGATCGAGAAGGACAAAGGCGACAACGCCCACGAAAAAGCTGACGAGGATGAAGGACGGGGAGAAGAATGTGGAGGAGAGGGCGTGGATGGAGACGGCAGAGCCCTACTGTTTCTGTAACATCACTTTCCGAATCAAAGATGCCGTCAGAGACTTGTCACATGTCTCGATCATTCGCTAATTTCCCTGTGATCAACCCGAATGCACCGCTGTCCTTTTTCTTGCAGTGCATTTCTTCATGTTGGATGAAAAGAATCATGGCCTGCTGGTGAAAACGTTCAGAACGACGTCGAGGATCGAAGAGGACTGAGTTATATTCGACTAGTAGACCTAAAGTATACAGAGAGGAAAACGACGAGGAAAACGCGAAACGGAAGCCAGCGGTTATCGCCAGCATAAAACGGAAGCTGCTGACCGGAGGCGGACTCCGTCTACGGAAGGTATAGAACTTCCGTTACAGCAGAAATAGTTTTCCGTCAACGAACCAGTCCGGTTGGATCGCTGGAAACTTTCTGAACGGAGAAGGAAAAACATGGACTCGGAGAAGTAAATCGTGAAAGTAGGGAAGCATCCGCTGCTGCAGGGGTGTCAAATATACGGCCCGCGGAGATGGTTCGTCCAGTCCGCTGTCTGTTCTTGAAATTTCTGCTTAGATTGGCTGTTTGCACAAATTTCGGAGAAAAAGTATGTGTGCTTCCCGTAGGCATCTGCAGGGAAAGAAATGCCATCCGCAGATGGATTTGAGTTTGACACCCCTGCGCTACTGTGTGACATCGGATCGAAAGAGTAAAAGAGACTTTATAATGCAGGAGGATCCGTAGTAAAAAATCGGAAACGGGTTTGGACGTTCAGGTGAGTCCAGGCGGCTCTTCGCAGACTGTATTTTAGTCATCTGGTTCAACTCTGCCAAAATTAGGTACCTTGCCTCATTTGGAAACATCTACTGTATATTTGCGAATAATTGGCTTGCAATAATATAAGCTAAGTTTCCACTTCATTTCTCTCCAGTAGATTGATGTTGAATCTCTCCTGCTAGAAGGGCGATCGTTCGGTATACAGTAAATTGCCTTCCCTGCGGGAAAGCGACTGCGGAAAACATTAATTTCCGTTCTCGAGTTCGACGAACTTCCGCCTTTCGCTTTCCACGCCGATTTCCGCTTTGCATCAATCCACCTCATGTGCTCTCAGCTGGAAACAGCGATATGCCAAGTTGGCTACTCAAGTTAATGCGAACTTCAAGTGACACTGCGTGTTTTCGAAGGACGCACAGGGAGGTGTGGTAGGACTCGCAAGGTAGGGCAACAGGAAAATCCACACCATTAAATTGCTTTGTCTCTTTTACTTCCCCAACGTCGGTCAGAAACAAAAAGAGCTTGTTGTCAAGCAGCAAATTTCATCGCTGCTTGCTCCACTCCTCATTGATATGTCCACTTTCTTCTTCTCTGCATTCCATTGGACTTTCAAATTTCGAATTTTACTTTGCACTTCAGCTACCGGTACTTCCAGTTCCGTTGCAAGATTAAACCAGGCATCTTGCTTTCTTTTCTTGTCCTTGTACAGAACACTTCTCACGTTCCAAAGGCAAGAGTGCCTTTCGATATTTATCATTCAACTCAACAGTCTTTTCCCTGTCTCACTCCATTTTCTACACTGAAATCTTTCACTTTCTATACAAGAAAAGTATTGGGTTGGAAAGAAAGTCTTGCAACACTTTCTAAAACTATTTATAAAAATTTTCAAAGGAATGATGGGCGGGGCTTTGCATTTGTATATGCTGGAATGTTCTCGAAGCTTCGGCCCTCGGGGTATATAAGGCGGCTTCTGCCATCAGTTGGCAGCCATGGCTCCGAACGAACGAGCAACTCTTCGCCCCATCGTCTAGTACGAGTTCCTCCAAGGACACTCTGCGAGAGCCGCCGCGGACAACATCTGCGCTGCATTCGAGGGCAACGTTGTCCACTATTCCACGGTGTCTCGATGGTTGAAACGCTTGGAATCTGGCGGCACGACCATCGGAGATCGACCACGCTCAGGACGTCCATCTACAGTCGATGACGAAGCCCTGCGGAACGCCCTCGACGCGAAGCCGAACGCCACCACTCGCGAATCGGCGACTACACTTGGAGTCACCCATATGGCCATCGGCAACCATCTGAACGACCTCGGCTATCGGAAGGTTTACTCGACATGGGTCCCTCATCGGCTCGGCGACTCTGACAAAGCAAGCCGTGTCGGTGTCTGCGAATCACTGCTCCTTCGTCCGCACAGAAAGGACCTTCTGAAGGAAATCGTTACTGGAGATGAGAGCTGGGTCCTCTACGTCGACCATACTCGCAAGAGTCAGTGGCTTCCACGAGGAGAATTGCCGCCACACGAACCGAAACCAGGGTTCCACGAGAAGAAGGTTCTTCTCTGCTGTCGGTGGGATTCAGAAGGAATGTTGTACTATGAGCTCCTGCCAACCGGTACCACCGTGACTGCCGTCGTCTACGCTGCTCGACTTCAGAAGTTGGCTGGCGTCATTCAAAAAGAGCGTCCCAAACGCGACAAAGTTCTCCTTCTGCATGACAACGCTCGTCCACGTGTTGCGAAGATGACTCGCCAGACGATTTCGGAACCGGGCTGGGAAGTTTTACCCCATCCAGCGTATTCTCCGGACTTGGTCCCTTCCGACTATCACTCGTTCCGGGCCCTCGAGAATCACCTGCGGGACAAGGCCTTCGACGATCGAGCACAGCTCGAAAATGATGTCGGCCGTTTCTTCGCTTCGCAATCGCCAGAGTTCTGGGCAAAGGGCATCGAGCAGTTACCCGTGCGCTGGGAACATGTCATAGACAACAATGGTCATTACATTGTAGATTGAAATTGCATTTCAATAAAGTTATAACATTTTGAAAAATTTGCGCAGTGTTGCAAGACTTTCTTTCCAACCCAATAGACTGAGTTTCTAGTTTTGAAAGTCTCTTGCAAAGAGGACTCGGAAAGAAAAATTATTGGAAAGGAAGCTTTCAAAGACGTCCACACCTTGAAAGTTTTCTTTGCAAGTCGACTTGTAAATAAATATTGAAAATAAAACTTTCTGGTGTGGACGAGGCCTAATGGACTGTGCAATATTCCTGCCCTCTCTTTTAATACGACCAGCTCCCGGGAAGCATCCGACTCCTGCGAACCCTGAACAATCCATTAAAGAGAAAAGCAACCGTGACACCGATGCGCGCTTGATTGCAGGAAGCCTGAAGTTCTGGTCCACGTACACTCCTGAAAGAAATGTGAGGACTCTCGAGGTTCGCGTTATCGTTCTCTATTCAATGTTCGTTATACGTAAGAGAAGATAGTGATGCGATCTCTGGAACTCCCAACTTCACGACAAGTGCGCCTACCTGTCAGCCAATTAGAAGTGTGGCCAAAGAACATATCGAAACTATTATCGGAAGAGATTATGAAGCAAGGAAAGACGAAATGCACCGATACGGGAGCGTTGCTTAGCAGATTGAAACACCTGGGGTCACACCTTCTGGCAGGATGCGGACGACACCCATGCAAAACGTTTCCCCACGACAGAATTTAGTCTGCACAGCATTTACGAATGGAAGCCTTTCTTTGCAATGGAACTTGCACGGTGAGGATTGTTCCTGGAGGTTTCTTCCTACGCGAAGGAAAAAATTTGGAGTCAACAGAGCTATTATTAGCTTTGGCGTCACCCTTGTGTAACAATTGCTTTACTTCATTAATTCGTGAAGAGAGGAGCTAGATTTCGCTGTTAGATTTTCTCTAAACAGGGTGGTAAAAAAATGCTACCACAAACTGGGAACAAACAATGTAAGTTTGGAATGTCAGATAGTACTTTAATGCCAAGTTTTAAATGCAGAATGATATTACCCGCATTAATGTACATTTAAACAAGAGCGTAACCATAAATACAATGACATAGCAATTGAATTTGACATCTTTATTTGAAACTAGCGAAATCAAATCTTTCCATTACAGCGGTAACTTAGTTTTTGCACCCCACCCCCATGTCCCATTTCACATTTCCAGAAGGAATTCACCCAAAGAGGCGCTTTTGTCTGTCGAGTCATGATAGTACAGTTGTTTAATTCGCACTCTTCGAGAAGTGGTCTGACCACTAGATTGCATTGTCATATTGTACAGATTTATGGCAGCCTCAGTTTGAGCAATTTAGCATAAAAAAATCGAGATTTCGTAAACCTGAATGGTTCTGACAAGTTACATGAGCACGACGACTGCTGACTGAAATCCTGTGCAGAACTCGATGGAACACACGGGATCATTAAAAAATATTTATTGTCAATTGTGAATACGGTCTACCATGACACGTTGATCTGGACTTGTTACCATCATGTTAAGCGATTTGGACGGAGACCAGCGTATTTGCTAACACCACTGTTTCGGCTTGAAGCCCGACAATATTGCGGCGGTGGTAATCAGGAGTGCTAATCCTTTGAAAGAATGCAGCTGATCCAATGCAGTCATGCTCGCTGCGTTTATTCGGAATCCAATTCTCACTGGGATCATCGTACCCGGAGAGTGTTAATCAATAACTGTCGAAAAATGGTTATTCAGGTACTCATGGTGATGCTCGAGAACAATACCGTCGACAACTTTATAGGCACTTTCACATACTCCACCCCCCACACCCACACGCGCTAAGGCCTCCGAGTTCTCTTCTCTCAATTCTCCATATTTATGATGAAACTTCTGCTCGAATCAGTTCTGTATTGTCATCAATATCTCTGTGGTTCTGCCGACGGATGATGGGAAGGGAAGGTGATTTCTGGCACTTCTGCAGTCCCTGTTCCCGAACCTCTGAAACAAAAATGTAAAAATTTAAAGTCGATTCGAATTTTTGTTGTCATAAAAGTTTTCCCTGCCTCTTTCCCTGAACATGAAGACTGATAAGATGACAACATACGTCCTTAGGAGTCGTTCGACAAATTTATAGGGGGCATATTAAAGCACACTCGGCATTTGTGTGGAATATATGAGCATATTTGTATATTTCTCATGAGCACATCTGGATAATGTAGACAACTAGCAGTTGAGCGAGTCTCTTTCGATTATGTTCCCTCGGGCTGAAACATCATGGGTGCATGCCTGCCAATGTCTGATGAGTAAGAGAAGGCACGGCAAAAAAGGTGTGAGATGGAGCATGGTAGCTCCTCCTTCGTTAAACGACACCCTGAGCCCCACAATCGCGCACGCTGAGGGAGAGGGCTTCCAAGCGTCTCTTTTCGCTTTTCACAAGAAAAAATCCATTAAATTCTGCGTGTTTTATAAGAACATAACCGCACTCTTGAACCATTTGACAGAATATTTGCTGAATGTGAGAATGTGGTAAAGAGAATATATATTTGGCCTTTCGGACAAAATTCAAGAACCCACAGACAAACTAGACACGTGACCGAAAAAAGGCTAGGTTCTCAACATTAGGATATTATTTCCCTTGACTTCATCTTTTTGTCATTTCAGTCCTTGGACAATGGACACGTGACGGTTACTGTGTCGTCACAAAATTAAACGACAGGACGAACTTTTTGGCGACTCTCTCGGCGTCTTCCAAGGTCTCAGGGATCCGTTGTCCTTTGGTCTCAGGGAGGAAGAGAGCCAATAATCCGGCGATCAACGACGATGCTCCGAAGACCACGATCGGCACGAACTCGTGAGTGTATTCCCCCTTGAAAATGAACACGTGTTCCTTCTGAAGCGACAAGTCCTTCTCCTAGCCAAAGGATTAGGTTTAACATATCTACCTATTGCAATTAATATTGCCTTCAATGAGAAAACGAAAATTTCCAAGTCAATAAAAATTTTCCTCATTAATGCACTAGGAAAAAACTCACTGTGCTTGCAAGGTGCAAATGATTTTTTCTCAAGCACAGCGAAGCCATAACTCAAAGGTGTGCCACCTTTATTGGCAGTGGGCGGTATGAAAATGTCCGACTCAGCACGTTGATTGCTAAATGCAAAAGAGACGTTCCTCTCTTATGCCCTGAGGACAGTGGCGTATTTTACGGGGGGGCATGTGGGGCGACAGGGGGGGCAGCCGCCGCTCCTGGCGCCTCTGGGATAGAGCCTGGGACAGAGCCTTGGAGGTAATAACTCTGATCTCCCCTGATATGACTCGGGTGGGGTTGGGCGTCTCCACTCTGTTGCCCTGTCCCCCCTGACCTTTCAGCCAAAATACACCACTGCCTGAGGATGTGCAGTATACCGCGTGACTTATGCCAAGTTCATAATCCTCCTGTACTGCATTGTGCAGCATGCTGGACGCTCGATGCAGTACACGGCAGCAGTCCGTAAACGGACTGTAAAACTGCAAACTGCATTCAACAGATGCGGCGCTACATTTGCTGTATTGCATGCTCTCCTGCATCCTTAAGAAATAAGTATGGTTTATATATCCCTTTAATGCATTATTTTTTTCTTTTTCGGCGAAAAAATATGATAGGTTTCACTTACGTCCTAGAACATGGAAAAAGTGAAAACAGTTTTCTCAAATTTGTAAGCAGTAGGCCTGAAAATGTTATTGTTGTTCATTTGCTACAAACAGCATTTTTAGCTTCCTAAACCACGCTGCATGGAAACTAGAGAGCTCAGTCGGTCCGTCAGCATTCCTACATACCTCAACGCAATAGAAAAAGTAAAAATACGGATGAGCCTGGGCGCTGGATTAGCGTAAAGTTGAAGGTGATTGCACCAAAAACGTCAATCTGTCACATGACGAAGCTAGGTGTTTTTAATTTGCTTGCCCCCAGGAGTGTATGGCACCTAGCGACCGCATGGTTGCTAGGTATGAGGACCGGACTGTTGCCCATCTGATACGAACGGATTTACCTCAGTAGCTCGCTACCTACGCATTGTAAAAAAATTTATTTGGTATGTAGCATATCTGCTACGTCATGCATTAAAGGGAGTTGCATGCTGAACTGCATGAATTTCTTGCCAGACAACATGCGGCATCCAGCTGCTGCATATCTTTTTTTTATGCATTACAGAATTGCAGTCCAGCAACTGGACATGCCGGATAGGATTTTTCAGTACAATATGCAGTTGCAGTATCCAGCAATAGGTCCGGTGTGTCATACCAAATTTCTAATGCAAAAGATGGAGGAGACGTACGAGTTGCGCGACCCAGGGGGCTATGATGGAACCGATGCGGGCACACATTGAGGAAGAACCGACTCCGATGTTCCTCACCACCGTCGGGTAGATCTCCGCCGAAAACACGTAAATGATGGCAAACGACGCCGAGATCCCGAATTTCCCTATCATCGCCAACGTCACCACCGGCCATTCGTTCGTGTACACCCCTGTGGTCCAATATCATCACGATTTTCATTCATGATGAACAATCGCATCATAATTTCAGTGCCATTGGACTGGTGAATTTCCTATCCCACACAACAAAGGTATATCCCAAAGATTTCCCCTTGGGATAAGTGAGAAGTCCCAGGTAGTACTTCCAGGCACCCTTCTGCACAGGAGAACCCATTACTTTCAAAGATGTCTCTATTTGATCTAGGAACACCTAATCTTAAGTTCTTGATCGATTGAAGAGTAACGGTTATAGGGGAGGAAAATCCTGTTCTAAAAGGTGTCCCCCTAATAGGAGTCACATCTCCAAGGGAAAAAGTATCTTTGTATCTTTCAACGAGAGATCATGGACGAGATGATTTAGCCTTACGTCTTTTGAAAAGGAGGGACTCAGGCCTCCAACCAAGATAGGTGTATCCAGACATGCCGATCACTCATCATTAAATAGAATATAGCGGAATAAATTAAAATTCGGACCGCAATTTTTTCACTTTCCCTGGTGGCAGTTTTCCTGATGTACGGTACGAAAATCCTTAATTATCCTCAGGACAAATCAAGTTTATAAATTTGATAGAAAAGATCTGAGGGTGGGGATCAGGGCTCACGGGAGACATCTACCGTCGAAGCTATGCACCTGACTGAAGGCGACAAAGAGTAATGAAGGTGCCTAAAGACATCCCTAAGATGTCCCTAATACATCCTCCTCAAGATATCGAAAAGCGTTCGACTGAAGATGCCTTCAAGATATCCCCTCCAGGCTATCCAGAAGCATTCGACTAAGGATGTCTTAAATATATCCCGAAAGGGATATCTCTAAGATATCGACTGAAGATTTGTTTAAAGGACGTCTTTTAGATATCCCGAAGACATCCATTACGAGATGTCCAAACTGTCCGAAAGAAGATGAATTCAGGATATCCTATAAAAACCCTGGGCAGTGGCGTATTTTACGGGGGGCATGGGGGGCAACCGCCCTCCCTCCGGCGCACCTGGGACAGAGCCCGGCACCCCCTTGGAGGTAATAACTTTCTCCCTGATTTGGCTCAGATGGGGTTTGGCGTCTCCACTCAGTTGCCCTCCCCCATCCCCCCCCGACTGACCCTGGGACAAGTCATCCAGTTAGGGACATCCCTGGGATATCACTGTACTGTGTGGGATATACAGGGTGGCTAAAAAAAAAACAAGCTATTGACTTCAACATGCTGTAAATCAGACTGCAGTGCCTTAACTGGAGTAAGCTTTTAGGCACACATGAAGCAACTCCTTTGCAGCAGATATACAATTTTATGTTATGATATCACGAGTTTTTTGCCTCATCAGGATGAAAATGGCCGCCTCAATCCGGAAAATTGCTGCAACGGTCCCCGACTGCCGTTTGAGTTGGAGCAGCGACAGCTGTTGTTAACACATTTTATTTTCTGTATCAATGTTTGAAGATACGATTCTTCCTATTCCCACATTTTACCATGCTAAAACAAAGCAATGCCTGGTTACTCGCATGAAGACCTGGTGGTGATCAAGACCTTGCGAGTTCAAAAAGGATGGGAAGCCAGAAGAATGATGAATGAATTGAAGAATTTTTTGATAAAACAAACTGGCTAAGAAGTGGTATTGAAGGCATCATTCGGAAGGTTGATGAGAGACGGGATCAGCAACTCGAAAACAAGGTAGTGGAAGGTCCATAATCCAAAGAATGAAGAGAATGATGAAAAAGTCGAAATGCGCATGTTGAGTCAAGAGGATCAACCTGGAAGTTGTTTTACCCAGAAAATTCATTCATCATTCTTCAGCAAGGTCTTCATCACCACCAAGTCTTCATGCGAGTAGCAAGGCATTGCTTTGTTTTAGAGAGAAAAAAGTAGGAAAAGGAAGAATAATTTCTTCAAACATTGATACAAAAAATAAAATCTGTTATTAACAACAGCTGTCGCTGCTCTAACTCAAACGGCAGCCGGGGACCGTTGCAGCAGTTTTCTGGATGGAGACGACCATTTTCATCCTGGTGAAGCAAAAAACTCGTAATATCATAATATATAATTTTATATCTGCTGCAACAGAGTTGCTTCATGTGTGCCTAAAAGATTACTCAAATCAAGGCATTGCTGTCTGATTTGCAGCATGAAGTCAATAGCTTGGTTTTTTGAGCCACCCTGTACTAGTATGTACTTTCCAGCTTGTTAGAGGGACTAGTATCCATCGGCGCTCTATTTTAGAAGCGTATTTTTTATTCACTCGTTTCCCCCAGTTCAACTACCAGCAACTACCGAATTGTCAGCCACTTCAGGTAGCCTAGACTCTTCTTTGGGGAATGTCTATTCTCGCTCCACATTTCGACTTTCTTACCTCTCGTATTATTCTTGACGGGTGCTCTTTTAGCGACCACGGTTGCAATCTTTCCGATTGTGAGTCTTCGAACCAGTTCTGAGGGAGGAATTGAAGAAATTTCGTAGCGGAAAATGCAAGGTTTCCAGCAGATCGGAGATGATCTCCGCACCCCCAACAGGGTCTACATATCCTGCGTCGAGCGTGCATGACACCATGCATCACCCCACCTCTGTCGAGAGCAATTCCCGTGACTCGGTGAATATCCACAACCACACCCTGGAATGGTGCTACAATTTCCAGACAGCAGTTTTGGGCCTTGAGACTCCGTCGCTACCTCGGGCCTAAATTTATAGGGGGGAAAAACTAGCTGAACAAGCCCAATCCAGCAGTGGACAACCTTTCATTGAAGGGGGTTTCACTGACCGAAGACCGTGCACATCAGTCCCTGACGGTGGCTCGTGTGCACGATTCCCAGACCTGTCATTTCATACGCTTTGCAACCCTGTTTCAAATGCCATTTGCCTGAAACGGATAGGTCTTCTTGGGAATCTCTATTTTCCATTCTACTGGAGGAATATCTTAATTTTTTGCTCCCATTTTCGATAAATTTAGATAAATTTTCATGTTCATTTTTGTTATGACGATGACTTCCTATACTTCAATTTTGGGATTCTTTTGTTACCTCTGGGTATGGCGGTGGTGAGAATGCAACCGAGCCCCCCTATGACCATAGATAGGCAAAGAGGCCACCGTCGTCCCATCCGATGAACTACGTAGATACTGATAGCGTATGCCGGTATCTCCACAGCACCTATATTTTAGAAAAGACCTCTATGAAAACTGACAAGTATCAGGTCTGCTAAAACTGAATTGAGTTAGCCTCTTAACGAGTTTTAGCGAAATTCAACCTTCTGGAACAGAATTCTTTGAATGAATGCAGTTGATTCATAGAACGCCATTATAAATAAATGGAAGTATCGCCCATGCAATATTCGGTCTTTAGAAAACAAGTGGAAGTGTTGACCACGGAATTACGAGAGTGTTAAAAAAAAAGTAAAAGACAATTCCTGTCTAACCTGTCCAATGCGCGCTTTAGTTCGAGGGAATATCGTTGGTGGCGCTATTGGACCCCAAGTCAACATGGCGAGTACGCTCTCTGTGTGGACCAAGGAAGAGCAGCGGTCTGTTATCCGTTTTTGGGGGCAGAAGGAGTTAAACCAGCTGATATTCACAAACGAATGTTAGCCCAGTATGGTGAGAAGTGCATGACAACGAAAAGTGTACGAGTGGATAGAAAGATTCCGAAATGGACGAACGAGTGTTGTTAATGGCAGTCGATCAGGACGTCCAAGCACAGCAACTACTGGGCTAACATTCGTTTGTGAATATCCGCTGGTTTAATTCCTTCTGCCCACAAAAACGGATAACAGACGTTACTTTTCCTTGGTGCACACAGAGAGCATACTCACCATGTTGATTTGGAGACCACTAGCGCCACCAGCGACAATCGCTCTAACTAAAGCGGGCATTCTAAATAAAATTGATCCGTCTTTACGCACATTATGCAGTTTGCTAGACATAGGTTCACATGAACGGCTTAGACAGGAATTGCCGTTAGTTTTTGAAACACCTTCGTATTTCCCAAGCATTAGCGGATAGTATGAACTTGGCATATTCCATGAAATACGCGTCCTTTCTCGTATATGGATTTTCTCACAATCGATAACAGGACACAGGTATCATGAAACATTTTGGGGATAAGTACCAGAAAGAGTTTCAATAGAAGCGTATAGTGACAAAGTAAAGAACTTGAAAAATTTGAATTAGAAGCCGAAGAAAGTAAAGACTGTCATCGGGAGGACAATCTAAATATTGAAATGAGGGAATAAAAATGTAATTCTGAAAAGCGACATGAAAAGAACACGGTACGATAGGCATACGTACGGAAATATGATAAGAAATGTGGTGAAATGACCTCCGATGAAGACGTTGATGAAGATGTCCCCGCCTAGATTGCCGGAGTTGAGGGCGAGCCCGTAATAGACGAAGGAATTGACGAACCAATTCCAGAAAAGGTTGATCGTCCTGTACCGGAGCCTTGGTCCCTTGAAGAGGTGGAGAATCGTGTAATGCTGTTCTTTCATCGCGTCCTCCTGGTCCACGTCGTGAACCGTCGGCGTGATCGAAGCGGACGACTCCTTCGGTGGCAGCTTGTTTTTCTTCCTTGCCTTGTCTAGGATGGCTTTCGCTTCCGCGTCTCGCTTCTTACTGTAGAGCCATCTGGGGGATTCGGGAAGAAACCTAAATGAAGAACAATTCCACCCTTAGCTTCCCTAGTTCCTAGCCTGCACGAGATTTGCTCTTTTGGTTATATGATACGTTTGAAGTCGAAAGTCAAAGTCGTACGATATAAAAAAAATGAAATAGAATTTAAGCATTTACTCAGGGATCATATTGTTCGAGGAGAAAATTAAAACGGTTCAATCTTGAGTGTGCAATCTGTTTAGCTCATTAGATATATTCAGGCCTATCATCGACTTCGTTCTAAGACTCAAATTGACTCGGCTCCATTGAGTGTCATTACCCTCATCCATTACCCTCCCCTTTTCTTACTGGCTTCATTGAGTAATGCCGGTATGGGATTCTTGCATGTATACAATTTCACCACTGAGTAGCATTCCATAAAATTCCGAATGGAAGAAAATAGCATGCAGTGGCACGGGCGATTTGAAAATAGAGAGAATGCCCACCAGTAATAAAGAAGAAATACGGAGACTGGAACGGAGATGGCCAATTCCAGGTGTTTCCAGTCCCGAGCAAACCAGGATATCCCAGCCAGGGACATGAACCCGATGGAAAATGGATACTGGTAAGCTAACCCGATGATCGGCCGATGATGCCCTCCGACTGCCTCCATCACTGTTGAAAGAAGTTGAATGAATACCATATCTACAGTATACAGAATACCATATCTACATCTTGCAGGGCAAGATACCCATTGTGCTGAAAATTAAAATTACAAAAACTGAACTGGGACTACATAATAGACTAAAACAACGAAGCTGGGCTAGTCCAGGGTGAGCCTTCTTTCACAAAAGTACTTTCATCACCTCCTTAAATGCTGATAAAAACTTCGTTGAAATGAAATTACCGTTGGGCCACATCTACGTGATACGGAAAGTAGGCTGATCCGACAGTAATTGATCTCAACAATTGATTGAACTCTAAAGTTCTCTTTGGAGATAGATCAAGAAGCAACATCAATTAAGTGATACGGTCTCTTGTCGCAAAGGTGTCGTAGAGTTGAAGCAGTAGGTGATGTGCTTCCTCAGGGGTTCTCAGTAGATGTTCCAGGGTGATCCCATTCGTGCCAAGAGGTTTGTTGACGTTTCAAAGCTTTCAGTGCCTGTGGAGTTCTTGGTATGGTATGGCAAATGGGCTTGAGAGAGATGGGTAGGTTCTTCATGAAATGTCTTGGAAGGGGGAGTGAAGAATGGGTTCAGTACTTCCGAGAAATACTTTTGAAAGGCAGTCGCTGTCTCTGCTGGAATCTCTGCGGAATCTGTAGTTAGCCGATTGAATGAAATGGGTTAGTAAAGGCGATGACCAAGGACATATTCTACTTGGAAGAGTTCGTGGGTGTCTCCAGGGTTCAGCGCAAAGTAGCCAGCGTCTGAAAAGGGTGTAGACATGCCTTCGTTTGTCTCGTTCCAGGTGGGAGTTAGAGCTGGCGTTCATGGAATGAAGCCGGTTTTGAGACTTCAGGGAGAGGTGGCATCGATACCGGAGGAGGGTGTCTATGCAGGCTGTAATGGTATTCCAGTCTTCTTGAGCCTGGAGTACCATTAAGATGTTTGTTCTGTCTCTGGGGTTCATGTTTATGGGAAATGGGAAGCCCACTAAACGTTGATTTCAACAACGTTACTTCAAGTGATAAGAACAGCGACAGACTAGAGGACAGAGCATACCGACAACAAAAGCAGTGGTATAGAGGGCGGCAGCAGCCATGGCGGTGATGAAACGGAGGATCACGAACGAGATGACTTCGGGTGCAAAGGATGTAGCGACCCCTACCACCAGCATCAGGATAACCGACCATAGCATCACCGGCTTCCGGCCAACTCTATGGATCAAGCATAAATCCAATATCCAGTGAAGAGCTCATCGTTGCACTGACTACCAGCAAATATTTCTATCACACAGGAAATTAGAGTTGTTCTGAAACCCTGTTGCCTAATCAAACACAGGAATCATGAAAATAATATGTAATTTTAAAACCATTTATAATATTTATTTAAATACGTAGGTTCTTCCCCAAGGCGAAGAATTCAACTAAAAAATTCAAGCTATCTCCGATCTAAAAAAAAAAACAGAAAAGTTATTTAACTTATCATAAGGATTCAAAATGAGAGCATGTGTAAGAACATTGCAAGAAATGAAGGTCGAGTTCTAGCAGCAAAGTATTTAATATATTGGACAAAGACTGGCCCAACATATGTGCTACATAATATGTCTCGACAGAAAAGTGAATAATATTATAGATAATAATACCTGTCTGCCAGATGCCCAGAGAGGACGCAACCGATCAGGACTCCAAACATGTACGTGCTTTGAGCCACTTGGGATAAGTACTTGTTATCGCACACTATGCCATACTTGCGAAAGAAAGGAAAACATTCCTGAGATTCCTGAGATCCAGATGTGATTTCGGTGGGTGACGAAATACCTGATTGATGATAGTATTGGTGAAGATTGTTCGATTGTATTCCCAGCT
Source organism: Darwinula stevensoni (assembly GCA_905338385.1). Taxonomy (NCBI): domain Eukaryota; kingdom Metazoa; phylum Arthropoda; class Ostracoda; order Podocopida; family Darwinulidae; genus Darwinula; species Darwinula stevensoni. The sequence continues at coordinate 251,632 of CAJPEV010000006.1, read as the reverse complement.
GGAACAGCTGATCTGGGATCGATTCGTGAAATCCATCGCCTGAGGAGGCCATGATGTCAGCTCCTCTTCCGTCAGGTTGTACATCCGGCAAGAGTCATACGTAGGACTGCTCTAAAAATGAAATAATCATTTTCAGTCTTGTGCCTATTCGATCCCTGAATTTCCCACCACCAACGCCGAATGAACGAGCGCGCTCAAATCTAACGGAGCAGAGACGCTTCATAAAACCGCGACCTCAGAATTATCAGGTTTAGGGTGGATTTTTAAACAGAGAACCATCCGACAATGCTGCTTTATTTCCAGGAAATATCATGGATGGATTTTTGAACAGAGCACTATTCAAATTCGATTCAGATTCGATTGCGAAACGATGCACGTGCTTGCTTCACGTGTGATTGCTTCACGAACATCATCTACATCTCCTGTGGGCCGGCGGGTCACACCTCTAGAACGAGAAAAGGTACTTCAAGAAATTTCGGACTCTCTCGTCCTCCCCGCACGCGCACGCACACACACACACACACACACTCTCTCTCTCTCTCTCTCTCTCTATAGCTCTGGGAAGAAAAAGGAACGAGAACGTATCGCAATTTTTTCGAAAGCGATCTCAAAGAGGTGGTGAACAGTGCTTCCAATTTTCCTGTGAAAGGAATGCACCAATATCTCGCGGCTTGATGAGGGCAAGTCAGGCAAGGGCAAGGCTAGTCGCGAATGATATCGAATTTCGACTTTTCCTGCCGCATTCCGAGTGGAAAGAATGGGCTTTCGAGTGATGAACGCAATTAAGGAATCCCCCGAACGAGGAGGAAGGTCTCACGGGAAGGCACGAAAAATTACCCACTTTAACGGAAAACCAATTCCGACGATAGATTGGAATTTCCGGGGCAATGAGAGGAAAGCTCTCTTACGCGCTTTTGTCGGAGGGATCGATTCCGAGGTTTTCTGGGAACGATGTCGACGTGAAAAAATTGGAGTTTCAACTATGAAGCAACGGTTTCAACTATGAAGCAACGGTTTCAACTATGAAGCGGAATCCCTTTTTCCGCGCATCAGACGGAAACTCTGCTTCCTATGCTTTACAAGGAATTTTCTGAAAATTTTATTTAAATTAATCTTCCCATTTTCGCGTGGACGTAGCGAGGGAAGAGGAATAGCTCTCTCCGAGAGTATTTTCAATTATTAATTAGGGATGTCAATTCGATTAATTTAATCGATCTATTAATTTAATCGATCTATTAATTTAATCGATCTATTAATTTAATCGATCTATTAATTGAGTACAATTACATTATATTATACAATTATAAAGGGAAAAATAGGCATACAGAGTCGATAAGGGAGTTGATTAAAATGCAATTACTTTCGACTAAATTTTTAAATTGCTATTAATACTTCAATCGATTAATCGGTCGATTAAATTAATCGAATTGACAGCCCTATTATTAATATTTCTATTCATCGGCGCTTATAATTTGTTCGTTCTCTGCGTTAATACCAGGTGGCGCAAAAAAAACGCGTCGTGTTTGACGCCTTATAAAATCCGTTGTGGATGATCTAGGTTCGTGATATTTTCGTAATACGTTGGAAATACCACAAAATTGGTCTTCTGAGAGTTTCATTTACCTATGTTGTCTAAATAAATATCGAAAGTCGCTCAAAGTGGAATCATAAAATGGACCTTTCAGCGCACGAGGTGGATGGAGTTTCAGGACTGCTCCAATGATTTCTCTCCCTTGACGTTATGAATACTGCTCTTTACGCCAGTTCTCATCGTAGTATTCTGCGTGGTGGCGATTCTGATGCTACGATGTCCGACAGTAGTACTATTCTGCGATGTGTTGAATACTACGATGAGAACTGACATAAAAGCGGTATTTATGACGCCAAAGTAGAGAAATCATTCGAGCGGTCCTGTAACTCCATCCTCCGTGTGCGCGGAAAGGTCCATTTTATGACTCCACTTTGGGCGACTGTCGATATTTATTTAGACAACTTAGGTAAATGAAACTTTCAGTAAACCAATTTTGTGGTGTTTCCAACCTAATAGGAAAATATCACGAACCTAGATCATCCACAACCAGTGGCGTAGCGTGTTTGGCACGGGCCCTGGTGCAAGGAATGTAACGAGGCCTGCTGTCCAATTTCTTACTATTCAATTATGTGGGAGTCATATATTTTTAAATATATTTTCTCTGGCAGCATATAAATCGTCGTCGGTCGCTGAAGTTAGTGTAGAAAACAGAGGCGGAAAATTTTTTTTTCATAGGGGGGGGCTGTTTCTTAGTTCCCAACCTACACCTTCACCTTCACCTTCTTCATTTTACGTCTGGGGTAAAAACCTTGAATATCTATTTCACAGGAACTAATAAACACTAATTTATGTGCTTTCTACATTTAAAAACTAGACTGCTAACTTGGTCAGAGGAGGGGCATTCGTCCCCTCCCCCCCCTTAATCCGGCACTGGTCGCGTTGAATTCCTTTGATTCCTCTTGACCTTCCTTTTCGGCTGCTGGCTCTCACCTCGTCCCGATGCCAAGGGGCTCCCAGCTAACGCCTCCCCCCCACTCCCTCTCCTGCCTTCCCCCCTCTTCGTAGCTCGGCGTCTGGGCCCCTCTGGCCCGTGGACCCCGGTGCAGTCGCACCGCCTGCACATTCGGTAGCTACGCCACTGTCCACAACGGATTTTATAAGGCGTCAAACACTACGCGTTTTTTTTTTTGCTCCACCCGGTATTTTTGAATAGTTTTCATAGTATTGCCCGTTTTAGACTCTATAATAGCCAAATAATTACTTACTTGACCAGATTTTCAGCATTTATCGTAATTTATATTTTCAGGATTTTGTTTATTCTCTTTCATCACCGAAATCGTTCTCGTTACCGTGGAAGATTTGGATACCAGGAGGCATCGCAACGTGCTGCCGGATCGCATACCTCGTCGTTGGGATTGGGCGGGATGGCGTGATCGATCCAGTCTTCGGTGGTCCAGTTATTGTCTTTCGGAGGCGCGCACCAGTGACCGAAACCGGAAGGTGCCATGAAGGCGATGACCAACATGTGCCAAGCCGCAGGGATTCCGACCAGAGAGGCCATGATCGTCACTTCCCATTGCCATCGACCCATATCCCCGATCTGCGAGGAGATGACGTCTTCTTCCTCCTCTGCATCTTCTCCCGTCCGTTCCTTTGTCGTCTCCCGGTGCTCGAGCTCCTGCTCCGTCACTATTGCCTGCTGTGACGTCGAAACCTGCACGCAAAACGATCGAGAGAATAGACGACAGATAGAGTGCGTGTAAATTCGATGGAAAGGTGAAACAATGTACGTACGTGCGAGGTATGCATATAAATTTACCCGAAAAACAAATATCTTTCAAACGCATTAGAATGTTCTTACGTAAAAAGTACACGTGAAGTGGGAGGTATGAAGGAGGAAAATAAGACTCGAATATGAGTTTAACAGAGTTAGTTTTGGTGGTCATGGTTGGAGTCTCTCGTGCAAACAGGAGGTAGCTGGACTCGTTCAAGTAAAGTGAGATCATACGCTTTCCTGGTACGATTAGATAGGGAATTCTCTTCTCGTGCAGTCATCCCCGACTAAATTAGACAATCGCTCTCAAGAGTTTCCCAATGAGGCTTAAGCACGTTTCTTTCCCAAGTGCAAGCTTAAAAGAATTGACGATTAGCTCGATGAAGTCAGGATCAGATTTTCAAGGTGCTGACAATCAACCGAGATGGAATGAAGGATGCCTTCAAAAGGGAAAAAAATCAAGGAAATATAAAAATAGATTTGATTTGAAAAGAAAACATTGGTACCAATAAATTATTTATCTTCGTTAGTGCAACTTATACTCGTTTGTTTTCTTGATCTCTTAAAAATTCGTCCTCTTAGCATTATTCACTTAAGTGTCGATACGTGTTTTGCATATAAGCAAATTCTGACGATTTTCTCCTTTTTATGAGGGAGAAAAGCATTTTTAAAAGTGGTTTCACCGACAAGAATTCCACTCCATGTTGCTGTTAGCTTAACCGCTCTTTGTCAAAGATTTTCCGCAAATCCTTGGAAGGAAAATGGATTTCTGCAAGAGTTCTACCATTCTTGCAAGGGGTATACTCAGAACGTGCTACGATGTGGAGAATCCCAGTTTCTGAAATGAGACTTTTGAATGGCGCCAATTTAAAATAAATGGAAGTGTAATATTTTTTCTTTCTTGTTCTGGTCTCATCTGCTTGAAAAAGAGTCGTCGTCGAGAGCTTTGCTCTGCTTTCATTCCCATAAGCTTTTGCACGTGATCTAGCAAACAGAAGGCCTTCTTTTCCTTATCTAATCTTGTATAGTGTTATCTCATTCCGTTCGCTCCATCGTTTGTCAAGAGAATCTTCAGCTTCAACTTCATATTTACTCGAGAGCAATTCCTTTCATGTTATGCTTTTGCGAGGGATGTGTCTTTAAACGCTCTCAAAGGGCAGCGATGTGTTACAAGCTGACCACTGACGGACACATAAATAGACAGGCTGGACAGGCCTTAATGTGGTCTCTATCGTTTTAACGAGATCACCGATGTGAATCACTGGGTTGCCAAATGGGCCTATTTGAATTAGTATGCGATTTCAGGTTTTTCAATCTACAGACCACAATCGGCACTGGTACCAGAGCCGACCGATGGTTGCGAGACGAAAATCGGTCATCGGCCCACCGGCCAAATGTGACCATTGGTATATCCCTAGTTTTTACTCCTCAATTTCCCCAGAGTACTGTACAAGATGTTGCTTTAATGTTGCAGTAATGTTGAAATAACACAGTTCAATGTCAATTTTGAAAATATGCGGATGAATCATTTACTACCATAACATTGAGCAATTAACTTGCCTTAGCATATTCTCAATATTTAGGATAAGTTTTATTAGTTGCCTCATCACAGCCAAATGAAGAAGTGAAGTCTCGATAATTATCGCTTGCCGAGGAAGGCTCGTTTTGCAGAGAACGTTCGTAAGAGGTTTCGAAAGTCTCAGGTATTCTGAGAAGAGTCTTGTCTCGTAAGGAAAGGGACGTGATCCCGCGCTAATCTTAACCCAGTTTTATTCCAAAGGGCTTTTGGCTTCTGTCGTTCGGAGAGCGAATAGCTAGTGCTATCGAGCGTCCAAAACGGGAACCACAGAAGTAGCAACACTTTTCGATAGAGGCATAGTTCACTTTCAGCGTGCCGATGCATGGAACCCTCTTCTCGATGTCTGCGCGATCCTATCAACGACGATCCGGAAATGGGGAGCTTCGAGTCGCTACAATCGATGTAGGAGTATCCGTTGCTCTGCAGACATTCGGTTCAAGGATGGTCTTCTTTTGCATTATCCAACTTTCTGATGAAACTTTTCGATACTGGACACTTTGAAGGGACCGTCTGAGCACCAAGACTTAATAGCAGCTTAAAGAAAGCATGGTCTGATCTCCAAATGGAGCTCCATCTCAACTAAAGTAGTATAAGAGAGTTTTCGACAAATGTTTCTGTTATTTTAATGCTTGTCATGAAAACCCGAACACTCCCTAGAAGCACATAGCATTGAAACAACATGGATTCAATGTTGATTCAATGTTATGTGCTACTAGGGCTGTTACAGGCATTATTCATCCTTTGCAGGGTGAATAATGCCTGTAACAGTCTAATCTTGTCGACAAAGACAAAGGGAGACAATTCGCTTACGTGCAGTTTCTTGAACATGATTCTGGGAAATCGCACGAGACTGAACTGGTGTATGGTTGGCACGCACGCACTCACAAACTCTCACGCTGAGAACGCGCATGGACGGTGGAGGATGAGGAGGTGCAAAGACTGAGAGAGAAGGATCGAGAGAGTTTCAGTAATAGCGACAGCGAGGATGCGGAAGCGCCTCTGGGCATCCCATCGTCATCGCCATTCACGGCACACACACACTCTGTTCCGCCGAGGCATGACGAGGACGGGGTAATCCCAAACGAGATTGCCCTGCTTATTCAGGTTGAGCCCATTCTACTTCTCCGTCTGTTGTCTTCGTCCAATAGGGTTTGTTTCGCAGGCACGCACGATTTATTTTAATTTTAAAATTAGAATTAGAAATTCTTAATTTGTTAACATTGCATACTTTCAACCCTTACCAGGTCAGATTCCCAACTTATCTGGCCTATATGTACATTTGAAGTTACTACTTTGCGTTTGAGATCCCAAGTCATTTCCAGTGCATCACCTTTTCCACTCGGAGGCATGATTCTGCAAATTATGGCCGTTGAAAAGACTCAACATTGACTTGAGGAATTCGTGGAGCAGTAGCAGAGAGTAAAGTCGGGCGAAAGTCATCTGTGAAAGATTTTCCCTCCGATCTTTCCTCTCCTTAGCTTTGGTGGGAAACCGTACCTGAACCTGTAATGAGTTAGCTATTGTTTATTGAAGATTTCAGGCGAATGTCACCTTTGAACAATTTCATCGGGGTCGTTGACGGGAGTTTCAGAGGCATTGTGTGGTGCTAAGTAAATCCTGCCAATTCGAATACAAAAGTTTGTCAGAGTAACTGGACCGATTTCAGTGAAAGTTTTTTTTTTTGCATGCTCGCAGAGCATTCATACTACGGATTTGCCTGTGCTTCTTCTAATCCCTTGCTTTCCCTTAATCGCTTGCATAAATTCATGGGAGAAGGAAGTACATTAGTTCTTATCTGTCCTTTCCATTAGGGTTCTTCCTAAACGATCGCGAGAGCACTTATGATGATTCACTCAGGTTATCTCTCCTCGCCCCATTCTGGCCAGGACAAAGAGGAGACGAAAGCTATGATGATGAAGAATTGGTACCTAACTCTTGGAGACGATGCTGCTCAACTCCCTCCCTTCTCAACTCTTCCATCCACAAATGAATGCCTGCCCCATTGCACACCGCGGAGTTCAGCATAAGAAAGAGTCCTAGCAAAAATTTTACGTTTAACCTGTATGTTGGAATGCCCTACCCTTCTACAATGCCTTTGTGCATCAGATTGCAGAGACGTAGCGAGGGTTCCTCCCTTCTGACTCCCATTTTTTTTATTATCGACTCATCTATGATCCATCACAGGCAAATTGGAGTTCTATGAATCTATCCGGGGAGTGAACATTTTTAATCCAGAATTCCCTCATGAGAGATATTAAGAAAAGCTTGGACTTGGGATGAGGAGTGCTGCAAAGGGCGTCGGGGCCAGGACGTCTTATTCTGCAACGTGGAGATGAACTGGTAGAGATCGGTTGCCTTCTTCCAATAAGGGAAGATCTTTTCTTCTAAAATTTCCTGGATGGTGTCCTCGTAAAAATAAGACTTACAGGTCGAGACGATATCCCGACCGAGTTCTTCCCACATTGTCTTTTGCCGTTTCAAGTCCTCGTATATATTCTGACCTCGACGAGCTGTCGCATACTCATGTCTAAACTGATAGTCAGAATACCAGGACTTCACCGCTGTTTCGACTGTTTTGTTTTGGAACCACGTTTCGAAACTTTCGATCCTCTTCCGAACGCTTTCGATCAATCGGTAAACGCTAGAGCCGGAAAAGGAGCAATTGCCAAAGGGGAAGTATCTGAAATCGAGTCCAAATTGGGTGCAATTGATGGATTTCAACGCTGTTCTGGTGACTTTAGCCCCAAGTTCCCCCCATTGCAGAAGGTGCAGGTTGAGGGCCAAGGACGGGATGCCTGCGGGGAAAAGTTCGCAGAGCAAAGCGAAATGGTCGAATCTTGACAATCCAGTTAAAGCAACTCCTTGAAGCTTTCTTTTCGAGTCGTATTTCATGCTTTGAACGACAGTCATCCAAGAGAAATGATTCCGAATCCGATCCTCCACATCCGGCAGGAGGGAGTTTGAGCCCTTGGCTCCCTTGAAAGCACTGGCAATCCAGAACGACTTGAAAATCGGATCATAATTCTGCCACACTTCAAGCGTCACTCTCCGGGTCACGTCATCGTAGGCCCAGATCATGGGCTCCACTAAAGGTCCTAGTTTCTTGATATCCTCGAATCGCATCGGTCGGAGCATGTCATCCCAGATGATCGGTGTCACCTTGTGGGTCGAGACAAGGAAATCTGCAATGCTGGTCACGTGCCTAATAAAAACCGTCGACTTGTCACTTCTGTTTTTGAGGTACCACACTTCATCGCACCCGATGTGTACGTGACTCAAGCGATATAATCCATGCAGTTTCAATACCTGGTTCAACATCTCCTTGATCAAGGTCTGAGATTTTTCGTTTGAGGAGTTGAAGGCATCCACCTCGCTTGGGTAGACGCGAAGGTGCTCGAACTCGGGATTCTTCAGCACAAACTCGACGTGACCGAAAGTTTGAACCAGAGGGATGACCTCTAAATTCAGCGTGGAGGCCCTAGATAATATCTGATGAACTTCTTCGACTTGGAAGTGATTCTTCGATGAGATCACCTCGAGGTACCCCGAGTATGGGAACATATCCTCCCATTCCAACAATATTCCCGTCCCACCCAAGGCTTTTACCAGATCCAAAGTCTCCAAGAAATAATTCAATTTTGGCGGCGCACCTTTGAGGTCCAGATGAACTAGTCGATGTCCCTGCAACGGTTCCAGCGTCACACTGGTAACGTTAGACATGGCTGATGTCAATTTTCCCGTTTTGATGCGATTGGCCCAGATGACCACGACATTCAGCACAACGAAGGACAGTACGGAATAGGTGATATATTTGCAGGTTGTGGTCCGATTCCAGGAAGATTGCTCGTCGTCGAGTGGACGATACTGAACGTTGTTCCCCATGATACGGTTTAAAGAGGAAAGAACACGAAGAGGAAACGCGAAGACACGCAGCAAACGACTGCGGCGAGATGATGGAAATATCCTCGAGTCACAGTGACTCAAACGAACCACTTATTCTACGAACGAAGGAGAAACTTTCCTTTTGTATCTTGGATATCTGATGTTATTGCGCAGTTTTTTTCGGGAAACAGGTAAAATAAATGATGACAACAATGGAAAGGACTGAGTAAGAACTGATTAAGAGGAAAAGGTAAAAAATGTAAAATTTCAGGTTAATAAAACGAATTAATTATAAAGCGAGAGAAGCAGCATTAGTATAGAAGGCAAGACGTAAAATATAAAAATAAATATGAAATAGAACCAGCTAAAATGCTCATAAAACGACCCTGTCAACGATAGCACCCCAAATCATATAAGTTTCATCTGCTGAGTACGTTTTTTTCTTTCTCATACGTGCAAAGCTGCAGGTAATGGCTACGGCATTAAAAATGTCAAACTTAGAAAACTGTTAGGAAGTCCATCCAGTCCGGTTTTTCAACTTTGATCGAAGAAATCCCGTTAGAGACATTTATGAAATTCATCGGCTACGCATCGGAGTTTTTGGCAATTGAGATGTCATTTAAAAAAAAAGGGATTCCAAAGTAGCTTTCGGAGAAATGATAGCACACTTCGAGCCATTTTGTACAGATGAGAGGATTGCCGGGGATCATTAGAGAGTGGCCTTAGATCTGCGTTTCATAAATCCAAGAGTACTGGCACTCCTCTCTCTAAACGAAGCACTCAGTCCCTCTCGGTCAGTCATATATCTGTGCGAGTGTCTAGAGTATGAAAAAATGTACCAGATCTTTGTTACAGGTGCTGAGGTATTCAAGTATGTAAAGTGCTGCAAGACTTTCTTGAAGATAACATACAATAAACGAGGAATTTGAGACTGCGATTCACTATCAGCGCCTGCCCCTAGAAAACGAAGGGTCTCTTTTTTGCCCACGCTACAATATCAATTCGGTACCTTGGAGGTGATCGATTTGGCAGAGCGGGAATCTCGGCGAACTGTCATGGTGATGATGATGTAAAGAGTGTCTCTAGGGCGCACTTTTGCGAGTCACATTAGAGATAAGGAAAGCGATCTTGTCCTGGAAAATTCCAGCCTTGACGTCTCCCACGTCGCCAGATTTCCAAGTGCATCTCACGGACACCACTTGGTACCTTCCACGTGATATCAAATGACAATTTCATATGGAATTCCTTCAAAATATCTTCATAATTGGTTCATTGGTTGCCCTAGGCTTAAACCCACCAAATTTCACGTTTTAGACTGATCCAACCAACGGTTGATAAATTTTCAAACACTCAAAATTTCATGAATGCCTCTCACTTTCTCCTGACTCAGTACAACTCAATAGCTGCTAATTTCTTTTACTTATTATCCGATGTCAATGAAACAAAGACCACTTTAATTAGAAAAGCAAATACAATTTTTTTTGTTTACTTCTTGGACACATTAACTCAATTATAAACCCAAAACCCAATTTATAGAATTAATTATGTTTTTTTTAATTATAAATATGCATCATGTAAATAAGTGATATTATGCAATAGATCTGCGTCAATGGACCCTTACACTTCGTCAAACTTCGGCAACTCCCAGAAGGAATAGACGTAGTGTTTTGTATGAGAATACATTTTGAATGCATTTCCCCCTTCCTTCCCCCCTCCCCCCCCCCCCGCCTGATTAAATGCTCCAGCTTCATTGAAATCGGACAGCCTGTAAGTTAGCAGCTGTTAATGAGTTATACTAAACCAAAAGAAAATTTGACTTTTCTTTAAAATTTGAAATGTCAAAACTTTTAAACTGTTCGTCGTATTAGGGTACAACTTCATACTTTGGTGGATTTGAACCAAACTCACCAATGGGTCATGAAATGAATAAAACCTGAAGGGATACGGCTTTCTCGATTGAATTTAAATGAAATAACACTATTAAGATTTCATCATATAAGAAAACCATTCTCGAGAAAGGACGAAAACATCTCGGATTATAAACATCGCATTTATTGCCTTTTCAATCGATGCTGTATTCTCACCAAGGAATCGGTGAATCGGTGATCAGTGCACGATTCATTGAGAGTGCGTGAAAAGTAAATGCGGTCCTAATTCTGAAATTAGACACAGAAATGTTCAATGCAGTTATACCTTACTTCAGATTCAAGAAACATTAATAGAAATTGCGCACACAACTACAAGATGAAGATAGGATCATTGGAGCCATCCAGTAAACCAGCAAAGACAGCTGAAATGCTTTCATCTGGATTAATACTCAACATCTATTGCAACGGTTTGATATTGCAATGTTGCTGAATCATGCGACACGTTGAAAAGAATTTTCGAAAAACGAGCACAATGGAGTGAATTAGAGGCAGTGTTTACGCTCCATAAGTGGGGGGTTCAAAAAGTTCTAAGCCTGAGGCACTTCCAGTTGCAATGCACCCTTTTTACCCTTCTCATGAGAAGACAGATATATTCCATGGTGACTGGCAAAATTTCATACTTGTCAATTGAAGATCGCTTCAATGAATTTTTTTCAATGTGCTACCAAAGGGTCAGCTAAAGTGGTATTAAAATTGAGATGAACGCTCATCTCAATTTTACCCCTATGCCAGTTACCATGGAAAAGACCTGTCTTCTCATGAGAAGGGTAAAAAAGGTGTATTGCAACTGGAAGTGCCTCAGTTAAAACTTTTTGAACCTCCTCACGTATATGTGGAGAGTTCTGGGAGATTCTCAAGTGAATTCGTTGGAAATCGTGGTTTACCCCTCCATGTTCAGAAGTTGTGATTCCTGCAATAAAATATGGGATTCCCTGAGATGGGGGGGGGGGGGGGTATCCACTCACATTCCAAGATTCTAATGGGGTTTATTTTAGCGAATAAAGCGAAAGCTTTGGGAGCTATGAGGGTATCATGTTTAGTCCATTGGAGTGAGAAGAGCTTCCCCGGTCTCTGGACGTGACTTTTTGCTCCTGAAATATGACAGGGGAAGCAATCAGACAAGGCCAGAAGACAATAATTGGAAACTGGACATTCATGTGCGACTCACTTGGAGATGTTCTTAGCCTCGTGAATGGTTTCTGGGAGTCGTCGCTTCGCGGTTTCGGGTAGAAGGAGAAGGAGGAGCCCTGAGATCAAGGAGCTAATCCCGAACACGCAAATCGGCAGCCATACATGGGACATTGCCTCACCCTGCACCACGATTTAGAATGAAAACGCATGCGAGAAACATCGAAAAGCCAGTCAGGATGATAGAACTATGTCATTACCAACATCGGTGTTATGCGGACGACAGGCATGGGTTGAATAATGAAGAGCACTACAGCTAGAAGATTGCATCGTATGCGGTACTATACGTTTACGTTCCCTTGGGCGAATTTCTCAAAAATACCGCACCGCAATACCTACCCTTACTGAAAGATGGAATGACTACGAATGACTAATGAATGACTACGAATTCCTTCGAATGACTACCCATGTAGTCATTCGAAGGAATGACTACGAATGACTAATGAATGACTACATGGATAATCAGAAATTAAGTGGAAATTGCGACGGCTGGATATCAACGAAGGTAAGGATTACATCACTGACGTTCTCTTCCATCAACTTGATGAGGTTTTACTCTGTTTTATTTTGCCATCCTTTATGCTTGTTTTTTTCCCCACCCCTTTTATTCTCTTTTTCATGTGCAGAGACGTCCCATCCCCAGAGTTCCCTTTATTACTCCGTATCTCTTCAGAAGTCCTCAAAATTGGACGAAGGTTGCATGAGCACTATAGAAAAAAAAATACATCCGATAGCAAAGGCAAATCTAGAACTGAGAAAGGAGAAATGGGGCTGCAAAGACGGCATGGAAATGAAATAAAAGTATGGTGAATAAAGCAGAGAAGCAGCAGGGAAAGCTTGAAGCTACCAAAAGAAGGATGTAGGGTGCGAGGATGGAGCCGAGCCTAGCGAAGGTGGAACACGCACCAAGGCCGACGGTCCTCACGGGGGTAGGCATCAACTCGGCCGTGAACACGTACACGATGGCAAAGGAGGACGAGATTCCGAATTTTCCCACCATCGCCAACGTCACAACCGGCCAATCGTAGTAATACACCCCTATAATAGAAAATTCACATCTCGTCAATTTTTTTAAAATGACAATTTATGAATTACGAACTTTGGCCGTGACCGCTTCTCAACCGCTTTTTACATACGGAAGAATATAGAGGAATTAGAACTTTCGAGCGAATGGCATTCTTACCTACAGTTGCTGATGGGATTAAATTCTCTATTTTCCGTCTTTTAGGCTTTAATCTGAGTAGGTGAACGGATTATGGATTAGAAATCTCGATTTCCTGCTTTATAATCCGAACCGAATTCCGGAGAGAGGGAATGAAAGGAGTATATATAATCTTGATCAGAACTATTCGCCCACAAGTATTCCTTTCTGTTATCAAACTCGAGAAACTGTCTTCACTTTCTGGGAAGACAGGGCCGGATCTAAAGTAACAGAAGAAAAAAAAAAGGCTTCGTAAGAATACGTAAGGAAATATAGAGAAATAATGGTCGCGAAAACTACGAGAACCTAACAAAAACGACCCGGACTGAAGTTTTCTCATCCATCCATTGAGTGAAAGCACGCCACCACGTGGTATCCTCCAAAATAGTCCCCTCTGTCAATCGCACTTTTTTTTCCAGCGGTCTTACACCTGCGTGAAACAAGGTTGCAGGCCATTTTATGAAACCACCTTCAGCACTGAACCTCTGGAAAAAAGTGTGTGACTGCCTAAGGGGACTACTTTAAAGGAGACCACGATGTGGAGTGATTTCCCTCAATAAATTGGTAAGAACTTTTTGATAAATCCTCGGATTCTCCAGAAGCTCGAGTGTCTGGCGGAGAGCCTCCAATGGATTTTTCAGCAGCACCCTCACCTGTCGCCTCGTTTGATCATTGAAGGATTTAAAAAATGGATATTAATATATTTAGTTAATATACAAAAGATTTCTGATCTTTCTTCTTGCCCATGAATCATATCATCTGATTTTGATTCTGAAGCGTGTCTGTATTTCCATGAACCCGCAACGCAGGGTAAAGCCAAAAGCTGATAGAAGAAAGAGTCAGAGCTGGGTATAAATAAACATAGATGATGAAAATGGGGTAGGAACTGCCTGAGATCCACCGCATGCAGCAATCCATAGGAAATTATGCAATGTTGAATGATTCTAAACGAATGTCCCCTCAGTAGAAGACAAGCATTGGGGACAGTACGAGCCTTTACACTGGTCTGGTCTAACTGCACTCATTCCTGTTTTGGAAAATCCGCGAGTCTCGGAAATATAAAATCGCAAATCATAACTCCATGGAAAGGATACAATTGATGTGGGTGAAAAGTTGAATGTGCTACTCTGACCTTTAGGAACGAGCAGAGCAAGGAGACAGGCCGATCCACCAATAATCATGGCGGCACTGAGGGGGAATCGCCTCCCGGTATATAAGAGCACGATGATGCTCAGCGCGTAGGCCGGAATCTCCACCGCACCTACAATGTTTGACGTCGTCAGACGAACGACTTCGAGGAATTTTTTCCTCGTCCACGAGAACATTTTCAAACTCCTACCAGCGATGGCGAAGTTGATGAATATCTCGCCTCCGATGTCTTGTGCGCTCAACGAGAGGCCGTAGTAAACAAAGGCATTGACGAACCAACAAAGGAAGAGGTTCAGAGTCATTTTACGAAGTCTCCGGGACGAGAGGAGGTCAATGCAAGTTCCACCCGATTTAGGACTCTCCTCACCTTCTGGGGTTCCAATCGGTCCCTCCAGGCTAGCCTCACCGCACGATGTCGAGTTCTGCTGGGTAAATTCAAGATTGGATAATCAAGGGGAATATAAAGCGGAATAAAAGAGCGCAAAGAGAGCACGAAGAGCACAAGTTTTAGCTGGTCATCTCCTGGACAAGGAGAAACGGACATTCTAACCTCCATACATGACCAACATATAGGAGTGGAAAAATCTGTTTCAATTAAATTTATTTCCTCACCACTCCCACCCCATCTGCTCACAGTCTGCAAATATATATGAAAGTTCTGTCGGTTTTCGAGGGTCGATTATTTCTGTTTCCCATATGCGAACTAAGCTGCACACACTTGTAAAAACTGGTTTTATGTTTTGGTAAGGGTTAGAGAGTAGGTTATAGAGTACATGAATTTAGCTTGACCGTTCAGTCCAAAATGAACTACTGTGCGTTTATCATGCCTGTGGATAAAGTGCATTTGAGACACTGTGTGCTTTATGAGTTTCAAAAATGAAACAACGCAACGACCGCAAGTAAAAATTTATGTGAAGTGCTTGAGGAGGACGTTATTACTGATCGCACGTGTCAAAGATGGTTTACCAGATTCCGTTCTGGTAACTTCAGTTTGGAGGATGAACCACGGTCTAGACGCTCCTTCGACGTCGATGACGATAAACTGCGGGCCTTCATTAAGGCATATCCTCGCCAAACATCTACAGAAATTGGTGAGAAACTTGGAATTTACCAAACAAATGTCCTAAAGCACATTCATCGGGTTGGTTTTTTTCTCAAGAGCAGCGCTTGGGTACCCCACGATTTGTCCGAAAAAACTTGCTTGATAGGGTCACCATATGTGTTGTGCATCGCGCCAGTCAACTCGCAGAGCCTTTTTTGGATCGATTGATTACTAGTGACGAAAAGTGGGTTCTCTACAACAACGTGCCACGAAAAAGACAATATTGTGCAGCAGGACAATCTCCTATTCCTACTCCAAAGCTCAAGCTCCACCAAAGCAAGGTTATGCTCTGTTGCTGGTGGGATTGTAAGGGAGTTGTCTACTATGAGCTTCTGAGATCCTACGAAACTGTTAATGTTGACCATTACTGCCTACAACTCGAAAATCTTAACTCAACTCTCACTATAAAGCGTCCATCGTTGGTATACAAAAGGGACGTCATATTCCTCTAAGGCAATGCGCGACCATATGTGGCGATGAAGACTTAACAAAAATTAAAGGAACTCAATTGGTAAATGCTTGCCCATCCAGCATATTCCCCAGACCTCGCACTGTCGGACTACCATTTGCTCTGATCGCTGCAGAACCATCTCTATGGAAAAAACGTCGCCTCTTTTGGAGCTGTCAAAACGGCCATTGAGAACTTCTTCGCATCGAAACCGGAAAAATGTTATGCGGATGGAATTGAAAAATTGCTGAACAGATGGGAGATAGTCATAACTAATAATGGAAATTATATGAAAGATTAAAGCAGTTAATAAACTAAGAAAAAAAAGCATCAGATAGTTTCACTTCAAAAACCGACAGAACTTTCGCTTAGACCCAATATATTTCACCACACCCTGCATAGAAGGTGTGGGTCATGAGGCAAGCATTTTATTTAGCTCATAAGCGACTGAAATGACCTGCTTCTGACATGTTTCAGTGATTCAGTCATTCATTTGGGGGGAAGCGCTGAGTAACGGGGTACACGCTGTAGGAGTGTAACTGTGTGCACTTAGCAGCCTGATCGGGAAAAGCTTGTAACCGACACGAATTGCGTGCAATAGTTGTACTGCATTTCCAGATATAAATCATCCCACTGGTTGTCCAGAACTATTACTATTCCTGTTTGCAACTCCTCCCCCCCCCCCCTCCCTTCCCCCCCGTTTTTCTGCTCAGCCCCCAAGATGAACATTACACTTCGAATTAGCATTTGCACTAAGCTGAATTGTTTCGTAGCCAGCAGCTAATACTTTACAGCAAATATTCCTAGCAACTAGTTTCTACGTATCAGGCAATAATGAACTTAAATATTTGCTTCAATTGGCCCTTGCCCTCCTACGATCTCCTTTATTCGGTGGCTGCAGGTTTTATGGGCTTGAGTGAGCAATCAAGTGAAGTCGTCTGTAGGCCTAGGCCTAATGACAGACATGAGGTTCAATTTAAATGGAATTTCAAACGTTATTGTAAAAAGGCGTAGTAACATTACATAATGGAGAAAACGCACCAGAATTAACGTCGCAAGTATTGCGACGTTCATTTAACGAACGTAACAAAAGAGCACAAGTTTACTCTATCTTCATGAGACTTATGAACGACGTCATCGCTGGCGTCCAATCTTCTTCAGTTTCACAGTAAGAAATTGGCACTGGATTGTAGTAGGGAAATTGTAGGCACCTGATTAGAAATCTTGAGGATGTCTTTCTCCAGTGGGACGTTGTTCATCCGAGCTGCGTCTATTAGAATCGTTTTTGCCTCTTCCGTCCGACCACGACTCAATAACCACCTTGGAGACTCGGGCAACAACCTGTATCGATCCGAAGCGAATTGCATTCACTTCCAGGAGTATGCAGTCTAGTATATAGACGGTATTCATGAAAATACTGTCATTCCAAAGAGATGAAGAGAATTGAGAACGACCGAGACTTCCGATTACTGGTTTTCGAAATTTCTGCCCATCTAATTTCAAGACTTCACAGTTCACATTCCCACATGATTCAAATGTGCACATTTGGCATCCAGGCCGTTAAATAAATTTAAAAATTACTAAACTAATAGGAAAGTACTGGACTTGACGATTGATAGGCTGAGATATATTCGATAGCTCATATATTAAGCGAAGAGTAGAACGAGTGCTTGGTGACGCACCACCAGTAGCTGGCTGTGAGAACAGACGGAATGGTGATAGCGATTTGTAGGTTGTACCAATCCCTGAGAAAATAGGCGAATCCTGCCAACATCATGTAGCCAATGGAAAAGGGAAAACAGAAGGCGATTCCGATCGTCGATCTCCATTTGCACCCCACCACTTCCATCACTGCAACGTCACCACATAAGGATCATTTATCCCTTAATATGTAGCTGATTTCGACTGGATCGTTTGAAAGCGAGCTTACCGAGGACGAAGGAGGCGGTGTACATGCCAGAGGCTGCCATGGCGACTGCGAAGTGCAGCATGATGAACATCCACATGTTGGTGACAAAGGCGGTTGCCAGACCCAGACACAACTTGATGGCACCGCAGATCAACAGAGTCGTCTTCCGTCCCCATCTGAAAAGAGATTTTTGAGGGAACAACTGTACTCTCGACTTTCTCCGACATGCTACTCCTTGTGATGGTGGCATTGTGGCAACTGAACCTTCCTAGAAGAGTGTGAGACTCAAAAACTCGTGAGCATGCACGAGTGGTTCAAGGTGGCCTTATTGCAGAGAGCTACCCCAATCTTAATTTATTCATTCAAGAGTCATTTGCACTGCTCGACAGAGGCTCTCAACAAACCGATTTTCAAATTGAACAGCCCACGCAGAAGAGCACTGTGAATGAGCAAGAAAATATTCTTGCAAGATGGGAAAATGAATGGTTCGAAATAAAAATAGCCCTCGTGGAGCAGCGGACAGCATGGACCCATTCGCCACTGAACGCCCAGCTGAGACTCCTGCCAGTCATCACGTGTTGCACACCGAATCGAGTCGAGGGAGCTCTCCAACGATATGCCATTTACTGTCGCACCTTGGTATTCTTAGCCATGTCAGAGAAAATAGTGATGCAATGAGGAACAGGGTAGTGCTCAGTTGTCTTTTTGGAAAGGTGTAGCGTCTGGAGTTGTCAAAGTCAATTGGGAAAAAAAAGAAAAATGGGACATCGACTGCAACCACTGACGTACGAGTAACTTTCAAAATCCAAGTTAAGTTCTTCCTTTCGTGAAGCTATCGCCTGAAATTCGGGCAAAGTTGGGGCACAAAGCTACGGTACCCTCTGGACTCAATTTATGCTACACGCAGAACTGAGAAAGTGCATATATGAAACATGTAGATTTTGAGAAGCTGAAGAATGGTACTTGACATGTAGCAGCGAGTTCTATTCCAGTCCCTCAAGTACATACTTCAATCACAACAGTAATCAGGATACAGTGGTACCTCGCATAACGAACGCAATTCGTTCCAGCGGTGCGTCACTTTCACTCGCGAACACCTCGCATAACGAACGCACCACTGGAACGAATTGCGTTCGTTATGCGAGGTACCACTGTATTCTTGCTCTCTTTCTGAGTCCTGCAGATAATGCAAGATGCTTGATGCTGATTCATAGGGCATTTATAATGCAATTTTTCAGGTAGACAGGGATGCAAGAGCCATGCTGATGAAACGGAATAGCAATGAGTTTATTTGGAGCTTTCTGAAAGTGTCATGCAGTCGTGGCTAATGAGAGAGCAGCGAATATCTTTCAGCCTATCCGCTAAGGCAATTAGACCCTATTGAAATATCAATATATGAGAACAGAGGATATACCGTTTACATTTTAAACTATGATGGTTGTAGTAAATTTAGAATGAGATGCGTGAACACAACGAAGTAAAAATGCAGGAAAAATTTATTTATATCTGTGATTTATGTGATACATATGTGTAAGTCGTACAGGCGGGGGGATTATGAAATTCACACTAACTTAACGTTCGCCTTGTGCAAGGATTAGTCACCGAAGCAGCATGATTTGTCAATGAAGGAGAAGGAAAACTTTTGAAGGTTCCATAATTGAATCCAATAGCAGGGATTGCACAGTCCATCTGCAAGCAAAACGAGGTCTTTGGGGGAGAAAATACATGAAGAATAGACTCATAGAGAGTGCATGACGTTTAGCAGACGAAACCTGTTCATTCCACAGGTGTCAGAAACTCATCCTTCCGACATTTTTTATTACGTCAGATGACTTCAAGCTAAATCCTGCCTCATATTGCAGGACAGTGTAAGAATCTTAGAGGATTACTTACGATCCCTCTTCCTTTATAAGGGGGGAAATCCCCCAAATTGTCCCCATTTGGCCGGAGAAGTCTCGCCGAGAATGCATCCTTTTCCCTGTAGATGGACAAATTGTCTCGAAATGCGCAGCAAATTTGTGAGCAGATTTGAGTGCAATGGGAGGGCCATGCAGGAGACAGCTCCAAGGACGATTATGCGTTCTGGATACTTCTCTCTGGCAATATCTTGCTTTAATGTTTGTCACTATCCTCGAAAGCTTGAAAGCCTGCCCTGAACACGCATCAAGAAAGCACCTTTCTCCTACAATGCTCAATAGTCACCAGAAAAAAATTCAAATTGAAACCGAAGTAGTGTAGGTAGAAGTGTACTATCATCCTGTAGTCCAGGGAGTTGCTTAAAATTGAAAAACGCAAAATGCCGTAATTATTTTCATAAGGCGGACGACAGAAAAAGTAGGACCTGTAAATGGGAGGATCGTGATTGTGTAACGTAGGCGCTATATAAAAGAAGGCAGCTTAGAACGAATGCTAATCAGCAGTAGTAGAATTAGTAGAATTTGCAAATGTATCAGCAGTAATAGTAGTAGTAGTAGTAGGTTAGTAGTACCATCAGAGGTGGTAGTACATAGAAATAGTAGTAGTAGTAGTAATTTTACTCGTATATACAGGTACTTGTAAATGTGGCACCTGTCAGAGACGAATCCGAAGAGAAGGCAGCCCACGAATTTGCCAGCCATGAACATCGCTTGAGCGGTCGAAGCAAGCCACCGATTCTCGCATACAAGGTTCCACTAAAGAGAAGATCCATTCATGCCACCAAACACCCATTTCCCTCCGATCAAACGCACACATGCCATTCCCCTTTTTTAAAATAGTGGATCCAAAAGGGAAAGGGGACCTTTACAGTTCTGTCCTGTCTTTTCTGTTTCAGTGGTGTATTTCAGGGGTATACGAGGGATTGGGGGGGGGGGGGGGGGGGGGGAGGGGGTGTTACAAATACAGGTACGTTTCCACGNGTGGGGGGGGGGGGGGGGGGGGGGGGGGGGTATACGACATAGAGGCAGGAAAACTTTCTTTTTCCAATTTGTTTTAACTAATAGATTATTGGCCTAAGCAGTCAAAGGGACATTGCCATCATTGCTTTTCATGCACGATACGGTAACGACTGTAGACTTCGAACGATGCTTTGCCTACTGATAGCAAGAAGGATAGAAAAATAATACTCACGAAAGAAGGAAATGAAACTAGCACACACTTCTCTGCTAACGGACTTGTAGGCAAGGGGACTAAAAGCCAGGTAGCAGCTGAAAGGAAGTACAAGAACTCAGAGTTATCATCTAAGAGAATTATTTCCACTTTCGCCTCCAAGGAATCTCGGTCTCGCTTTTAGATTGACTAATATCGCCAACTGTGGATTAGTTTTTGAATTATGAGGGGAGAAGGCGACTACCTTCTTCACGTTATTGGATTGTAGGTAAGACGAATCATGTGCGCATGTTTCTCACATGCCATAAATGAATTAGAATGAAAGCCTACGTTTCACTCCCCCCCCCCCCCCCAGGGAGAAGAATCAGCAATATATTAGGTTGTTGCAAAAGTCCTGTCGGTATTGACAACTTTATTTTCTCAACTTTAGAGCTTTGCAACAAGCGAGGCCTAATCGACCACATATTCGCCATAGTTGCAGATGACCTTCGTCCATCTTCTGGGCAGGTCATGGATGCCTTCTCTGTAGAAGGACTTGGGCTTCGAGGCGAAGAAGTCTGCGAGGCCGGTTTCCATGGCCTGTCGATTGGTGAAGCTCCTCCCAGCCAGGTGATTTTTCAGCGATCGGAATAGATGATAGTCAGAAGGGGCAAGGTCCGGGGAGTACGGTGGGTGACAGATCACTTCCCAGCCGTACCCCTGTAGCGTGCTGCGGGTGACGTTCGCGACGTGTGGGCGCGCGTTATCGTGTTGGAAAAACACGTGGCCTGCCCAGTAAGGATCGGAGTCCAGTTTCGCTTTGAGATTTGCCAGCTGAGTGGTGTAAATGCGGGCAGTGACCGTTGAGTTCTCTGGAAGCAGCTCCCAGTACTCAACTCCTCGTTCGCTCCACCAGATGCACAGCAACAGCTTCTTCGGGTGCAGACTGCCTTTTGGCTGTACTGGAGGCTTGGAACCGGAGCGCAGCCAGTGGTGTTTCCTCTTGGGAGTATCGTAGAGGACCCACGACTCATCCCCAGTAATGAGGTGATCGAGCCAAGCATGTGTCCGGCGCTTCGTCAAGAGTTCGGTGGCACAGTCGACCCGCCTGTCCTTGTTCGCCTGTGTAAGGTCGTGGGGCACATAACGGCCGAGCATATTCACTAAGCCGAGCTTGTCCAGGCCACGGGATACGGTGGAATAGTGGCAGGAGAGACTGCTTGCCGATCCGCGTGTGGTCTGCTGGCTGTTGCTCTCCAGCTCTGCTTTCAGGGCATCAGAATCCAACTCCGTCGGGCGTCCGGACCGCGGTCTGTCTTCAACATCGTAGTCTCCAGAAGAGAATTTGGCAAACCATCGTTCTACCGTGCGAAGACTTATGATGTCTCCGCCATAAACTGCGCACACTCGGCGATGAGCTTCCGTAGCTCTGACGCGAGAGTGGAAGTGGAAGAGAATGCAGTGACGGAGATGGATCTGCGTTGGCGTGAATTTCTCAGAGGCCATGAGAGATGATGGGATGAATGAGATACAACAGACTGTCCTTATATACCCATACCTACCACCCACTCGCCAGGAATTGTCAAAGCCTGGAAGTCTTATTAGAACATGTTACATTCAACACCGACAGGACTTTTGCAACAACCTAATACCTGGAGTTAGTATGAATTAACAAATTCGGAGGGGAGCTAATCCTGGAGAGATATATGTACACATGCCATAGTAACATGAGGGCAAGAGTCTTTGCAAGTGCAATGAAGATAACAAATTTTGAGTTGGTGTTTTTTGAAACGATCAGAACTGCCCATAGCGTTTCTAGGTGTTACTTCCATGACAAGATCCCAAGAAAGGTGTCAAGAGGAAACCGCCATTCGTTAGATGCATAATTTCGTCGAACACAGTATACTCTAACCCAATGATATTCTAATCGCGGCCCGTGAAGGCAACTTGTACTTTCCTCTGAAGTGGAATATTTTATTGCTTAGGTAAGCCATTTTATTTCAGTGCGGAACATGTAAGGTTGGTCACTTCAGGATGCGACCTCCGGCTCCAAGTTTGAGTACCACTGCTCTAATCCATTGTCTCTGGCAACGCGGTCGACCTTGTAAAGACTGCAGGTGCACGAAGAAAACAACGAAGTACAAGAACTTGAGACCTAGATCGGTTCTGGAATCTGGGATCGACTGCCCGAGATGTGAAAGTGTAACCTGGTTCTGCTTTCTGTTTATGACACGATGGAGATCCCATCGACCAAAACAACCTCGCATTGACTGAGGGTAATAATTATTCCTGTCTCCACAGAAACAGTCTCTAGGATCTAGGAGGGCGAGAATGGTAGACATGATTTAAAAGGGCTGCTGCTACCGCTCTTCCCCTTCTCTTCCTCCTCTCCATTCTCGTTATTCGATGTCTACTCCCTGGATCCCATTTCACATTTCACTGTTTACTCAAATCAGATTGACAAATACACCACTGTTCCCATTTTCGACGTAAAACAGCAAACAACTTTATGGAATTGAAAATTGGTTGACGGACACAAGTGGGAAAATGTAATCTCAATTCGCTTTGGGTGAGGTTGATGCCAAGAACAGACTTTTGATCGAGAACAGAGATATTTGCATTTAATCAACATTGGTTAAATTATGAAAGTAAACTGGAATTACTCTTGCATAAAGGAAAATAATTTTTTTTTTTGCAGGAGCTCCATGATGTGACAAGTCACTGATGCCAAAAGGGACGTTTATGAAAGAAAAGTGTCCTCAATCAAATCTCAATTCTGTCGTCAAATGTTTGCTACTTCCAGAGGTCATCTTCGCTTTATTGCTTCATAATTTACAATTGCATGAGAGCAAAGAAATGTTCCCGTACAAAATTCGCTGCAGAAGTCTCGGTAGTTGATGAAGCTGGACATTGCGTCATGCAATTCCTTTCGAGTGTAAAGTACGTTCATTGCGCACCGACACGGATCGACCTGCATGTCCTATTCCTTGGAATTGCACTAATCCACACCCATCGTGAAGACTAGCTGGCTAGTCATGGGCCCAGAGGATGAATGTTTACCAGGAAACATTCTGCTACACAGTTGATTGGATCTGTTTCACAATACTGTTTCACGATAAACATCGTGGGCATCGGTGAATCGTAATATCATGGAGCATCTATAGAGAAACAACTTTTTTTTTAAAACAATTTTCATTACGTTCACTATCTGTACAGTGCAAAATTAATGAGAAATAGCGTAGTGACCATTAGTACATTAGGGAAAAGTTGATGATGCAACTTGAGAAGGTAATGATTAGAAAAAGCAGCTATCGGCATTACTTTTGACAGTAATGTTAGATTGCCAGCGATGGCGAGTTATTAGAAGGAACGATAATAATGAAGGTAAGGATTCAATACGGAAGATTACAATGATCGTATTGTTGAAGTGTTCGATGGCGGCATGTTCGTTTCAAAAACAGACTTCGCTTTGCTGTCATGCAGAAGCAGGCACAAAGAAAGAGGGAAACTACTCATTAAAGAAATAGATTGAGGGGGAAAAAAGGCCACAGAAACTGCGGAAAAGAGGACGATAGGTTCTACCTTGCTGGTGATCGTTTCTCCAAACTTGGTCCGATCGAACTCATACTCCGTGCATGAAATTTTGGTTCGGTTTTCTGCCGGCAAGTTAAAACTTTCTGGATCGTACATTTCGCACCGACTGTTCTCCTCCTTTCCGTCCTGTATTATCCAACGAGAGATGATAGAATACAACTGCTTTTCCAAATCGACAAGATAACAATAAAGTTGGGAGACGTGTCAATTTTTCATGCGCTATTAAAGGACAATCATTCACAAATGTATGTGCATGGAGAATGGTTTGAATTTGACCTGTAGTCACCCAAAATGTAACTGTTTCGATCGCGTGGACCAACTACTGCGTGATTCACAGATGAAAGATCTCGACTGCCACCTCGAGGAAAGGATTTTCCTAACGGGAGACGTACCCTTGTTTCCTTGGGAATGGCAAGTTTCTTCCATTCCGTTGGACTGAGACGAGAATAGGCCGGAGGAGCAGCGCACCAATGCTCGACCTGTGGAGACAAGTGTAAACGGGTCCGTCAGCAATTACCCTATTCCCAGTCAGGCCATCCCTGTCAACTCAGAACGAAAACAAACAAAATAACTGACAATGGGATCGAGATTAGCGAGTGCAGTGTACGTACGTTTTCATCGATGCATCTAAGTTTGTATCTAAGTTACGTTCTTTGGCAGAAGAATGTATATCGTTACCGGTTACTCTTCGTGATTCCTACATGATGACGATTGGTGCCAAAATATCGAAATACGCATTCAGAAGACGATGATGGAAAATGAAAAATGAGCAAGAAGCCGAACAGTAGAAAACGTCAGGGTAGAAAACACTTGAGCAGGGAAGGAGGGCATTCACGTTTGGGCATTCACAATTCACTTGGCATTCACGTGATGGCATCGCCAGAAGGAAACGTGCTCCGACTATATCGCGTATTTCTTGAATTGGTGCTTCCAGCAGTAGATTCGCAAGAGGTTCGGAATCCAAACATATGTTACGCCCATCACCAATGGATCAGTTTTTAATTATAACATGCCGATTACGTAGTCGACGAGTTCTCTTATGCTGCATGGCATCAAAGTGACTACAAAAGCAGCTGTCTCTATTTACGTACGGTAACGCATCCTATAACAAGTTACTTCTGGGAGCAAGTACTGAATCGGTAACTAAAGTTACTTTGATCGTAGAACTTGCACGATTCATTCCGTGAAGTAATTGGGAATATCATTTTTTAAGTGAAAACCATTCCCTAGGTTTTCACTTCGGCCCAGTGAAGCACGGAGGATGGGGGGAACGCAGTCCATTGAGATGCAGACGCTTTTCGACGCATTAGTATCGACATCAACTGTCCCGATTGCTTGATGGAGATCTAGGTAAGATGGAAACTTTGAAAACGATTTTCCACAAATCTTCATTCTCCTCTTGAAAGACTAAAATTACAAAGAGCAAAATTGGAGAGTGAATGCGTGCATCCACTGTACAGCTCGTGATTGGCAGCATTACAATTGGAGAGATGTGGACTATGTCATGAGGACCAGGAGGCGTTCAATATTCCTCTCCCCTCCCCTCGTTAGATCCACACAATAAGAAATATGATGAATCATTTCAGTTACTTAACTGATCTCGTGACTCTTCTTACCTGAGGGGCAAGGAATGCGATAGATAAGGTAGACCAGGCAGTCAATATGGCCGCCATCGATGTCAACAGGAGGATCCGGAGTTGCCATTGACCGAAGTCTCCCGTCACGGACGTCACTGCGTCCTCTTTCTCCATTCTCTTCGACTTCTGCGGGAAAGAGGTAACTTCAACCTCTAAAAATAGTTGCGTCTCGCTAATGATTTGAATATTTCTCCACATATGCCACTTGACATTGGGCAACTGCGTACGACAGGCCTGGCGCGGGAAAATGCGGGCCCCCCTGCGGCAAACACATTGGGCCACCTCTGGGTTCTGGAGATTTGCCCCTTCATTTTCAATTATCGAAGTTAAATTAGTGAAAAAAAAATGAAAATCACTACATTTTCATTAAGCAAGGAAAGGAGAGGAATTTGCGTAATCTGTTCAAAGATTTAGCTTTCGTATTCTCGGAACCTTTGCCACCAGTTCATCGATCACTTTCTTGTAATTCAATGACCTGCTGACTTCCCTCTCGATAGAGAGTATGGCTAGTCCTGTCAGGCGTTCTTGTGACATGCTTAATCTTAGATGAGTTATAAATTGTTCCAGTTTGGAGAAGCTTCTTTCTGCAGATGCAACTCTCACTGGAGCTGTGAGTAGCACTCCAAGAGCGATGGACACGTTAGGATGCACAGGTTAGACTACTCTTGTGAATGAATCGCGGAGTTCCAAGAGCATCGAGGGCCTCTGGTAGAAGCGTAGCCAGGCTGCGAAGCCCATCGATGAGGTCGTTGAGCTATTGAGATTAACCTTGGCAAAAGGTGTTTAAACTTCGTTCGGGTACCATCGATGATTGGGGTTGCTACCCATTCATAATTAGTATTGATAGTACATATTTCAGACGCACAGTAGATACTGCAAACTGGTCTTAATATGGACACTGTTTTGTCCATATTAGAAACTTTTTGACAATTTTTTAATTCATAAAGCTTAATAGCTGCTAAAACGACTCTTTTTCCGTAAGTCAAAAGCCACACTCTCGTAGTATCGATTGGGGCCTTGGCTTAAGGTGGTTCTGGGAATTTGCGGCATAGCCCCTTACACAAGTATACTTCGAATATTTGTGGATGTTTCCAAATGTCCATATTTTGTTAAATTAAAATGTGGCAACCCTATCAATGACTCGGTAATGAATATACAATACATTTCACAACATGATCAAGGGAGACAAGCGAGGGAAAGGAATAAAAACGGGGTAAGACCCTTAGGGTGGATTTTTGAACAGAGCACCATCCGATAATGCAGCTTTATTTCAGAGAAAATGCATTATAAATCCGGTTAATAAAGCTGCATTTTCGGATAGTGCTCTGTTTAAAAATCCACCCTTATACGCGGACGTCTTTCTCACCTCCTCGAGTGCCTTCAAGCGCGAGGATTTCATACAGGAGGGATGGAGGAATTAAAAAAAAAACTTTCCATGCATTGGGCCAGTGACGGATTTCGCCCAGCTCGGCCTTCTCGCCTGTCCAGAGTGAGAAGACCTAGGAATATTCTCGGTCTCATTCAGAGCTTGGATCTCTTTTGGAATAACTCGCAGCGTTACAAAGCTTTTTCTCTTTTTTTTCGTTCTTCCTATCTTACTCGTGATTTATCCATTTTTTCTTTTTCTTGGGGCTGGGGGGCCCCTGGATTCTGAGAGGGCCCCCTGCGGCCGCAGGGGACGCAGGGGTATTCGCGCCGGCCCTGGCGTACGAAATGCCAGTAGCAGAATGCGAGTATGAATATCTTCCGAAGCTGGCATCCCGCGTGATTTCCAGATCATCGGCGATGTATCTCATTTCGTTCCTTCAAAATTCTCCTGGGTGATGCGGAAAGAAAACACATATCTAGGTTTTCTTTTCGCTGAAAATGGAACCGTTCATTGTCGCGAGTTTTGCAGCATGATGGCAAGGTGAGCTCAAAGTTTTCTCTTATACTGCTAACACCTCGTAGAACCCAAAGAATATGAAGCAGAATGAGCAGAGCGTATAAGCGAAAAGCATTCTACAGGGTGGGCCAAAAAAAAAACGCCCTAAATTTGAAGCTCCATAGGTTGGGCCCCGTTGGGCCAATATCAATTTTTTAAAAAGCAAAATGAAGCATGTCTAATTTTCTTTCGAATGATATATAATTTTGGGAGGTTTGCGGGAGAGAAATGGCCGCTATTGCAGTTTAAAAAGAAGTGACGAAAAAACTTCCTGAGTTCTTTTCCAATGTCGCGCTGCTGCTGTCGCCTGTTTCTCCCGCGCACCCCCTTTTCCCACGCGCCCCTGCATGATACGGATTGGTTGATGAGAGATCATGCGATCATGAGGCGAGTAACATGAGACTGTTGTAGATCGTGGAGGGGGGCACATTGAACCATTTTTAGGTCATTAAAAGGGTCTGTGAGTGTGTGAGTGATAAATTCGAGGTTGAGGAAAAGGAACTTCGAGTAAAAGCCCATTTTCAAGAAAAATTTTCGTCACTTTTTTTTAAACCTGTAAAGCGGCTATTTCTCTGAAGCAAACTCCAAAATATTATATATCATTCGAAAGAAAATTGAACAAGCTTCATTTTGCTTTTTTTTAAATTGATATTGGCCCAACTGGCCTAAGTGATTAAACTTCAAATTTGGGGCGGTTTTTTTTGGCCCACCTTGTACTTTTGGCTGTAATTTGAGGGTCTTGGTATGAGCCACTGCGAAAGAGAGACTGGGGTGGGATAGGTGCAAGGAAAAGATGGTTTTTGCTCCCTCCTGCAGGGGACACCAAAAGCGCTCCCAGCCCAGAGAGACGGCTCTGACAGCCAATGTGTTGTCAGTTTTTTTCTCTTTATTCATCCACATCCTGCTTCGTTCTAGAGTTCGAAAAGCTAATGAGAAAACTTTGAACTTGCATTGCCATCGAGATACAAGAACATCCACCAATGAGCTTCAGAACAAGTGATTGATAATTTGGAGGAGACAGTAGGAATCGCTGAGCTAGCTTCTCAAGTTTTCTGCAAATCTCGACATTCACAGCTACTAGCATCAAGCGCAGCGGCATGTCTCGATGCGAATTTCTTGATTCGTTCATCCAACATAGGTCTGTGACACAAACGTTATATTTATAGTAACTACTAATCTACCTCGATTTAAAATTTCAGTACTGAACAGAGTGTCCGGTAAGTCAGGAATCATAGGGAAACTTTCACTTCACACTTCGTTAGAAAATACTTTTAATGCGTCGCATTCTCTTCGACGCACATTGCGAGGCAATGTTCCCATTCTTCTACCTGTAGGACTTTTTATACGAGAGAATGTCTGTTATAATTTTTATTCTTAAGTTTTGATGCTGCGTTCCTCAAGATGATCAATATTGTGTATTTTGTTGGAGTACACATGTGCTTTCAAATGCATTTCACTCCGTTTTCATGATCATAACCCGAAACAACGAACAGAAGAAAAATTTGTTTTCCTTATTATGCAAGACTTACCGGACATCCGAGGACTTTAAAAAATCCACGTACCATCTATTGTACGCATCCACTGATGAAGATGCATAGTGTCTGCCACATTTTTTTGTACATAACTAAGTCTATGATGCGCGTCATTTGTCCTTCACGTGCTTCGCGTGCTTTTTTTTTCTTAGTCTTTAAAAGCGTTTATGAAGTTATCTGCGGGCATCAACGTCTGAAAAAAATATACCAATTTCATTAATCCGGGGATTCCATCATGACGAATCAGGTAAGAACCATCCAATATAAATCGTTCGCCCAAATCAAATTCGTAACAGAGAAAAACCGGAGTTTGATTGGTATTCCATCAGGTTAATGCAATATTTTGGCAACGACTATCCGTATCTTATTTCCTTTATAAAATTATGTTAAGCTCTTATGTCAATTGTTCTGCGTGTGTGGATATCCCAGAATGGTGACTATCCTCATGCTCGTAGGAGTTGACTCGCGAAATCCGATCGCTCTACCGGTTCCCTCTTTTTCCTTGGAGAAAGAGCTCAAAAGACAGTGTTGTTCGATAATCGTGGTAGCTTGGAAAGAGAGAGAGATGAATCCGAGTTGTGTGGACTTTGGAATCACGTGGTACGAAATAGAACATCTATCTACCATGTCAAGACGGCCTGTGAAATACAATCCCACTGGAGGAACTAACACCGGAAGAGCTTTGTAGCCCTTTCGTCCAGGGACCATCCCACTCGTGTAAAGAACGTCGGTAACTGTAAGGCGAAACATCGGGAGGTAAGAGCAAGAGAAACATGAGTCATTGGAGCGATGAGAGCCCTTATTCCTCGCACGGTCTAGTGATGGCATACACATGGAACCTGGCACGAATTATACGGTCTTTTTGGTGTACTTTAATGTGGGAAAAGAAACGATATAATCAAGTATGAACTCAAGTATCAAGTATGAATATATTTGAGTTTCCCCACTTAGAAATTAAATAAGAGAAAATGTCCTCGAGAACGTAATCTTCAAGCTTCTAAAGAACATAAAATTTCAGAAAGAAACGAATGCTTTCTTTGATCAGGAAGACGAGTGAGTCACTTTGAGTCATTTATATGCCTCTGCATGAATGCTTATAATTCACCGGCGCGACCGAGCAGATAGAATATTAGCAAGAGTGCCGATAGAAGGATATATTTTTAGGATTTGGAAGGTATACCGGGTGCCGCATAAAAAAACCGCCGAAATGTGTGCGTTTGTTCCTCAACTTTCATAAGAGGCTGAGGCGTACAATTCATTCCAAGAATACAGCCATCTTTCCTCTCGGCTCCATTAAAACTACGAATTTCTAGCTACCTGAGTTTACATCCAGAGCAGCTGTTCGACTAAGATACTTCGAAAATTTTCATAACATGTCTTATCTTAACCGAAAAGAGGCTTAATTTGTCCTCCTTTGGTCGTGCATACGGCATGTAATCTTGCTTTCCATTGAGTGAACTTGTGGATCTCCTCCACGGTGATCTCAATACAGGCCTGTTAAATGCTGGCTCTCTGTACAGCAATGGAGTGATTCATCTTGGATCACTGGAACCACCAGCTAGACTTTTAGGGCCAAGAAAGACGTGAGCTTTTAGTGATGCTGCGCTTGTGCAATCGCCCCTCCTTCCAAACTGTGCTTCATATGAACAATTTCGAGGTGTTTTTGTCGAACAGCTGCTGTGGGTATACTCTGGTAGCTAGAAATTTGTCGTTTTCATGAGGACGAGAGGAAAGATAGAGGTATACGTGATACGATTTGTACACCTCTGCCTCTTCTGAAAGTTGAGAATTAAGCCGCAAAAACCTCTGCGCGTTTTTGTTATGCGCCATCCGGTATGTACCCTCCGAACCCTCTATGGGGCTGAGATCGGTGGAGAAGGGGCGATTGCACAAGCGCAGCATCACTAAAAGCTCACGTCTTTCTTGGCCCTAAAAGTCTAGCTGGTGGTTCCAGTGATCCAAGATGAATCACTCCATTGTTAATTCTAACCATGTTCTAGAAAGGTTAGAAATCTGAAACTTGGTACACATGTACCTTATGCGATGCAGAGTTCAGTAAAAATCCGCATCCGCGGTAGCATATCTAACCAGCAATCAGGAGGTCTGGGTTCAATTCCCGACCATTCCTTGGTTTTCTTTTGCCTTCCATGTTCCGTTACTCATTCCCCCTCCATAACATTTTTTCGCTTGAGTAAAAGGGAGAGATATGGAAAGCTGAAACCTGGCATGGACGTGCCAACCGAGACGATGAGTTCAGGAAAAATGCAAAATTTTAGATCCGTACCCTAGGGGATATTTTTTGAGACCGACGTTTTCAAGTATTTTTTTTTTGTTGTTCTGGCGTATTGAGCTAGTGTGGAAAGATGAAACTTGGTAAATAACTACCTATTGGGATGCTGCAGAAAAATTCAGACTTTGGAAGTAAATGCCCTAGGGGCACAAATTCAAAGGGAGATGCTTTCAACTAATTTTTTGCA
>CAJPEV010000006.1:0-219666 GCA_905338385.1 Darwinula stevensoni | reverse complement strand
TGGGAAGAGGGAAAAAAATGTAAAGTCGGAGAAAAGACTTATCGTCAGATGAAGAGTGACACATCCCTCACACCCCTCAAATGTTCTGTTGGCATACCACGGATGCGAGGCGAAAGCCTTCGACCGGAGGTCTGAATCGAACACCGGCACGGCATCGAGAAAATTTCAAGTGATTCTCGAATATTCTTGAGCAAGAGCCATAGCAGCGCCACGAGCAAGGGAACGAGGCTACCAGCAGTCTCCGTCGAAATTTCCCTCATCGCATACCCATGAACCAATATGACGTTGCTCGCATGCACCGGGGAGGTTTTGCGAAAAATATTACCGTCTCACAATTAGGTATTAGTTGTTCCGAGTTATCGAATGGGATTCCAATTTAGGATTGGTTCTCCCGACCGATGTTGAGGATTCAGGTATGGATCACTCTCAATTTTCCTCGTCGTATCAGTATACTGTACTAGCGCGTCTTCGGCGCTCCCTTACCTTGGATAGTGATTAATTCATTAATTTTTTTGCGAAATGGGAAACACGTATTTAAAGTATGTCGCCATTGAAATACGTGACTTATGTGGACGAAAGCCTTGATTTTTATCAAAATCATTACTTCTATGATATCTAGTGTGCTTAACTTGAAATCTTTTCTTGTGTTCCTTTGTGTAAGGGTGGAGAATACATTTTGAAATACTTCCCTCCTATAATCTACGCTAAGGGGACATATTTCAAAAGTAGGATTTTTCCTGTACTCAGCCATCAAACAGGTACTTCTGAGGGAAGTTTAAATTTTCTGTCTCTGTTTCGTTGGATCAAAAAAATATTCAGGAAAATGGGACTGAAAAAAAGTGCCCTGTTGGTTTTTAGCGTAATTTTTTTTTCTTTTGAAATGTAGACTCAGGGAACTCCATGCCACCCAGTTTCGGCCTTATACGTTTCCCCTTTTTGCTGGCGGAAAAAATGTATTTGGAAAAACGACCCACCCAAAAGCTGTGCTCTGAGGAGACGCACAGCAATAGTTGAATTTTTCCTTAATTCAACATCACGTCCGTTATGCGTGCGCCACATAAGTCACGTATTTCAATGGCGACATACTTTAAATACGTGTTTCCCATTTCGCAAAAAAATTAATGAATTAATCACTATCCAAGGTAAGGGAGCGCCGAAGACGCGCTAGTACAGTATACTGATACGACGAGGAAAATTGAGAGTGATCCATACCTGAATCCTCAACATCGGTCGGGAGAACCAATCCTAAATTGGAATCCCATTCGATAACTCGGAACAACTAATACCTAATTGTGAGACGGTAATATTTTTCGCAAAACCTCCCCGGTGCATGCGAGCAACGTCATATTGGTTCATGGGTATGCGATGAGGGAAATTTCGACGGAGACTGCTGGTAGCCTCGTTCCCTTGCTCGTGGCGCTGCTATGGCTCTTGCTCAAGAATATTCGAGAATCACTTGAAATTTTCTCGATGCCGTGCCGGTGTTCGATTCAGACCTCCGGTCGAAGGCTTTCGCCTCGCATCCGTGGCATACCAACAGAACATTTGAGGGGTGTGAGGGATGTGTCACTCTTCATCTGACGATAAGTCTTTTCTCCGACTTTACATTTTTTTCCCTCTTCCCATGACACGATTGGCCGACAAACCTGCCTCAAAATCGGAGCATGTGCCACCGCCCTTTTTCCCTCCCGGAAACGAATAAAAACGTTACTCCAAAAAAATGTCAGAGCTTGGGTCATGAAGACATATAACAACATATATTGATATACCACCAAATATTCTACAGACAGTCGTATTGCTCATTGAGGGACTGGAAAAGGCATATTTAGTTAGAAAAGTCACTAATGTTGGTAAATGTGGTAAAAAGAGGTGCTTTAATGATGGTCTTATACGAACGAACATTATACAATCCATTGCACTTGCTCATCCCGAGACAATAAGAATCTTCTGCATGGCATGCACTTAATTTTTTTTTACTGGAGATAATAACGGAAAATGTCGTATTACTTGCCCTTTCATCAACGCATTGAGCTGTCCTTCCGCGTTCTCCTTTCGCATTAACGAAGAAAGAATAGCACGCTATCAGTAAATTAAAGAGAAAAAGGCAACAATTTTCAAAATGAGAGCAAAATATAATGATATGCACCACTGGCAAATAAGGAAATCGAGAAACCCGTGGAAATCATGAAACAAAAGCTTGGATTGCACTGAGCGTTTACTCGAGTCTGACCGAGACAGAAAAATGTTATCCCTCCCACTTTGTCAAAAAGGACATAAAAAGGCTCAGGCGAAAAATGGCGTGGGTCTTTGAAGAGGTGTAAGGAGAAAGCAAAATGTCCTCACGATAACTTATGAAAAGGAAAGAAGGGCGAGGGTGAACGCAGAGGAGGACGGAAGGAAAAAGGGGAGCATGGACGCACCGGGTGAGTCCTCCTCTAAGTCGCCATCTTCCCACACTACACTCGTCTCTTCTTTGGAGTAGGGAGGGGCTGGGATCGGACGCGTGCGCAACCGTCTTCAAACTCTACAACACCGCAATACTCGTTCCATAGTGATCGATGCCAAGTCGGTCGACGACCTGCCAAAAACTCTCCCTTTCTGTATTCTTCTTTCTCATTTATTGGAAGGCAAAAAAAAAGCCGTGGATACAGTCATAGGAAGGATAGGAAGCAACCTTCAATGACGTAAAAGGAGCTTCTCTTTATGCCACTGCTGGTATCCTATTTTTCCTTGCACCGAAAGTTATCTCTGACTGAGAGCAGCCATTAGAACGAAGAGGAAAGTGATCCATGAGTTGCATACGTCCATACAAACCATATGTAGAAAAGAATTAAAGTTTTGAAAATGACAAGTGAAATATGATACAATGCAGTCATACGACGGGTCAAAAATGTAAAAAGTAAGGAAAGTACGGTGTAAGAGTTATGTGCCATGGTTTCTCAGAGAGCTACTATGGGAGTTGTAAGCTGCAATGGATGCATGCAACGAATAGGACGCGAAAAGCATGAGGATTGGCCTGCTTCCAGACAGACGTCGATTTCAGGATTCCAACGGTTATGGGAAGTGGCTCCGAAAACACTAGAATCAGTACCCTGCGCTGTATCGCCGAAAAAATTCCAAGCGAAAAGGTTTTTCATAGAAAAAAATGATCTGGGTGAACTTGGACTTAGTAATGCATCCGAGATGATTTTTTTGGAAACCCCTGGAAAAACATGCATCGGAGCATTGGAGTTTCCTTGAAATTCATGAGGAATTCTGCATGGAGATAGTCAGAGCAGGTTGGAATGAACATCAAGGATAAAAGTTCTCACTTCGGATAGAAGTGTGCCGCTCAAATCCGATTCTAAATCTTGCAGCTGGTTTTAAACATTGAATGTATCAAATTTCTCATCTCTTGTTTTTCTCGAGAGTCGTGGGAATCTCACATTCGGCTGCTAGTAATATAGAGCCTGGAAATTGATCGAGGAGGGTGGAAATTTACTACTCAAACCGTAGAAGTCGCACATAACGAGAAAGAGATATAACTGCAGCCTTCGGAATTCGTTGACTCAGGTGTTTTCCTTGGAGATTACCATACCACAAATTCATTCCCTGATTGTGCGACGTGAGTCCACTCGGAATGGAGTCTCTTTTTGCACCTAACAATTGTTTACTTCAAATTTCGTGGGTTTTTCTGGCGCCGAGCTCCTGTTCCTGAAGCATACATATTTTTTCCATTTCAGGGCAGTTTTATTAGAATGAGATAATCGATAAAGAACCTTTCGCATAAATTCTTTGCTCTGTTCAAATATATATATTTTTAATAGTGCTGCTATTACTTTAAAATTACATTTTCACATGTTCCGAAATTTTCGTGGATCCTGTAAGTGTGTTACATTTGTGAATATTATTAATAAAATTGTGATGTAGTCTTGCCTTGATGGGAAAGAAACGCTGCAACAAGATTGCAGAATGTTGAATAGGAGAGCCCTAATTGCATTTAGAATACAGCAGAAAAGGCATTCCTAAACGAACTATTGTAACACTATAGGCCCATGCAGTGCAGCGAAAAAACTTCGAGCGTCTTAATTTCGCGAATTTTCGGAACACCAAGAATAGCAAAATTAAATCTTCGCTAGATTTTATCGCAACAATGTGACTTTGTTATAACATTAAAATTGTGGCAAAAAATGGCAAATAGGCCATCATATCCATGGAAGTAGCGTGCGACTCACGTCGTGTTCTTGCGCCGACGGATTTTTTTCGTGTACACATACCTTGCCATACCGTGGCTGTCCGTGCTAGAAACCAGCTCTTTTCTGTTCATTTGGATTTTGGCCAAAGCTGCGTCACTCTTCCAGGTCAACCGTTTCACCGTCGCAAGCTTGACTGCTTCAGAAGAGGATTTCGAAGCTTCCGAGGACGTGAGTCTCTGATGAAACGTTTTGCTGCCACGAGGAGTTTCTATGGAATCCTTTCGGATTAGCTGGACCATGGGGATGACGAGTAGGACAGCGATTTCTCCTGCCAAGACTACGACTGCAGGAAACACAAGCTTGGTTTCCAGTCTCACCTCAGGACATCCCTTCTTTCTACACGTATGACGTTCCAAACGTGTGGAAAGAGAGCTTCAAATAGCCTTCAGGGAGGGTTTTATTATCTTTCATTCCCATGGAGACCTTCGAGAAAGTGGCAGATATTGCGGTCGGTTGGCACTTTTCCTATATCTGCCATTCTCGTATTGACCTATGGGAAGATGGCAGATATTGCGATCGGTTTTTCGCTTTTTCTTTTTTCTTTCTATTTTTCATTTCGTTCGCAGTTGCCATAAGAATCGAAGTCGGATGGTTACGATGCCCCAGAGGGAGATAACCTCAGTGGTGTAGTGGCCAGTGAAATGGCAGATCTGTAGCTGGTCTAGTTCTCTAGTTCTAGTTCTAATTTTAGTTCTCTAGTTGTTATTGGACGCTAGAGACACCGTCTGGGCCATAACAATTCAACGTATAACAATCCCAATCCCTTTGTCTAACTTGTTTTCACTTAGGAGGGGCTTCGATTTGTCACCTCATCGTCGGCTCTGCAATCATGTTCTGAATCTCGACCATCTCAATGCATTCAGGTTTTGGAATGGAAAGAAACCTGAAAGTGGTGGCGATGGAGCTGTAGCGGGAGGGTGAAGGGTAGAAATGATGTGGGTTACCAGAAGATCCTGGAATTCTTACCAACATCCACCCCTCCCCCCCCCACCTTGTCCAGCATCCTCCTCCGAGATATGCAGTTAGTAGATGCGCGGAAGTATCTGTTTTGGCGCAAACTTCTCCAATAACGAACTCGGTGTGTATATTGTCCGCATGTATCCGTGTGTACTTCCGCTTTCGTAATTTCGTCGTAATCCAAGCCTTTTCGAGTTGTCGAACAACGACAGCGGTCAGGACAGGCACCGAGACTGGACTGAAATGTGGCCTATACCTCGTTGAAAGAATTGCTGTGGAATGTAATTCTGATTACCGAATCCCCGATGTTTCTTTCCTGCTTCTGGCTTTCGTGCATTAAAGCAATTGATTCATTTTTTAGTTGTGGCGGAGTAGCGACACGCACGAGGGAAAAGAGGAATCGTTTAGTTGATGGTCCAATCGCGAGATGTCGAAAGCTGCACCTTCTAAAGCCTAATCTTCTGCACCCTTCACCAAGTATGTATCCATTTCCAAATGCAAAACTTCCTCGGCTTCTTCTTCAGAGAGGCACTCTATAAAAGGAAAGGAAAGTTTGCGGTTGCCTGGGTTGTTTATAGGCATCAAATGGGTGCTACTCGAATCGATTAGGAACTTGTATGCTCTAGATTTCCCAATGATAATATATCTGTCTGTTTCTTACCCGATTCGAAAGGGTTAGTCGAGCTTTAACGAAATAGGCGTGAGGGAATGCCTGCAACTCTAAGAAAAATCGAGTGTCTCCGTTTTCATACCTGGCTCCACCAGCAGTACATAATAATAATTTAGGTTATGTCTGGATTCCAAGGAGTCACGAAAGAACCTTGTCAAAAATTGTTTTCCCCAGATGTTCCCTGGATCGTGTATGTTCTGTATAATCATTTTCTGGTCGCATATCGTCGATGCCATCGTTCCCTTCTCTGCTGATGGTATAAGCAAGAAGGTTGCAGATACGTTACGTGAGAACAGCTGGGCGTGATGAAAACGTGACTGGAGACTTGGTAAACGTTATGCAGGGTCTAATCAGGTGAAAAGACACATGCTAACGAAGCATCGGCGCGTTGCAAGTCGGTAGGAGCCAACATAGTTCGTTTGGGAAATAGAGCACGAACATGAAGTCTGATATTATGAAGATTCTATGCTTCATTAGCACCCAGGCCCATTTCCGTCCCATCATGGATGACATTTATGTGAGAATGTCCTCTCCACTCTCCTCCTTTTCGCATCGAAGGAGGAAGGACATACGATATCGATCGATGAAGGCCCCAACCCCCCCCCCCCCCTCTTCCTCACCCCACCCCTCACATTATTGTTGTCCAGAACCCCGAATCGATTTCCCCTCTATTGTCGGGCAAAATGGAGGCGTACACTGGAAAGCATTTCCATACGGCGAAGAAAGAAAGAGGGGAAAGAAGGGATATATTTTGTATATAATTGAACGGAGAGGGGGAGGGGGGGTGGGAATGAGGTTGACATGGAAAGTTACTCGCTGACCAGATGCCATCAATCTCCTTGGAAACCAGATTCCTTTGACAGGATCCCTGGCGAGATATTCACTTTCTCCATTCCCCAGGGACCATCGCCATTCGACCCCTTCTCTCATCCACGGATCATTCGTTTGGATATCTTTAAAAAAAGTCTTGGATATCATAGCATCATCTGACATTGAGAAAACTGGTGGGTTTCCCTCTACGGCAGCTCTCATTAGAGATTAAATTTTTTTTTTCGCAAGCTCATATTGGCTGCCCTAGTCGGCAAAGTGCCTGCGCGGTACGCGTAAAGTAGCTACTTGGAGTTTCAATTTCTATGTTGCATATTTAGGTGTGTTTTTTGTGGAAGAAAGGATATATTCTAATTTTTTTGCAAGTATACGTATTCGAAACTTTACATGTACAAAACAATGCATTCAATAAATATGGATTGTGAAAACAAAGACTTCTTCTAAACTATTTATTTTGCCTCAAAAAGTAAGTGAAGATGGCCGAAATCACTTTTGGTAAAGGTTCAAAGTAGGCATCTTCCAACACAGATGATAAGATGAAGGAATGAAAAATCCAGTTGTGCATGCAGGTACGAAATACTGTATTTGCAGACATGCTTTTGGGCGAGAAGATCGTTGAATGTGAACTAATTACTTTTTGGTGATTTTTTCGATGGGAGAGGGCAATTCTTTTCACGCAAAAACCAGCCCATTTTTTTGCCCATGATGCAGTCATGCCACACATTTTATTTTATTTTTAAAACTTGTGCTTCTGTATAAAATTCTGCTGTTTGACATTCATAAGTTGAACTGCATTCACAGTCGCAAAAAAAATTGAAATTAAAAGGATCTGAAGGATGGAAAATCCATTCGGAATCTAGCGGGTCTTTTCGCCTGGAGTGCGCCCGAAGCAACACATCTT
This sequence comes from Darwinula stevensoni, assembly GCA_905338385.1. Classification (NCBI taxonomy): domain Eukaryota; kingdom Metazoa; phylum Arthropoda; class Ostracoda; order Podocopida; family Darwinulidae; genus Darwinula; species Darwinula stevensoni. The sequence goes on along the minus strand of CAJPEV010000006.1, from coordinate 212,075 downwards.
TAATAATCGCTCGCAGCCGTGGGGGGAATGCTTCGGCATGCGAGAGGAATATCTAGGCCGTATAAAATATCTGAGGAAAAGATACACTGTGTTCAAGGGGGATTAAGAAAGAGATGCGTCTGAAAAGGGCAGGAGAGATCCATGTCCCTTTTGTGGCATGAATGCCATGCAGACTTCCTTCTCCATTCAGACCGGGATTAAAGCCCGGCCTCCTCCGAACGGCTCCTCAAAGCCGCTCTCCAAAAATCCCTTTTCATTTATGGACTAGCTGTAATATATTGGCAGGAAAAGTAACGTCTTCTCTCTCCGGGTTTTTCCGATGTCAGAAACGTTTCGAAGTACGAATGACAACGCTCTTCGGTTCGACGCATGGCGCAATCGAGTCGGTGTCGAATCCGAGGAGGAGAAGCAAGAGAACTTTTTTCTCAGCTTTTGCAGGGTCAACCTTTTCGGCTCCTTCTTGTCTCTCATCGATGAAAAACGCTTGGTTTAGAGCAGCGGTGTGAAACTGTGGGTCACGGGGGTCCAGGGGGGTCGCGAAGGGATCCCGGTGGGATTGAAAATGATTAAGAAATCTCTTTTCTTTCACTGATTTCATGAAGCCAGACGATCCATGTTTTCCGAGAGAAAATTTTCCGACGAGTTTTTTCCTATTACAATGAAAAGAAACTCCATTTGAGGTCATTAGGGGTTTAGTTGAAACTCAAGTGAAAGTAGAGCCACTGCTGCTCTAATAATAGCACCTCTGGCGACAGCTTTGCCTTTAACCCTTATCCGGGCAAGGTAAAAGACGAACGTAACTGGGCAAGCGAGGTCCATTGGACCACCTATTACTTCAAGTATATCATGTGGGAAAACAGGAAGCAAAAACACGTTTATCACGAAGAAACGTCTTTCCTTTATTGATTCCGATGATTTTAAAAATTAATGCAACATTATATTGCATACAAAAAAAAAACAATTATTTTTTACTTCAAGTAAAATTAGAATGGTAAAACTAAGGTATAAAAAGCAGAAATGTTCCGATTTAAAAGGAATCTGTTTAACTGTCTGAATTCCACCACTGCCGAATTTCACCCCAATATTTTACCGCCTTCTTACCTGGAATTCACCTCTCTTTCACAGTTCCCCTCTTTTTCACACGTGTTTTTTGTTTTGTTTTACCTGTGTCTTACCTGCATTTGCATTTACTTCTCACCTGTAATTCACAATTTGTTACCTTCGGGGTATCTTTTACATCTGATTTATTTCTTATTTTTACACATGATGTAATTTTCACCTGGTATGATTGGAATAACATTAAGCCTGATGCTATGAATTACATAGGTTGATGTGGTCCGAGACCAAGAATAAAAGCTCGATTTACAAGAAAAAGAAGACATCATGAAATTGTCGCATAAATTTATTTCTGAGGTATATATGCTTACGACTTCGCGGTCTGATCATTAGTTTCAGAATTCTGAATGCATTTTTGCATTAGCCTATTCCTAGCTTCATAATCAAAAGTTCCAAGACCAAGAGCTTATCAAGCTTACCCTAGCGTGAAAGGAAACAATTCACAACACAACACTTAACAGTTAGAACATTTTTGAGATGGAGCCGAACCACTAACACTGGGCGAGACGGACTTGACGTCATGACGATGCTATACCGAATCATGCGGGGAATTGCGTTGTTCCAATTACGTCGTACCAATTGAATTACGTTGCTCCACGTCCTGCAAGGATAAAAAATACAAACGAGAACGTGCTAAGGGAAAAATTATCCTGGGATTACCCGAATTTCACCTTTGAGACTCATTTCTTCTCAAGATCCTGCTTCCATTCCCATGAGCCTAAGATAAAATCGGGGATTCCCCTCTTTCCTCTCTTTTCTTCTCTTACTCTAGTTATTAGAAGGCCTTCAGGCAAACATTAGGTGAAAAAACAATGAAATATGGGGGAACCAGAGGGTTCCATTTGGTATGTGTGCATGGAGCGTAGTAGGGGTTCATCGGACCCACTTGCCCAGTTACGTTACTCAAATCAAAATTATTTTTTTAAAGGTACTTTTTAAAAGTTTCAGGTTGGTGATTTTCTGGCGTCCGGGTCTCTTCAACTCGAAGGACAAATGCTGAAAATTGCAGGGAAATATCTGCACCGGTTCGAATGCTGCTTCGAAAAATTGAGGTCTCGAGGTCCAATGGATTCCCCTTGCCCGAATAAGGGTTAATCACCCCTGGGGATTAACCCTGATACTGATTTTGTGGCCTAGGGGTGAAGTATTGGGGTACCTCTTGCATCAGCATGCCTTTTCTTCTTTGGTTGTCATCAAAAGCAAATATCGCAACCGAATCCGTGTCAAAGGTGACCTGCGGATGAGAATCGGCAGCATTGTGCCTCGTTTGGATCACATATGCTCGGCAAAGCAGGCACACCCATCGCACTGAATTACGAGTAGCGCTGATGAATGATGTTTTCAATGCTTTTTCAGATTTAAAAAAAAAAAATAACACGAGTCACATTGCGTTTTCATTTTACTTTAACGAGCATCCCAGGATGCTTATCCCATCAAGTATTTCTATACCATCTACTGGATTTCTCTTCAACCTGAAAATTGGGGGTTGCAAGCTTTTGGCTGAACCTTGAAACAGGGCCGTGGACCCAAAAAGTTTGAGAACCGCTGGTTTAGAGCCTCTTCTGTTCATCCGGAGGGTCTGAAAGAGAAATACAGGAGGTGAAATTCCTCAGATCCACCCTTGAAAGACTCGATTCTCCAGAGAGTCTAAAAAAAAAGGTCATATAGGAAAATGGGAATGTTTACTTTTGGAAAGAGGCATCGGAGTCCCATCTCGACGCAGATGAATATCGAGTAGGAACTCTTTAGAATGCCATACTGCAGCTCCTCTGAGTGTCGTGCTTCCAAGCGATAACTCGACACCCTTGTCCGTCGCCCTCGATCGTTAGAAATCGAAAGCAGAGGCCTAAAGATCAGAGCTGCGGAAGTGACGGGTGAGAGATTATCGCAGACGGCCGAAAAGAAATGCAGGATTTTGCAACAAAAGCGTCCGATACCAACCGAGAGGAGGTAAAATATTCCAATTCCAAAACCATAAAAAGGTCTCGACCTCTCATCACTTTTACCTCCTGCATTCACGCATCAAACTGAAGTGTGTCAGATATCAACTGGAAGAGTGTAAAGTGCTGCGACTGACGATATCGGTTTCTTTTCGGACCGATTCTCGAGGGCGAAGATAGGCTGAAAGAAAGGGAGGGTTGGACTTTCTTCCCGTCGCCATGGTGGGGTCGCATCTGCGCTTTAGACTTTCTCGATCCTAAGATTCTTATCTAAGGGCCGCTCTAGGCTAAATTAATGCATCGATTGCACTGTCATCGATCAACCCGAGCCATAGGTTTTTTTTTAATGAAATCACCCGTCTATGTAGACATTTCTGAATAAGTCTGCATGGTCTGACGACCATGCAGACAAAGAGAGGAAGGGAAACGTTTTTGAGAATTTTGCCGGCTGAACCCTCGGAGAGAAAAGGGGAAGAATCGGTCATCTCGGTTGTCCATATCTGCAGTCGCGCAGTAGGTCATGGTTGCATCTTCTTCGCAAATCGGAAGAAAAACAACGGACTAACCATCATACGTGCTCTCTGTTCCTTTTCGCTCGAACAGGAACTGCACTCGATATTTTTTCTTTCTAATTTTATTTCCATTCTTGGTAGATTACGAGATCATGAGCGGTGGAGTCATGTAATTCTCACTTGCCAATAGCAAAATATTTCAAATTACCAGACTTGTGAATGATTGATGTGGTGAAAATTCAATTTTGGCATCAGCATCGCATGATACATTGATTTTCATTTCGATCATCCCTTCCGTAGTTCTATTGCAGAAAGCTCTAGAACGGTCTCATAACCGCACGCATGAAGAGAAGAGTTAAATGCAGGCGAAGAGCAGGGAAATGAGGCAAAAGACGGTTGGAGTGTAGAGAAGGTGAATGGGAAGAGAAGAGGGAGGCGAAGAGAGGAGTGGAGAGGAGAGGAGATATCCAGCCTCCCATGCCCACTGTCCCGCATTCCCTTCCGCTCCGCCATCCATTCCTCATCTCTCCCCGGCATCCCGTTCATCGTCTTCCTCCCAAATCCGCGCGGCAGCGGTGAGTTTCCTTTTTCTTTCTTTAGTCCCTAGCGAATGAATTGCGGTAGCATAAAATGAATCCGAAAGATATTCGTGGATCCTATAGATTAAGTGACTGAGAACACCATCCCATAGTTATCGTCTGCTCAAACGTTGCTTCTAACCATAAAATTGCGATATTGTGTATTGGTTATAAACTGACTCTTACTGTACATGTATTCTGTATATATCGGGAGCATTGCATTTTTGGACAAGGCACGATAATGACACGTTGAAGCAAGCGTGAACAGTCTTCGACTTTTCGATTTGTCAAAAGAATAAGTTGGGAACACCCTATTGAGGTGCAACACTTACCGTGGGCTTTGGACTCTTGTTACTGATTTCCTGCTGCTCTTGTTCCAAATATTCAAAATTATTAGTGAGACGTTTCTTCTCACGGCAGTTGGTTAAGCAGCCCAGAAACGACAACGTATGGCTATGAACATTGTAATAAAAGAGAATTTTCCCATGTAGCTAGAGAAGAAACAGCTGAGAATATCTTTTTTTTTTAAATTGACCAACTGATGATATTTTCTCGAGCAGAGGAAGTGGATCATTTTGGCTGCACATCATTTCTCTGTCGTAATTGTTCCTTTCTGATGTTGGCCTCTCCCTTCAACTCTTTCTGCGCGTATCGCCAGTTTCTTGTCAGCTTTAGGAAAGTCATCGAGACTGATTCTTTCCAGGCCACATCGAATAACTGAGATCAAGCATTTTCGTTTTCAAAGCAAACCGTTTTCACGTGCCACGTGTTTCACCTGCGATTCGGATTTTTGAAAGAATACGGAAAGAATCTAATGCTTGTGTAGTGGTCACAGTCACGAGCGTGTGCAAATCCTAAGTCGGAAGAGTTAAGTGGAGTCTTGGCATAGCCAATGACTCCTGCATGGAAGGAAATTGTCGCCAACGAGCTAACCTGCACGAAAATCTTCGGGGTGAAAAGGTACATCCTCTTGACAATCTGCAATATCTGAAACAACGATAGGATGGAATCATAAACAAGATTTAAGGCCATCAATAACTAATGTAGTGCTTGAGTTAAAAAGGGAAGGAAATTCCCGTCTCATTATTAACACTGATGGATAAATTGAGAGACTGCTTCATCATGGTTGCTTCAGCATGAGTAAATATTGTTCCTTGTCCTTTAAGGTAATTCACAGCACATTTGTACAATGAGGTACAATCGCCAATCCCTCGTTACAATTAGAGTTGGAGCAGATGAAATCTGGGGGAGGGGACAGATGTTTGGATCTTCCTGTAAAAACTAGAGATATCTTTAAACGAACCATCTCAACTTTCCGGCGAGGATGCTCCACGAATTTCAAGTCCTCAGTTTCGCTTAGAATCAGCTTCACTTTTGTCATGCAGGTTCACTTCAAGACAGCTTATTCGAGTCAAATGAAAATGAGTCATGCACAGGTATAACGATCGTAAGCTTCCTTCCTTTTCTCCATAAAAAATAATATTTTTCAGTCTCGATGATCAGACTAAAAAGAAAAAAATTTGCTTTTCACGTTTCATGTTTCAACTTCATGGATTTGGTGCACGAACTGAACCGCGAACTGTAAAAAACACGTTGGGAGTGAGTCAGCAAATGAGTTCTGCTAAACGACACTAGACCCAGTTGAGGTTTATTGCGTCATGTCTGTAGTATGTTGATTGAGAGTTTAGTGACTAGCCATGAGATTTGAGTGTAGCCATTTGTGATCCGGACCCACACGACGCTGCAGATGAAGGTCCTGTGGTGTTGCGTCGCTCTGTTCTCAGCTCAGAGGTGCTTCCTAGGATCGTTACTAGGCCGGCCTAAGGGCGGTCTCCCACGTCGCCGAAATCCAAGTTCGCCCTGGGCGCCATTTCCCCTAAGGCCGTTCCTGGATCGTTACACGATACCCTGTAGTTGTGAGAATAACCTGCAGGCTAAAGGTCAAATTTTCTCCTATTGTGCCTCGATGGGGATCATAGGAGAGAGCAGATCATCGGGCAAAGTGAAATCCATGTATCGGGCGACATTCTAGTCATAGTTCCCACCGGGAGAAATCATTTTATTGTCCTCACTATTCTTTCGAGAAAACGTTCCCAAAAGTGGTCCATATTCCCTCGAGTTTCCGCTCTAACTCGAGAAATGCTCCATTGCAACATCCGAGGTCGAGACCGGTCTAGTGTACCCTCGTAATAGTCATCCTCCCTTTCCCGATCAATAAGGTGCCCTTTTTTCAATTTCAACAAAAATTGAATTTTCAACAAAATTCATTCCTCTCGAAATGAAGCTCTGAAACGAATACCTGACCTTTATGATGGTCCTGGGTCATACCGTTGTGCGGATCTGTCTTTTCGGATCATTTTCTTTCAATTTCGGTATTTCCGAGAACCATTTATATGCGGACTATGCATAGATGCGGACAATACTTGCGATTTTAGATCGACTCCGACCTTCGGAAGCGTAGAGACGACTATCGAGCACTCGGTCTCGCCTATGAGTAACGTCAGAAGATGTGAGAGATGTCATAACGGAACCTGCAGCTGAATCATTCCATATACACATGATCCGCTTGCTTGAGGCAGCGCTGGCGACCATGAGGTCTGAATACGAGCATTACAAACGAGGAGTGTCGTCCGATCTCCCCAAAATATACGAGGATTTTACGAAGAAGACCGGATCACAACGAGCCAGATGACAGCAGAAACCGTGAAAAAGAAACCACGAAGCAAGCATTTCCAGTCTATTGAACCAAAGCCCGAGAAATGTGGTGAACTGGCTGATGGCGTGCAAAAAAATTTAGGGGTTCGATTCAATACCCCGTACCTGAAAAAGTATTTGCATAGTTTTCAAAAATAGCTATGTACATTATTTATAGGTATAGGTATGTAAGAGGTCATACACGGTATTTTTAATGAAAATTTCCCTTCGGTATTCCGAAATGCATTTTCGAGCAAGTTAAAAGGGTCCCAGACATCCCCCTTTGGTTTTCACATCGAATGGCTTCAAAACGACTGTTGCTAGAAAAACGAAAGATACTCGATTGTTTAACTTGATGTCAAAAAGTTTCAATCTCCATGACCTTAAAACCGTATGCAAAAATGTAACCAGAGACGATAGCCCACCATTGGCGTTCGTAGAGGAAGGAAGGGTCACTCTTGGCCCTTGGCATTCCCCTACGTCCCGCGCCTATCGTTCGGCAGCCTTAATGCCGAGCCTCCTTCATTTCGAAAATCCTGCCTACGCCACTCGAGTCCATAATTCAACATGTGCACAATTTTGCACCGTTCGTACCTCTAAGCGACGCTCGAGATCGTCAACATAGCGAAGAAATGGCTGGATTTCCTGCATTGCATTTCTGGCATGCTGTTCAACTCTGCAACTCGACGGGGTTCGGTGAGATAACACAAGGACGACTAGACCGACGTCGGTTGCGTCGTTCGAGTCTATGAAAATCCCAGGGTCCCAGGGTTGTATAGTATACGAAGTAGGCTGTAGGAACTCTATACCTCACGCCCATGGAATTCACTTGTGGGGCCATCTGAAGGTCTTTGCGCATTGCACTAAACCTTATGTCATTGCGGAGCTTGCATGACGGACCAGAAATGCAACGCAGATAGGTAACTACACTCATCTCGCTGTTGTGCTTCATGAGTTTCAGCATACCTTGGAAGTGTGCACGTGTGCAGATAGCCATCACTTTTTCAATTTCCAAAAGGTGATTTTAAAATGTACAAACTGAGCTTTTATGATGGTGTTTGTTTCATTTCACTTTTATCAGCCAGTTGGAGCTAGAAGATGTAGGAAGTCAGAAAGGATTTGTGAGACACTCTGAGCGAGGCTGTCCGATACAGAAGGAACAAACACAGATCCTCGTCCATTGCCTCGCAGTCCTGTTTCCGACACAGGAATAGAGGCCGTACTTCCCGACCCAACGAGGTAGATTTAAAAAAAGCCCACTGAAAGAGAAAGAAACAAAACTTTAAATATTTATTTGAGGAGTCATATTTGACCAGGATGTCCTGTTACATATTCCACAGCAATTAATAAAATTGTTTATGACGTAAGTCACCTTTGTGCCCCTTAGGAAAATGCCTTTAACGTGTTCACAATGGGACCAAAATGCCTATAGGTATACCTTGTACACCATGCTATGTGAGTCACCAGTGAATCATGCCGCAGTCAGCGTGGTAATGCAGCAAATGTTATTTTTTTTTTAGCATTTTCCTCTTTTAAGAGTTTGTGATTCCTTCAATTTCCTACGTCGTGGCGATAAAAATTCTCACGAAATCCAATTATATCGTGGATTGAGTGAAGAAGCTCGAAATGAGCCGGAGACGGCGGCGAAAAAGTCCCAAGACGCAAACATGTCCTGAATCCACAGACACAACTTTTGCATGCATGCATGATGAGTCTGACAAAAAGAGAGGGAGAAAGAAAAAATTCGGGAGGGAAAAAGAATAGGAAAGGGGGGAATGAAAAAAAGAAAAGCAAAGAATGCTGGAGGAAGTGGGTGATTGGAGAGGACAGGCCCCAATTTCCCCCTATAATGATGCCTGAATGCCCCTCCCCATCGACTATCGATCACCCTCTTATAGGCAGAACGCACACCCTATTTGGGTGCAGATCCCACCGGGAAAAGGATGAGCCTCATCGCTAATAATTAGGAGGTAAGCACACATTTCCTTCGATTCTCTGGTATAATTACCGGTTCGTGAACGGTGGTAAAATTAAGACATTTCTTCGATTAGCGGGTAATGAGCAATATGGAAGTAAAACCGAATCGAAAACAAAGTGAAGCCTCGAGATTGACGACGAGGGAGCTCGATGGGAAAATGAACTCGAATAAGCATGAGGTTTGCATCGAAGACAACGAATCCGACTCGAGCTAATTTTTGCCGTATCATTTTCAGTACCTTGATCCTGGCGGTGAGCCCTCTCACGCGGCGTCCATTTTGGACACCGAGAGTAAGCATGGACCTCCAGTAGAGTTATGCCAATTTGAAGGAAAAGAAACATCTTCCTGGTTCCATCTGTAGAAATGTTGGGTCCCTGGTTCCATCTGTGCCCATTGAACCAAAATTCCTGAGGTTCATCCCTCTTTCTGCGGAAATTTTGGTCAAGGAAGTCTTTTAAAAAATCTCGCCTTCTATGTGCCTACATTCAATTTCCAGATTTACTGAATGGTTTCAGTTCCTTTGCATGAAACGTTGAGAAATATGCCCTTTTCACATCTTATGCAAAATCATCAAATTTTCATCTATTTCTGCTAACGAAAATTTGCTTTTAGCTTCAAAAAGCTGCTTTTCACGTTCTAGGAAAGCCAAATGTCGATCACTTCTAATCACATTTCCGTCAACTTCAGATTTTGCTTTTGGCGATAGTTGCGAATCGATTTACAGTTTCGTTTCTCTTGGAGAGCTTTCGAGATATGTCGTACATCTTCGGGCATCATGTTCAGAATCTAAATTCAACTAGAAAGTGGATTTTTTCAGGATCAGCTACCAAAGTCCACGAGAACTTTTCTTTGAAAACAGACATGCAGTCAAGCTTCACTTTCCAGTGGCATTCCCTCAACTCTTCCCCCCCCCCCTCCTCCCCTAATTTCCTAAAGTAACTTAGGGAAGTGAGGAAAGTTTTTTCTGTCCTCAAGAAAAAAGGAAATTTACAGAGATTTTGAAGTGTGATACACATCAGTGGAGGGTATTGACGCCCCGTCAATACCCTCCACTATTAAGTTGACTCGAGTTCAGATCATCCTGTTTCCCCAAGGGCAGCAGTTGTTAAGGAGCTCAAGGACTCACTCGGGTTGAATGCTGCAGGATAGGGCATATGATACTCAACTCTTTGCCTTTTCTTTAGTCGCGCACATTTTTTTGGTAATAACGCTATTGGTAATAATTGGTCACAATTTATATATTGAAGCTGTCATGTTAGGCTGCCATGAGGTTGTCAAGCGAATTATCGGCTCTCTCTCTCCGTGTGTCTTCCAGCCGCCACCAACATATGTGGCACTCAAGAGAAACTTACAATTACGTACCAAGTAAATAGCCAGCCTATGCCGAGCCTCTGCCAAGCTGAGGAATATGGCCACCTTCTTTCTAAAAAGTGTGACCAGTTTGTCTGTGGCTGCGCTTCATGTTGCATTTTTTTAAAGCAGACTTTGATCATAATATACCCTATACTGCATAAGGGGTATACAGAATACAGTTTTTGTCGACCAGCCTTAGTCTTAATTCAATTATCGGTGCTTCCGGTACCAATCCTCTCCCGGGAAGAGAGAGGTTAAGGCGAAGTCCGATCAACTTTTTGGTCTCAATACTTTCGATGGGAAACACGAAGGTGAGCAAGACTTCTGTCCCGCCAGTGGGAGACATCTCATGTGGGCTGAGTGAAACTTCTAACTTGTAGTATAAGACTCGGTCTCATGCTGCATTGAAGGCTAGTTTCATCACAAGTTAGGCAGGAATATTTCCGTCTGCCTCAACCAGTCCAGCATTCTAACAGCAGAAAATGATAAGCGATAACGTAGTACGATAGAGCTCGTGAAGATACACCATATTAATATTTGATGTCATCGGGCAGTTTCGATTTTTAACCTTTGCGTCTCTTCCAGGACTAAGCACGACATTCCGAGGTGTCCGAGTAATTGAAAGCGAATTGAGGCGCACAGCGCCTCGTAAAACAGGATGATGGAAAGGAGGAAGTAAGGAAGGAAGGGGGAGAGAAGGGAGCGTATATACGAACAGGAGGTCAATTAGCAGGGTTGTATAGTATACGGCTTTGGGACAGTTTCCTCTGGGAGCTGAGATGGGAGGGAAAGCTGGAGATGGGAGCTTATACCCTCATAAAGGACCTCTCTCTCCTTCTCTTCCGTCCTTCTCCAATGCACTCGCGCATAATTGGGTAACCAATCCTCGTCCATCAATAAAATTCCTTCCATTCCCTGCTCATTGTCCAGCTCCTTTCTTTCCTTCTCCTTTTTTTTGTTTCTCCCTCTTTGGGATCGTTTTCCTCCTCTATTGAGAGGCCACTTCATCATCTTTGGATCGTACTATGGAAGTGCTCTTGCGGGACCATCGCTACACTACGTTCCTTCCGTCCATCGTTTTCATCATGCACGTATCATTGATACAATACAGACCATGACTATGATATATGAATCGTAACTACGATACTTCGCTGCATGATTATTTCCCGATTGTGATACTAGGCGGGAAAATAGCGCTGAGAACACCATGTATAAACTGTAGCCTCATGAGCGTTAAACTCTGTCAGTTAAAATCATTTATGTGTGTGGTGCAGATGAAATGACATATCAGTGATGACACAGGCCATCACTCAATGTGAAGTAAATCGCAAACATAAGTTATCGTAACGGAATAACTGCGCTCCCCATGGCTATGGCAGGAACTTTTATGGGCACGGAGGGCGCGCGAAAGAGTCAAGATAGAGGAGTATTTGGATAGTAATGTCTGTTTGAGTAAAACCTGTTTATTTCAAGTCTTACAAAAATAATATTTGCCACTTTGATAGAGATGACATGTAGGAACAATGGTCTATTTTACTATCTAATCTCTATTTGCGGCTACACATTTGCGCCACATCTCAACCCAACGTTCAAGTCCTTTTTAGTAAAAATCTACTTCTGTTTTCTTGAAGCACTCCTTTACAGCAGCCTTAATTTCATCCGCACTATCGAGTCGTCTTCCATGCAAACCATCCTTCATTAGTCCAAACGAATGAAAATCACTTGGGCCAGGTCCCGGGCTGTAGGGTGGGTGAGGCACGACCGTCCACCTCAACCTCACTATTGCTTGGCGGGTTGCAATCGAGGTGTGTGGCTTGCGTTGTCGTGGTGCAGTGAGATACTGTGTGCTTCGGCACACCTGTTTCTGCACACCGGTTCTGTTTCCCCTTCGGCGTGATGTGCCATCTTTCCACGATGTCAGCGCTCGTGATGCTTATCACTAGCACCATCGTCCTCTTTCGCATTGGACATCTTAGTGCGAACGGACAAAAATGATTACGATCATTGTGCTGCACGAGTGAGCGATAGTATACAATACGGCATTTTAAGAAGGAAATAAATAACGAATAAAATTATAAGGATTACAGTGATCCAAGGAACATAGGCCCCTTTGCCTCTGGCTTTCTCTTTGCCTCTGGGATGAATGAAGAGGAAAACCGTGAAACGAGAAAAACTGACATGAATGACGGACGGAACCGAAATGGCAGTTTCACGCAGCCGTCGCCATCTCTCAAGTCCTATTATACATTTTGCAATCCGCTTTCAGATGGTTTCTAACTCGTTCTATGCGCATTTACACTTTTTATTCGCTACAGGAAGTTCGTACAGACATTGTACATCAACAAATCAACAATCTAGTAGCATCCAGGAGACCGTGCACAGCAATTTGAAGGATCGTTTTCGGCATCCTGTGTCTGTATTATAACAATTCTCCATGCATACTTTGCCAAGTGAAAGGCAAAGAAAGAATAATCGACAATCAAAATTCGCGCTGAAATTCAGACGACGGTTTCTCCATGGAGGGATCATCTGCGACACCCTGAATTTGAGTTCCTGCGTTTCCCCTGATATCTCGTCATTCAGAAGTCAGAAAATGGATAATAGGTAATCGACGGCTGAAGTTCTTTCAGGATATTGGATTTCGGCACAAATGACAGGATTAGGCACTCAGGTGCGCTTTTAGCCAGATCTTGCCGCAAAAAAATGAAATAGCTGGGAGAACCATTGCCCTTGCTAAATTCTACATGAAGAGTATAAAGAGCAAAAACTGCCATGGCCTCCCGAAACTGCACGAATGATCAACAGCTAATGCTCAAATTTTCACGGTATGAACATCCTGCGAAAGTTTCCCAAGTTTCCTGCTAGTACCTTATGCCTACTGTAGGCTAGGTGCCTTTATTCTACAGCATCATCAACAGATCACAGAAAATTCTGTAAATTACCCCCAGCCAGAGAAAGTGAAAGTGATTGCGAACTCCACGCCGTGCTCGATCCTTGGCTTACGATATGCTTTGCGAAACAAGAAATGTTTATTCTCGTATTCCCTCATCCTCCCCAGCTAAGCTGAAATCTCGCGGCACACCTGAGCTCTGCTGACAGAGCACCAGAGACCCGAGGCGAACCAGTTCGGAAACACTGCTTTATAAGATCTGTTGGAACGGTGGTCGTGACATCGTGGTAGAAGCGGACGAATCGTGTGCTCGTCGTCGCGGATATAACAAAGGCGGAATTCTTCCTCTTCTCTCGAAGCAGTTGGCAGCATGAAGAGAGAGCAAGCGTGCGACTTCTCAGAGAGATGCTCCTCCTCTAACTGCAGTGCATTGAACCAAGCACAACCATGACTGACAGTTGGCGAAGCCCCCGAAGGCTGGCTCGAACAGGATATAATCCATTCGTCTACGAGTATAATCTAGCATCTCCGTCTCGGGAGACGTGCTCGGAATTCCTCCTCGAATTTTTCAGGGAGCGTGTTGCGATAACATTTTCAATACTCTTCCTTGAAAATGGAATAAAAGTGGACTTCGACAGTCTATCGGTAGCGACAGTTTCTCGGCATTTCGTCCACGACATTCCCTTCGAGTACCAACTGATTAGAACCAGCATCGAAGCATGTATAATTACCATAAGTATACCGTACAGACGGTGCGCTTCGTAATGTCAGAAGAGGAAATGTCAGCAAGAATCTTGTCGACGCCAAAAATGACGATGGATAGAAGATAGTTGAAGAAAAATTCGAAGAGGAGAAAATAGATAATGGGTGACATGCACCAGATCAATTTAACTTTAAACTGATTCGTTTTCATGATGGGCGTCTATGGGAATAAGTTTATCTCTTTTAAACTGATTCCCATTGGGGGACCATTGTGAAATTAGATTAATTTAGCTTAAACGGATCCGGTGCATATCACCCAATGCATTTATCCTCTTCTGACCCGACGGCAAAGGTGCACGCCAATTTTGAAATCCTTCGACACATTATCTGTAATCCTCCAATGTATAGAAAGCACTGGAGCTTTAAAAAAAATTCCTCTTGGTATTGGAGGAATGGAGTGGCATGTGTAGATCCCACCAAGTGTTCCTCCTTAGAGAAGTGCGGCCGGCAACCTTCAATTTGTGGAAATAAAACAGGTCTATGGAAGCCAACGATGAAGGATATTATTCAAAAGTATTGGTAGGCCTTGTAAGCATCGTTAGGCCGACAATAGTAACAATATATTTTCTTAGGCAAGAGTTGCAACTGCTTAATACTTAAGCTTATTTCTTATGGAATTCTTTGAAACAGTTCGTTTGAGATTTAACACAAAGCTAAAGATTACACTTGGTGCAGCGCACGCTGCCCCTCTGGCTGCAGGTTTGCTTCCGGCATCTCTTGCCATGCTTCAAGGACACTGCTTCAAGCATGTGGACAGCACCACTAGTGATGGCTTCCTTGGGTGGTATCGGAACTGGAAGCCTCTTCTTGTCACGCGGTTCATGTACGAGTAAGTCTTGGACTTCTTTATGGTCTTCGTTTCCATCAGCCCCGTGCTGCGTCAGGATCACGGTCTCTGCGACGTGTAGTCGGAATGACATCAAGTCCATCGCATCCTTCCGGGGGACTTGTCCAGCTTGCTTGTCAACCCGATGCAGGATCCATGCGTTGGACAATGCAGCGTCAAGAAAGTGCATAATCACTCTGACAGGTCATTTCTTGGTTCGCGCGGATGACCGGTAGTATGAGATCATCCTGTCGCACATATCCACGCCGCCCATCATGTTGTAGATCTTCATGGCATAAGGACGGCGGATCTTGATGTGTTCCTTCTTTTTGTCCCAACGCTCAACTTCGTCTTCTGATCCTTTGGAGTGGTAGGAACTCAGCATCGTGACGGATTTGTTGACCATCCGGTGAATAGTGTTCAGCTTTCCATCGGGACGCACGCGGACAACAGATTCGCCTCGAGGAAGTTTCTCAACTTCTTTCTTCGTTGGCATGTTATTGGCGCAATTTGGCATGTGGTTGTTCATGAGTGTTCCAGTGATTGGTATGTCTCCTTTGACATGAAGATAATCTGCCAGTTTCTCTGAGTTGAAGAACCGGTCGACGTAGATGTACCCTCACGGTTAGACCGTCTCGGCGAGCCTGATGATCGCCATGGCGCTGACTCCAAGATGTTTCGTGTCGTCTGGCATTGCTTCGAAGGTTCCCTTTCCCTAATACATCTCGAAGTCAAGCATCAGACCTTCTGGGGTGGCTAATACGAAGTTCTTCAGCCCCAATGGATCGGGCTCGGACGGAAGATACTGACGTACCGGATTTCGGTCCTCGAAAGGAATGATCTGTTCGTCGGCAGACACAGCCTGCGGACAAGGTAAAGTGTGGATGTTGATTCGAAAACATTTGCACGATGAGCTCGACTTTCCAGAATCGGTTTCACATTCCGCTGTTTCTGCGGAATGTCGTTGCAATATACGCAGTGAAGCCAGTTCCGGAGGTTGAAGAATCGGTCTCTGGTCATGAAGTTAGCGATTACGGGAAGGCCGTACTTGGTCTGCCAGTACATGCGTAACCGCGGCAGCTTGATGCACCCCATCATGATGCAGATCCCCAGAAAGTGCTGGATTTCAGTGGGCGTGGTTGTCAGAGGCTTGCTTTTTCCTGCGAAGGAAAATCCTCTCTGTCGCTTTGCCAGTCATGACGAAGTCAGCGTCAAAGAATCGATGGAAGTATTCAAGTGGACCCCAATCCTCTCGAAACAATTCCGGATCGTGCTGGAACGAGGCAAACGTAGAGCGAAGCATGACTTCATTTTCATGCCACGTCAGCTTTGCGATCTTGATTCTTTTGAGCCGATTGCATGAACGATGTTTATTTTAGACATTGCTTATCGACAGTCATTGTTTAAACACTGTCTGGAAACGACACCTTTTTTAGCTTCTGTTGAACGTCATTTAGACAATGGTTCCAGGAAGAGAGCGTTCATGCAATCCATTTTTGGCCTTAGACATCGGTTAACCGATGACTTTCGAAAAACACCGGGAAGACAGCGTTCATGCAATCGACCCTTTGTTTCTAGCTACCCCAATAACTTCGACATTGGCGTCTTCGTCTTCATCTTCAACATCTCCTTCATTAACATTGATGGGCTCGAACACATCATCATCGTCCTCAGACAGGTCAATGTCACTTTCTCCTAGCTGACCCAGGAGTTCCGTGTATCTGGCCCCCGAAAACGCAAATTTTCTGGGAAATATCTGGTGGGATGATACATACCTTCTAAATTTAGGTTTATCCTATGAAATCACCATAAGAAGTCAAACTTCCTTCTATTTCGAAATGGTTTCTCACACTACTTGACAAAGCAATGAAAGTTGTCTCGTTATTTCTGGGCCAATAAAGGGCTATCTACAAGAACTTACATTATTGCAGCCGACGCGGGCGGTCCATTTCTACCGAAGTGCAAATTTCATGAACCCATGCTGCCGTGCAAACTGACTGAAAGGCAGGTGCAGCATATTATTCGGGTGCATTACTTCATCTCACTGTGGATTACAGGATTACAACGTGTTTCATGCGCAGAAGTGGTTTGAGTCGAAAGTCCCAATATTAGACATGTGTACATACCGTGGGGTCTGAAGAGATTAATCGTGTTCATCACTTAGAGCGAAACGATCACATCATTTCCCTCACCGAATGAAAATAAATGATCAAATTCCTTGGAAATGATTGGTTATCAAGAAGTTAATGAACTTATGAATTGAATGATGAAAGCGCCCAGTACATTTGCGATTATGTTTTTCTACGATGATGAATCTTTTTGCACGAGACGCTAAGTTAAAGGGAAGGAGTTCACCTAGACGAATGCACGGAAGTGCAGATTTGGCGAAATCCACATCCCGCTGAGGTACAGAGGCACAGAAATCGTCCTTATAGGAACCGAGACTCCGTTTCGGGAAGGGAGCGAATATCGTGCCCTGAGGCATCTGCCTCGATTCGATCGACACCAGTCCATTTTGGTCCTCCGATTCGGTGATCACATACGAGCCATCGAGGACTACCATCGCGCCACCCGAAGAGCCAAAGCCACGACATCTGACATATAGGAGCATACATTCCGCCAGTGGTTCTGTCGAAGTCACAAATTATTTGGGGCAGCGAACGTAACTTATGAGCCATTCCCTCGCTATATAGATTAAATGCCAATACAATCCGAGGGTAATACAAAGGCACGAAAAATACAAGGAAGGAAGTCACCACTCACTATCGCTGAGTGAATGGTGACACTGGTCTATGAATCGCCGGCAGGTCCGTGAATGGTAGAATCGATTTGCAGAAGGAAAGAATTCAGCTCCTGCTGGTGAAGACTCACACCCTGGACAGGCGAATGCGTCATGACAAAGCTCGAAGTACGAAGGACGTATCGCTCCTCCCACTATTCTAATTGGGAGTGACAGACGCATCATCGTCAAATTCATTAATGCTCCGCCGAACCTGAGCAATATATGTTACTCCCTTCTCCGATAAATTTTCGATACTCATAATCTTTCTTTTTTGGAGAAATCGAAAAGATGTTCGAATCGAGATTCATCTTCAATTAACCTCGGTTGGTCTTGTACCTCAGCTGCCATAAATTTCGCTTCAGAAAGATATTTCTGAGAGTACCGTCTCGGATGAAGTCCTGTCCTCTTCAAATACAGAATCCGCAAACGCTTTGAGCATGGCCAGCCATCATTAGTACTCATTCGACTCCTATGAAAACCATAAGATGAGTCACTCCCAAACCCGCCAACTCTTGCTGCATTTTCATTTGAGCCATGGAATTTGGATGAGGGATTCGGTATAGAATGCTTTGAGTAGAACATAAAGGTAAAAAATTGTTCTAAGAGGCGGCGAAATTCTCGCGTCGGCCGTAAGGATCGGCCGAGTGTTTTCGGGACGACGGAAGAAAAGAATCGATCCTTTTAATGATTTCTTTCAATAACGTCACTGCAATGACCCGTGAAACACAATTCGAGTGAAAGACGGGGAGACCTCCAGCATGCTCCTCCCAACCAAACTATTTCCTACGTGTAAGGGAAGGAATAAAAAAAAAATTCTTTTGCTCCTCCCTTTTTTCCTCCTCCCCCCCTTCCCCTTCCCTGCCCCCCCCCCCCCCCCCCCCCCCCCCCCCCTTTTCTCCCCCCCCCCCCCCCCCCCCCCCCCCCCCCCCCCCCCCCCCCCCCTCCCTTCGTCGTCTTGAGACCGAAGATGAAGAGAAAGTGGGTGAGGGGTGGGCCTATGGTATATGAGGCATGGTGCACTTGGTAGGCATTGATTCATGGCCCGACATCGATTCGATGCCGTCTTCTTCTCCCATTGAAAAAAAGCCAAGGCTTTTCCACGAAAAGGAAGGAGTGCTCTCAATAAAGCGAATGAATTCACCAGGGAAATTAATGGCATTCTTCCATTGTTTCCCTCAGTGAATTCAAGAGATTACATTCCAAATTTTATTTGCGTTGAGATATTAATCTATTCCTAATTTTAAATTAAACTTCATGAAAAGGACGCATCCATTTTTCGATGGACAGGATGAGAGAGGGACTTTTGCCTTCAATTGTCTTTGTTTATAATCGTCTGTCTTTATCGGGCCCGGCGAAGTACGCTAATGGGCCAAACGTTTGGTATCTTACTCCGATTTTGTATCGGTGTTCAGCCCACCGGCAAGCAGAAGCCGAAAGAGAAATTCGCACTCAGCCAAGACGTGGCATGCAGGTTCCGGCTTCTTCCCTTTTTGGCCTAGTTTTATTTTCTTTATTGCGTTTCTCACTCGCTCTGTTAACGATCCACCTTGGTGGAATATAAAGCGAAGAAGAGCGGAACTATTTTGAAATCGTGCTTTGTGGCCGGGTTCTGCCATCGATTGCGGGCATTTCCTTTCGGTCTGCGATCTTCTCTCTGAAGATCGCAGGTGACCGCAAGCACGAGGAACCCCAAAGTGCCAAGGCTAAGGAAAACAACGTTCAGAAATAGAATAAACTAGTAGGTTGCGAAAATATCCTTATGAATGCGAAAATATATCCATCTCCCACAGAGTGGATTCATTCCTCGACACAGATGAGGTGCTTATGGACTTATGGCTTCGGCTCGATGTCACCATTCCGACGGAGATATTCCATAATTAATAACTAATATTCCTATAATGATGCTGTAACATAAAAACTCAAATATGAAAAACCCAGAAAACTAAAGGTTCAAACCCCTCTGGTATGAGAGTTCTAGAGTGAGAATCGTGCGGGATCTCGTTCCTAAAAAAGCATGGAAAGAAAACTCGAGGAGAAAGAAACATCCGCGAAGACGTAATTTTACGGTGGTATGTTCACCCGGAGTAGCGATTTGCACTTGGACTTGATGCTTTTCTCGTCCTACGAATTCCGTCGAGAGAACGAACTGAACTGGGAACTTTTTTTTCCAGCGATGCCGAGACGCGACGCTTTCCATCGATGAGGAAATCGAACAGATCGGAAAAAGAGGGTGGAGGACATCCTTCCTCATCCTCATCACATGCTCCTTCCTCATCCTCATCACATGGTTCTGGATCTTCTTGAACGTGATGAAACCCTTCGCCCCATCTCAGGTCTTTTCAATCATTTCGACAATGACAGGCATATTTTCTTCTTTCCCTCTTGGATTTTTTTTCCGGCGCAATTTCTCTCATTCCTAGTGCATCACTTTTTACTCATGATTTCGTCGATTCCCCCCCCCCAACCACGGTCCTTATCCTTTTTTAGTTGCAATCCGATACAGATTCCTCTTCCATGCTAACACAAAAAAACGCAGGTTGGCGGCATGCTTCTGGATAAACCAATTACGGTTTCATTGGACTCCCTCGCTCTCTCTTTCCTGGTAACGGTTTATCATAAATTAGGATATGATAGGTATCGACTCCACAACTATTGACTCAGGGCGGTCATGATGTTCTCATGTTTCCCACGGGACTCGGGAAAGAGATCCGAGCTGCGTATCTCAGAACCGGCGAAACAATTATTCCTAAGTATATATTTTTACTTTCCATCAAGATGCATTTCTTTCTTGCCATCGAAATTTCTTCAAATCAATATCAAATTTTCGACCTTCCTCTTCCATCAAAATGACAATGAGGATGTTGCACGTTACTGGAAAATTCATTTTAAAAAAAGATGTTGCTGCTATATTAATTTATCAAATTCATAGCACAACCCGAAAGGAAAGCTTTTATTTTCACATTTCTGAAGGAAATGCTTAAAGTTTAAATGAGCTTCTCTATTCTTTTCTTAACTGATTTTGATATGCACGAATTAGCGATATAGTTCCAATGCTATGATACAATTCGCTTCACCTCACCTCCATGACACGAAGGAAAAGCGCACTCGAGGGAGGAAATGGCACAGTAAGTCTTTGCAAGAGATTCCCATGCCCAACATCTATCCTCGCTTTCGGGGGCGTCATCTCACTCGATCCTTCTATTTCGTATCGAAGGGTTCCGAACCTCTAGTCATTTCATATTATTCCCTTTTCGATCGCATCGAAGAGCGTGTGAGAAGGTGTTGAAAACCATTTCCCGGGTTTCCCCTGTTGCCAATCCCGACCACGAATCGCAGACGTTTGAGGAGAACAAAGGCAAAGAGCGGAGACAAGAATCCATTAGCTCTCCACATTCATTACCCCCGGTCATTCGCTGCTGATCCCGTCGCTTCATCGCTTCATCACTAACCTACGATCGAGTCGGTTCGACACGGAGTGGAAACTTAGGAAGCTGTTTCCGTTTCCGCTTCCCCATTGATGGGTTTCCGGACGTCGAAATGGATACAAATAGGTGGGTTAAGATAGGATAGGAAAACTCGAGCGAAGAATAGAAATAAACGAGAGTTGAAATTTTGGCAATTTTCTTCATGCGTCTCACCGGCTTAGGGTCACGGGACGCTCGGCGATGAAGCGGGACCTAAGAAAGGAGGAAAATGGTGAAGGGTCTATCAGATGTCTTGTCATCTCGGGCTTTGCCAAGGAAAAGGGAGAGAACTTGGGGGGGCTCCTCCTCTCCCCCTAAATGACGCGGAAGGGGAAAGGGAGTATAGAAAAAGGAGCCCCGAGATCTCTCTCGTCGAGATGCATTGAACGATTGCCAAACATCCTGGATAGTCCTACTACGTCATCCTCCCTAAGTCTCCTATCTCTTCCTTCACTCTGCATGGAAAATATCCCCTCTCGGATGGGCGAATCCATGAGATGAGGGTGAAATAAGGAAGGTGGGGGGGAAGCCCGTTTCCCCTCAAGGGGACGCGATCAAGAAAGATCCTTGGGGTATATCGTATCCTCTCTTCATCCACATTAAGGGGAGGCTATCTGCAGGCAGAAAAGATTAATGCTTCCCAATCATCCTCAGATTCATATATACCTGAGATCATTTTTCACCATTTGGAGCGATATCGACATCGAGGAATACATTTAAAAAATTACCAGAAGACTTTTATAGAATGGAAAGTATGAAAAAATAATCAAGCTGAGTGAACCGATCGCAAATGAATGAGCAGAGAGAAATCGTAATGACAAAGGGCACGTTAAAACGTAAATGCGCAAATGACAAGGGGAAAAGAAAAAAAAGGAGAAAATTGAATTTGCCATGAAAGATAATGAAGAGCCAAACTGACAAAATGAGTATCCAGAAATGATGATACGAAAGCATGAAAATCGATGGAAATGCACTCCGAAGAATTCCAATTAATCTCATTCAAAATATGTGAATATTGAGGAGATGCGATTAAACTAGCGTGCATGAAGAAAATCCCTAGGAGGGAGACTCTTCTGCATCGTCATGGGATTATGTATTCATGAGCAGGTGAAATGGATTTTCCTACGAGGGACATTCTTCCTTACCCCCGGATATCCCAGGGATTTCTCTTTCCCAACTCATAATGACCTCCCCCTTCCTCTCCTCATTTTTTTCCCTTCTCTACCGCTCTTTGTCCCTTCATAAACACTTCGTTTGCATAACTTTCATTCCCACAAATGCATGTATGAGGTCTTTCCCCGTCTTTTTATGCATTTTACTCATAGGGTCCTTGACAAGTTTCCATGGCTCGGCGATTCTCCCCGGGTCTTTTTCGATTATTCTTGCCAGAATGTCTCAAGATTCCGGCAGAGGCTTCTCAATCTTGACAGTCTTTTCTTTTTCTTTCCGTCTTCTTCTTCCTTGGAAACTCCATCCAAGCAAATTATGAAGACTTTCTCGCATTTCATCGCTCCGTTTATGGCTCCTCTCACTTCGTAAGACCGAGTCGGCTGGAAGCGGTTTCATTAATTTTCATTGGGGTTGAATCGATTTTTTTTGGGAATGGGAAGTACAGTGCGACGGAATGGATGGAGAATCGATGAATCCCAGTCCTCAATAGACGCGCAGAATTGAATCCTCCGTAATTGCCATGTGGATACCCGTAGTTTGCATGCAAATCGTGGCCTCGTGCACTCCCACCCCCCCTCTCCCCCTCCCCCTCCCTTCCGTAATTCATTCACTCGAGCTGTCATCGTCCCATGCATTGCAAATGGACATTGACGTTCCTGGATGGATGGGAGAAATTACTCGATGACTATCGAGG
The DNA here is from genome assembly GCA_905338385.1 of Darwinula stevensoni. NCBI lineage: Eukaryota > Metazoa > Arthropoda > Ostracoda > Podocopida > Darwinulidae > Darwinula > Darwinula stevensoni. Next base: position 189,316 of record CAJPEV010000006.1, on the reverse strand, counting down.
AAGACATCTTTTCTTCGTGGTCCTTCGGCTGTGCCTCGTGCATCGACCACGAGGCGAAGGAGACTTCTGGATCGATGAACAGGTCCTATTTGTGTCGAAGCGGTGCATTCGAGCCGATGAGGCAGATTCCTCTTCCTCGACACCATCTCCAGCTCGGACCGAATGGAAAGGGTGGACTTCATCCTTTCTTACGGAACTGCCGAAGCGATCGTGGCAAGCACAGGGGGTCTAGAAACGAAGGTAACACTCCGACAACTTTTTTTCTTCTTACAGATTAACCCCGAGAGGAAAAAAAAAAAGATTTTAGTCATTAGAAAAAGGAAAGATGAAGCTTTCTTTTCCTGGCGCTAGCGAGCCACCGCTCGCTGCCTCGTCGAGGATCCAGCTATGCAAACAATCGAATAGGTCTCAAAAGTCAGCGCAAAAAGCAGCAAATCCGTCGATGAGAATTTTGTAAAGCGCCTTACTGCGTGCTGGAGTTTGTTGAGGAACACATCTTCGACACTCTTCGACACGTCCTTCAGTCACACCGTGATTGTAGTAAATTTTTCATCGTTTAATTTTATCCTTCCATTTTAGCTTCAGAGTTGATCGATTTACATGTTGCTTCCAGCAAAAGAGAGCTTAATCTTTTTAAGCGCTAGATAAATTTTTTTCAAAGTTCAGGTTAATGCAAGGAAAATCTAATATTGCCGTGCAAACTTTTTTAGACTGCCTGTATGATAAACCCAGCAGAACGAGAACAGGCTTGGCCGCAGGGATATCGCATTGCCAGTATCGCAGGCTGCGCGTCTTCCAGGACCGACCTCGGACGCACAGCGTTTTCTCAGGTTAAAATGCCATCATGCTGTGATGGGTTCCATTCCAGGCACGATGTCGAATAAATATCTTGAACTCACCAAAACGTATTCCAAGTAAATAAGAATTAGGAAATATTCGCAGAATGAGAACTCAGAACCTCACTCCATCGATGGCAAGTTTCAATACAATATGTTCGGAAAGCGCACCAAACACGTGACTTTTCGTTATTTTATTAATAGGATAGCATCTCATGATTGTGTCATGACCGCTTTTGCAAGTGACTGAAAATATGAAAAAGTTGCATTTCACACTTTTTGGAAGGGGGGGAGGAGAAATAATTTTCTAATGGAGGATAAGACTTACTAGCGATCTATCTATTTGAAAATCTTTTTACAGTCAACCCTCGATATAGTGCCACAGTCGGTCATCGACGATTTTGCCACTATAACGATGGTGGCGCTGTATCGAATTATCTATATCCCGTATTATTGAGTTGGAAAGAAAGTCTTGCAACACTGCGCAAATTTTTCAAAATGTTATAACTTTATTGAAATGCAATTTCAGTCTACAATGTAATGACCATTGTTGCCTATGACATGTTCCCAACGCACGGGTAACGCACGGGGTCGAGCAGCGTAGACGACGGCAGTCACGGTGGTACCGGTTGGTAGGAGCTCATAGTACAACATTCCTTCTGAATCCCACCGACAGCAGAGAAGAACCTTCTTCTCGTGGAACCCTGGTTTCGGTTCGTGTGGCGGCAATTCTCCTCGTGGAAGCCACTGACTCTTGCGAGTATGGTCGACGTAGAGGACCCAGCTCTCATCTCAAGTAACGATTTCCTTCAAAAGGTCCTTTCTGTGCGGACGAAGGAGCAGTGATTCGCAGACACCGACACGGCTTGCTTTGTCAGAGTCGCCGAGCCGATGAGGGACCCATGTCGAGTAAACCTTCCGATAGCCAAGGTCGTTCAGATGGTTGCCGATGGCCATATGGGTGACTCCAAGTGTAATCGCCAATTCACGAGTGGCGTTCGGCTTCGCGTCGAGGGCGTTCCGCAGGGCTTCGTCATCGACTGTAGATGGACGTCCTGAGCGTGGTCGATCTCCGATGGTCGTGTCGCCAGATTCCAAGCGTTTCAACCATCGAGACACCGTGGAATAGTGGACGACGTTGCCCTTGAATGCAGCGCAGATGTTGTCCGCGGCGGCTCTCGCAGAGTGTCCTTGGAGGAACTCGTAGTAGACGATGGGGCGAAGAGTTGCTCGTTCGATCGGAGCCATGGCTGCCAACTGATGGCAGAAGCCGCCTTATATACCCCGAGGGCCGAAGCTTCGAGAACATTCCAGCATATGCAAATGCAAAGCCCCGCCCATCATTCCTTTGAAAATTTTTATAAATAGTTTTAGAAAGTGTTGCAAGACTTTCTTTCCAACCCAATATATAGGCCTATGGGGATATACTGTACATCCACAAGAAGAGGTTGACGATGAGTGAGACTGGCGTTAATCGAGTGGAGGTATAACGAGAGTTGACTGTACTTGAAACTACATGCGGTATTTTTGCCTTAATGCTGTGCAGGTACATGCGACGTAATGGCGACAGTGGAAGAAACAGCTCCCATAGTTTCTCGTGCAAAGGAGAGATGTGCAGCATAACTTCATCTATTATTATCAATATTATTATTATTATTATTATGGCTTCTGAAGAGCCATGAAGTGTGTTCACCACGAGCCATGTGTTCTCCCGGACACCATCCCAACGAAGGGAGTTGGGGATAGAGTACGCTAATCACATGAATGCGTTTTCACTGAGATAGCCCCAGAGCGACCCTGGGATTCACGTCGCTTCTCACAGTATTCGGGCGGGGAGGGTCGCTCTCTCCACCATTTCAAGGAGTTGCCTATCCCAGGGATGTCTGGAGAAAACGTCTCTGTCGAAACCAGAGCCGTACTGTGAACCGGGCGCGCACGATCATTTTCTCGTCATCGGATGACGTCATGATTGATGTCATCGTGCTTCTCGTGGTCGATCTCGCAGGAGTGAGAGGCTTTGGCTTCCATCGATAAACCCTTCCTCTTCCTCCTCTCGTTTTTCTCTTGCCTTTTACGATGATTTATTATGACTCCGTATTATGACTCGGCCCCACGCTCGGTGCGAATGAAGGTGGGGATGCGATGAAAGAATGGGAAAGGGCCCCGGAGGGAGAGATTAATTCTAGCACCGGAGAAGGATTGAAATTGATGATGCCGAGACCATTATGCTCCACCGAAACGAGGTCTCGCCTAATTTCCTCCACGCCTAATTATCCTCCCCCATTGTCCCACATTCTCCTCTTCTCGCTGCACTTCATTCATGGAGTTCTCCGTACCGTACAACACATCGTCATGGACACGGAAGGATACCCCAGCGGTACGACGAAAAGTCGATGCTCTTGCTTTTCCCTACGATGCCTTTGTGGGGTTTCATCCCCGAAGCCTTATGTTTCTCGGGACGCTCAGGTAATTGAAGCCCGTGGAATAGTGATGAAGAGTTTGTGTTTAATTCATGTGTGCAGATGTCGGGTGGGTCGGAGGGCGATCACAGTGATGAGATGCCAAGTTGAGATTCTTCCCATCCTCGTCTTCCTGGCCATGGTCCTTTTTTCAGGTCAGGCACGTCTTATCGCCCATCTTAATAAATAAATAAATAAAAACACGTTGAAATAAAAATGTTGCTGCTATGTTACGGGGAGCATCTCGTTGCCTTCCGCGATACGAGAGCTCTACATTTTCGTCAGCAGACCATGGAAGGACATGCAAAATAGGTTGAAGCATCATCCTTACTTCCAGTGTCTGCAAGGCTATAGGATATCCAATCGATGTTGAGGGATGAGAAATAATCGCATTAATGGCCACCGTGCGGTCGTGCCAAGGCGTACTTTGATGGATGAGTTTCTCCACAGAGACTCCTCGTTTTCTCTCCACATATACCGATCTTTCATCCTCGAAAGTGCATGCAAGCCACTCAGTCAGTAATTCTTTTTACGAGTCACCTGCTTTGGGAAACGGAAAAGTCGCGATTCTCATCTGAGCGTTTTTAAAGCCCCGATCGTCCGATGTGAATTGCTTTTAAAAAGTTTACATTCTCCTAGAAAAGGCGTTCATGTATTATGTCTCTGAATATTGCACATTTTTTAATATCACGATTGCCTGGTTGCAGCTGCTGGCGGAAGAAGAGAGTGCGTGTACGAGTATGGGAGCGGGGAGTCGAAAGGGGGGAACTTCTCGTCTCCGTCCTGGCCTTTATTCTACCCCAGCGGCCTAGAATGCCTCTATCATTTCTCCGCCTCCAACCGAGAGGGGATCTCCATCCAGTTCACGCACTTCGACCTCGAACCCCCATATGAGGCAGGGTAGGTGCATCCATTCCTTCGGTGCATGGCAAATCATGCGGCGAAACGCACATTGCACGGATATCGTATAGAGAGGAGGTTCTTGCACGGCGATAAGTTTGTCGTTGTTTTCCAGCATCGCGCTTCGGTAAAATCTGATTTTCTGTCATCCTTTCTACTGTAGATAAACATCGAATTTCTAGGTTTTTTACACTGTATTTTTTCGGTATCTAGTTTTTAAATAATTAAAATTTTTTGAAATTACAATACATTTAAAATTAAATTTATAATGCACTCAAGGTTTCCATCATTTCATAATTTTTCTTCAGAATTCAATAAAACTGTCAAATTGAATTAGTTGAACTTGAGGCAACATAACAAAAAAAACATGAAGTCGAATTCGTGTAAACTAACTTTACTTGCAGCAGTTGATCATAATTCAGATGTTACGAGAATCCTCGTTCGCATCATATGCGCCGCAAAAGCTTTGGGACGTGGACTTATAAGTCCTGCTGCTTAGGTTGCTTATAAGCAGCCTAAGGTGAGGGGAGGGGCTGGAGAGGCAGAGATAACAAATAATTTTGCTTGGGTGTCGGGTCGGGCGTCATACGAGTCAACAGAGATGTGGTTTATTTTGTTTCTCCTCATGCTTAGTCCACGCTCGGAGGGATTTATGAAGCCCATATGGATGAAGATGATGATCTGGCCTAGCCCGAGGGGCAATGGGATGAGGGAAAGAATGACGGGGAGAAGCGAGAGCCAAGGGATGAAAGACAGGAGGAAATAACGGAAGGAAGGAATGAAAGAAAGGAGCCTTTATTACTGTCAGTGCCCTGTCTCCCTCTTTCCCCTCTCCGAGTGAAAATAGGCGCCTTTCCCTTCTTCTAATTCCTTGGGATTCGGATCGTGTTGTTGGAATTCCCGGAATCCGGAATGCGACCTCATGATGGCCCGCGATAAAAAATTCTTTCCGTCTTACGACCCAGTATATTGCATTCTATACCAGCAATTGTACCAAGGAAAAAACCTAGCAAATAGTTTCACGTCATGCGTTTCATGCCTATATAAATCAATATTTTATTCTTTTTTATTTGTCCTGAATTTCTGATTTCATTTTCACTCACACTATCCATATTTCATTCGTTAGGTATTAATTATTTATATTCTATCGTCGGGCAATGGTCAATTTTTACACAACCCTATTATGATTCAGCGTTATTTTATACATAATTTATATTTAAAAAACCTACTGATAACGGATGTTACGCCTATGCACTCGCACACATCTGGACGCCAAGAAAGCTATGCCGGGCCGGAAGACTGGATAACCGCGACAGAGGAGGAGGAATTCCACTTGATAAAGAAGCTGATGGAAAGAAAGCCCGGTTAATGTCGGCTTTGATTGGCAATAAGATGGAATTGATGACCCAAGACAATGAGCGAGGCCCCTTCGTCTGGATTCCATCCAAAACCACGTGAACACTCTGGATTCGATTTCCCGCGTTCCCCTCACCAGACCCAGGAAGGAAGGGATCCAATTCTAATTTGTCGGGAAGGCGTTGCTGCAGAGGACCACGAGACCCATTTTTACCGAATCGGCCCACCATCCATTAATGCCACTTGAACAGCATAGCAGCATCTTCATTGCTTAATTGAAAACGTCGTAGAGATTTGACATCTCCTTTCCAGTTTTGAGGTGAGGTAATGCATGTGGAGCAGTCATAGTTTTGCAAGGAAGAGAAAATATTCCAATCAAATCAAATCAAGCCAAGGGCGGTATTTTTTCCGATTGTCTGCATGAAAAACCATAATAATACTTTTTTTTAGCATGTTTTTGTCGGTGTTTCTCAATCGCATACCGTAGACCGTGGGAAAGATTTTTAAATGTCCAAGAATATCTTTTATACAGAGAAAACTGCCTTTAGAACTATATTCCGTTTACGTGATGTTTTGCAATAATATTTTTGGATCGAAAAATGAAATGGTCAGAGACAATGCTATCGATTGCCTTTTACGAGACATAGCAATATGAAGGACGCAGAGATGACAGAAATCGGAGCCAAAAGAGGTTTTAACCTCCTTTAACAGCGCTAAAGAAGGTTTAAAGCTCCATTAGGCTAAAGTCAGTTCCATGCAATCCACCCATCGTCTAGAATTCGCTGACAGAGTGGCTCAAAACATTTCTTCTTCCATTCTCTGGCAAAAGTAACAATAACGCTTGAGTTTTTTTTTTTGCTATTCATTTACCTTTATGATGTGCTTGTTTATCTCGATGAAAAGAATCGTGATGGCTTTCTTGATGGACCGCCTCGCGATAAAAGGCAACTCTTCCGAATCGCGTGAAGAAACGCCATTATTTGCCGTTCATTTCTTTCATCTGTCATGCGAAATATTCATCCAACGGCAATGAAATTCCCTCGCAACTTTTCTAGTCGTGGCAGTGGGGAGGAAGAAAGAGAGAAAGAAAAAAAAGTAAATCCAGTATATTTATCGGAAATTTGGGCAGAACCCGCCCTTCCCCCCCCCCCCCCTTCCCCCCTGGCCCTGCTCCCAGCGTCCATATCGCGAATGGTTGCGATGAAGACTTTTTTCACAGATTACGTTTCCTGCTCCTCTACCCATTCTGAGCCATTTCTACCACTCGAGAGGACTCGGATCGACCTCCTTCATAAATGAGGGGTCATTTCCAGGCGAGATTACCCAGTCGATGAGGCATGCATGGAAACTGCAACCGGATTGCCGAGCGAGGACGTCTAAATTACGAGGTCTCATATCGTCGAGAATGGACTCGTTTTTGGCACGGCTTCAAATTGGCAACCGGATTCTTTCCTTTCAGACTTTGTCGCCTCTCGTCCCGTCCTCCTCTGTGCATCCGACCCCTCTTCATCCTTTTTGTTTTTCTTTTTCCATTTTTGGCTTTCATTCCAATAATGTTTCTCTCCTCTTCCTTATTCGAGTCCCACGCACCGCAGAGTCTCGTTACGGGAATTTCACACTGCCGGTTTTCTTGTGCGCAGGCAAGTCACGCTAAGGTCTCACGATCTCTGCAGCAGTGCTATAGATACTCTACTAGCCTTGCATGCGTTCAGAAGAAGAAGATAGATTCGACCTGCTGACTTTAAAAACGTAATTAATTTGGTTAGGAAATAGATGATGAATGTAAAAAGTCTGTTGATTGATCAATCAATTATTTTTTAAGGTGCCTGAATGACTACGTGGACATATCGACGTTCTCAGACGTGGGGTTCAAGTCTTTTATTGGCCGGTATTGTGGATCAAATCTTCCACCCGAGATTTTGGTCATACACCCTAAAGTGGAACTGTATTTTAGCACGAATCTGGTACTTCAACACCGGGGCTTCACCGGTGTCTATTCCTTCCTTCCCGAAGGTAAGTGCTTTTTCTGAATCACATTTCTTGCACAGATATCGAAAAAGCCTAGCGACCTGCGAGCAATGGGAAAGGAAACAGATCGTCTTAAGAGTATTCGGTTGCTCGAGGTCGATTTTTATAATACCCGGGTGGCACAAGGAAAAATATTCCCAGCCTCACCTGTCTGTAAACAGAACACCATGTGAGATATCGGCAGAAAATATATTGGGAGTCACATCCAACATGTGTAGGTGGTTTCACGAAAATGTCAATGAAATAGGTCGCTTAGAATAGAATCAATATATTTTTTTCTTCGTGATTTTTACGAGCTCTCGTGTGGGCATGCATGACCTGACTGACCTGACATCTGACTCACATTCGGACTCGCATTTTGTTCTTTCCTGCTGAGCAGCCAGGCGCAGACACCCGTTTGAAATTGTGCGGGAAAAAGCTGTCTTTCGGGTCCCGAAAGGCCTATTTCAATTATATATTCGCGGGACTATCTTCTTATGTTGAATGTGAAACCATATAAAATATTCTGCCGATACCACGAATGGCGTTTCGTCTACAGTCATGTAAAGTTGGAGCATTTTTTGGACAACTCCATTGTAACAGGACGGTTTTGAAATTCCACGATCATGTAGAAATGTGGCTGTTGAGGGCTTTGGACAAGTAACTTAGTCACGGACTTCTATATTCGAAAAAAGTGTTGAAATTTGAGAATTCCATATATAACAATTGTAGGGATTAAGGTCGAGCGCTCTCAAGACAGCCATATCTTCTCTCGTTAATACCTGTAATTTCCAGGATCATATGAAAGATGACTGGTTTTAGGTGCAGGCCGATTACAATTACACCGCGTTGGTAAAAAAAAAAAATGGCTTGACAGTATCTCACCCCTAACTTCAAATGTCCGTTTCCTCTTTCACAAGAGGGAATCCCAGCGCCAGGATCGAGGTGGGAAGGGGTGAAAGGATGCGGTGGGGTGATCACGGGTGTGGGAGGGGTGCTCGCTTCACCCGGTTACCCTTCTTTCTACCCGGGTCCCGTGGATTGCTTTTGGCTCATCAGAGTCCCCACCGATCGACACATCTTTCTTCAAGTCCTCGACCTCGAACTCGAAGGAAGCATCGGTCCGTCGTCTCGCACTTACTCCTGCTTCTTCCACGATTTTCGTGCCGTTTCGTAAAGGGTATCATATGATTATTAAACCACGAAGGAGGCTGCCGTCGACGTGAAAAAAGATCTCCACGAAATCGCTTCCGTTTGTTTGATATATCAATTATAATTTCGATTAGTGAATTTTCGCGATATCTACGTGAAATCTATGGGCTTGAATATCAGGTGCCGTAGGAAGGATTTTTGGAAATCTAGAGGAAAACTTCCACAAATATCTACCGCAAAAAAGAGAGTGGGTTAACTTATGAAAGCACTGATGGAGGTTAACGATGAAAGTCCTGTAAACGGCTATGGATTACGATGCCCGAAGACGGCGATGGTGTTCGCATGTGTCTGTGTGCGTGTGACAGCCAGTTGTTCGAGGGCAGAGGTGAGTGTGTACGACGGCTACGGGAGCATCGAGTTGAACCAGAAATTGAGGAAATTCTGCGGAGGACTGGGATACTACAAGAACCCTGGCGAGAAGATTCTCCTTTCTTCGAGGAATCGCATCCTCGTTAGGTTCGTCCGGCCGCTCGTCCTTCCATTTTCAATCGTCCTTGTCACCGGAGCTCTCTTTACTCCTAGGGAAATTTTTTATTTTTTATTTATTTAAGGCACTATCAACAGCCTACAATTGCAATCAGGCGAGCTGGCATCTGGCTGGAGAGGGCATCAATGAAAAATCAACTCGCGGGACGGGTTCACGGAAAAAGAGAATTACATTTTGTAAGATTCCGGAAGAATTCGAGTGCGTAACAGTTTGAAAATAGAAGTTAACTTCACCGATGGGGATGAGTGCCACTGATCACTCGGAGCATATTTGTGGACTCTAAAAAGTGCTGAAAGGCGAATACAATTATCCTCGAAAAAGAGTTAAAATATCCTCTTGCATATGCCCCAGACATGATTTTTGAGAATAGTTTTCGGATGGCATTCCATGCCTACTCGGTCACGAAGGCCACCATGCACTGAGATGGTCAAATGCGACCGTATGGAGCAGCTCAACGTGTTCTGCTTTCACAGCCAGCGATGGAAAAATTGATCTCAGATCGGTTTTAGTCCATAGGATGAAATGGCAGCTTTGAAACGATGGGTGAGGCCAGGGTTTGAAAGCGGCGGAATCGAAGAATCGTCGTTCATCATCGCCATTGCAGATAGGATTGGAATCCCGGCCAGGAACATCACCGTGCAGAGATATGGAATGGCCATATTCGAGGAAGTCCCAACACTGGCAATCTCATCGCATTCCGTTGCGTGTTGCGGAAAATGTTTCCTGCACGCACATTCTACCTTAAAAGGGTGCTCAATGAGGGCACTAATGAATGAATGTAAAGGAATTCGAGAGCACTTCACACAGCCCTACCTCAAAAGCGGCAGCTGCGACTCCTTTTTTGCTCCCCCTACTGTGTCGATTGACCAAGGATGGGGCAAGAGATACCCCAAAGAAACCTTGCAACGTTTTCGTGAAATGGTATACTTGTAAACCATTTCCTAAACGATCGAGAGAACTCATACGGATTTCTATCCAACGAAAGTGAATAACGACCGATGCGAGGAACGAAAGAGAGAGACATTTTGGATTGGAACGTTTCTGCCCGCAGGATGCAGACGGAGTCGAGATCCCAGCAAGGACGACGGGAGGACGTGGGATTTCGGATCGTCTGGACCCAAGTCCAACTCCTCGTTCCAGGTTCTTTTCTCTCTTCTTTTTTGTTTTTGTCCTCTCTCTCACCGTGGACCCCAATGGAGTCGGATGCTGCAGGGAACTGCACCGGTGGATTCGTGTGTAAGGAGTCCGCTTATTGCGTGGGGGAAGAATACGCGAGCAACCTGAATCCGTGCGAAGAACCCCGTCATTTCTGCATACATTCTTCCCTTCAATGCAACGGGGAACTCAACTGCTCCGATGGCGACTCCTCCGACGAGCACGACTGTCTGTTCCAAGGACTCATTCCTTGTTTTAGTCTAAGTCTGTCGCTTAAGAAACCGATCACAAATAAGGATGAGGCTTACCGGTGCTCTTTAAACGAAGGGGGAGCGCAGATATGCCGGGTGGCAAGATCACCAGTCACGACATGTCAGGCGTCAGATCACACCGACCGTTTGAACAGTAACTTTCAAACGATCGATTCGTGGAAAGTTTCCTCGGGATTATCTTCGCCGCACTGGGATCTCATTCTTCAACGTCACGAGTGATGAGTGGCGAGTTTGATGGCGTCAGAGGCCCGAAGGGTGCTCATGGAAAACGATGCAAAAATCGTCACAAAAGTCGTTCATCTGTTTAAAAGTTTCTTGATTTACGATTGAATCAAATTGAATCCGACTCGGGGCAGTGTCTACTAACTGACTGATAATGGACAGCGCATATGCTCCATTCTCATTACTCACAGAAACAGCATTACATTGGCATAATTCTTTACTAGGGTTAGGGTGCTTGAAGCGCTGACGATTCTGCCATCCAGCGTGTTCTCCTTGCGGGCGTATAGATGCTAGTCAAATCGAATCGGTAAGCTTCACACTGTTGTAAAACCAGGGCACGAAGATGTCGGGCTTAGAGATACCATGAAAAGTAAAAAGGACCTTGCAGTTTTAAGCAAGATGAAATACTTCAAGCTTTTATTTATATTTCATCTTCCTTTGCATCGGTTGTCGCCCAGGTTACAGAAATTCGTTGATCGCGGCGGGAGTGGTGACCCCATGCGCTTTGGTCCTCCTCGCCGTCATCGCCATCCTCTGTAAGCGATCCAAGTGCCAGGGAGAAAAGAAGAAAAAGAAAGGCACCATGATGACGTTCGACCTGGAATCCACGGCTCCCACGACCCCGACCTCCTTGTCCGTTCAGCTGCCGGTCGTCGAGTTGGATCGCAGCCCCTCTTATCTCAATCAGAAGAGCTTTCAATCTTCCTTGTGAGTCCCCCAACCGGAATAGACGTAGACATGGGTCACCTCATATAGTCTTGAAAATATCAAACACCACATTTAGAACATTTGAAAACATTCAACTTACGGAAACCCATTTTTGTTGCTCCTTGAATTTTTTTTAATTCAGAGCATTCCAAGAGCCTAAGGCCCGAATACTGAAACCTCATGAAGGTGAGATAATAGCCTTTAAGCAAAAAAGCTTTTTTTTTTTTTTTTTTTTTTTTACCCGGAGGAGTTCATGAATTTATGAAGGACCGTTAACTAAAAATAGGTTTCAGCACTCTGGCGTAATTCTCCATTCACGGTCTCCTCCGGGAACGTTAGTGACGGCTTTCTGTATTTTTCACTAAGCTGAAAAGAAAACCATTTTCAATGGTCCACTCACAATCAAGGGGAGCTCAGAACTCGGGCCGCGTGTACTCGTCTACTTTTTTTAGCAGCGGTTTATACGAGGGTGGTTCATCTGCACTTTCTATTCTAGAAAATAAATAGGATTGGAAAAAGTCTGAAAGCCTAATATGGCAGATAGCCCCAATCTTCACTATGATTTATGCCAAGACTGGCAACCCTTGCGCATGCGCAATTGAATGTGAAGAACATGGCATCTGATGGTATATCCTTCGGGGTTAAACAGCGTTGTATAATAAAGTTTCACGGGAAAGAGAATGTGAAGGAGGCTGATACTTTTCGAAGATGACAAGCATAGTTCGGGGAAGACTGTCTAGAGAGAGAAGTGTATCTGATCGTGCAAGAAATTTCAAGACGGCCAAGAATCCTTGACAATTCCTTGAGCGTGGCCATCCGTCCGAGACTGTTGTGAATCCTGTGGATATCCGGCAAATTGAACAATTGATTCTGAAAAATCGTCGCATCACCGTGCATGATTTTGTAGCGGAACTAAGCATCAACATTGGGAGTGTCGAAAACATTATCCACAGTCACTTTAAGTTCAAAGAGGTGACTACGAGATAGATGCCAAGATAACTGACATTCGAACAGAAGGCTAACCGAGTGAGCGCCGCGTCGGACCATTTCAACTGCTATCACAAAGAGAAAGACAACATCCTCAACGGCATTTTGATGAGTGATGAAATGTGAATTCATCATTTAACGTCAGTATGAAAACGCTCAAACATGCAAAGGCGACATCCCACATCGCCTCGGCCTCAGAATTCAGAGCAATGATGAAGTGGTGAAATGGCTGCGCACTCGACCACAAGCATTCAAATGTCTCGGGCGTTCAGGCGTTGCCAAAGCGATGAGACAAGTGCGTCTATGGAGGAGGGGAATACCTCGAGAAGTATGTGTAGTTTCATAGAGATCAGAAGTACCATAGATTTTCTGGAATAAAAAGTGCAGGTAAGTATTGAACCACCCTCGTACATGCCAGAGGGGACACATATATTTAGTCTGTCTAGCTGAGAGATCCTTTGTTTTTACAATAAAAGCCATTTACATACAATGCACCGCGAATAATGTTCTAAATCAGTGGTCGGCAACTGGCAGCCCGCGGAAGTCCTCCTGGCCCGCGAAGACACGGATATCGGACATCACGATCTGACAATAGACGTTCAACTGCACGTTTGACATGAGACGTTCAATAAAATTTCCATTTTAATGACACTTGGTAAGCGCTGGCTCGCCAACGTTCAGCATTCTGCAATCCGGCCCGCCGTGAAATTTAGTTGCCGACCACTGTTCTAAATGTTTCCGTACGTGTAACCACCGCCCATGAGTCTTGTTAGGTTTGACTCGAGTGGAAAATTGTAGGCTGGAGCATAATGCTACGATAAATTTATCCGATCGCTGTGTACATCTCTGTAATCTATAATAATAATAAAAATCTCCGAGTTCGTACGACCTCGACTTTCATGAAATATGAAAAAGGAGCTTGAAAACTTGTCTATTCACAATATCTTAACCATACTCATCCTGGCAAGACTTACGGATGGTGGCATACACGTACAACAGCACCTTGTATAATTATGTTTCATCTGGTTTTCCGGGCATGTATCCCATGTCAGCGAACAGATGTCATCGCTACCGAAGGGAATCATGACATGTCCCCGACACGGGCACGGGCAGCTGGTGGACCTGGACCTGGTGGACGCTGGAGAAGCAGACGACGGGAGTGATGTTACCATCCCCACTCCTCCTCCCTCCATCCACGCGGCCGCAATGTGTCCTTCTTCCAGCAAGCATATCAAGTTCTCTTCCTCGACCACGAAGGACCGTGACAATGTGAATGTGACGGACATGATTAAGACTCCTGACATGGAGTTCATTGTGAGAAACAATCCCTATGCGGAACTGACCTCTCCTCTCCTAGAGGGAACAGAAAGGTCACATTCAGGATCAGGAGTCACCGGGAACCGTTGTCCTCGCTGTGACAAACCTCGTCGTCAGGGTAGCACATCCTCGCCCAAGTGCTGTCGCAAGAGACAGGAATCCTTCAACTCCACCCTATGACCTCAACTGCACCTATTTATATCCCGTTGCCCCACCGACAATAAATTGTCACCGTTATGCATCTGAACTGAATTATAATATTCTATATATTTTTCTCCTTTGTCTATTCTTCACGTCTTCCACCAGTTTTGGCAATTGACAATGGATCGAATAATTTGTATATCATAGTATACTACAAACTTAGGAGTTTTAAGGAGAGAATATTCATGTCTTGATTACCTATTTAAAATTATGCCACGCAAATGTTCGCCTCTTCCTTGTATGCACTGGTGCACATGGAACACTGCGCTCCTCATCACTGTGAATCATAACCATGAGAATATTGACTATTCAAATTCGATGCTTCGGCTTAATTCTTTACTTCGTCTGTTTTCAGTAAAGCGTGACTTCCAAAAAAAAAACAAGAAAAAATCGGGAGGAGGTTAAGTCAGGGACAAGCTGACGGTTAGAAAAGAAATAACTCAGTGAGTTACGTCTGAGCTATATCAGGTAATAATCAATTAATCTCTCATCCTAAAATCACAAGATGTGGGATTAAATGAACAGACTTGATTCCAACAGGATGGGGCAACAGCCCATGCTGCCCGGGCATCACTGGAATTGCTGAGAAAATTGTCTTCGAGCCGCCTCACGCCGAAATTTGGGGACATTTCATGGCCGACCAGAAGCGCACCGCTTCTGAATGTCGAAAGAATAAATGTCGACAGGAAAATAGTCAACGGCCAAAATGACGATGGAGACCATGTAGAAATACATCAATGTCGATAGGAGGAAAGATCGATCCAGTAAATGTCGAAAGGGACTTTTAACCCTTTCGCTGCCGTTCACGTCATATGGTGTGTTCAGCGCGACGAACTTCCACTGCCATGCTAGGCAAGAAGAGGCTGCCTGGGCATTTAAGTCTTAGGCAGTGAAAGGGTTAACACATTCATAAGGTGAAGCACTTGCAGTCATCAGATGAAGGGAGCATGGGGAAGAACATGATCATGATGATGACTGGAAGGTTCCTTTATCAGCTGTCCCCCTTGTGTGATGGCACGAACTTTGAAAGAGCTGGTCCTGACATCTCAAGTAAAATTTCTCCCTCTCTCGAATAGATATACGTGAAGGACTAGCATTTTCTTGCCTTTCTGAGATCCGGCGAATGTCACATTTGAGTTTATTACAGACCAAGGTCGGAGAAGGAAGGAATTTAATGCCGAAGTCAGATGATGTACATGAAGGAGAATACACACGTGACACATGGCACTTACATAGAAGCCCATGGAATGGCTTCATCGATGGATCCACAGTCTCATTTCAAGAGTTAAATTACCTGCAAGGACATCGCCGAATTGCCAGATAAGGCTTCGTGAGAGAGACAAAGCAGAGAAGGCAGAAGGTGAAAGTGACCTAATGACTTTCCAGTTGTATCCGCAGACAGTTCGAAGCACTCCACCAGTCCCTTCATTGTCCCTTTCGTGGAGCACATCGTTCAACTAAGTCATGTTTGCACACTCCCACAGAACGATTACTCTTGTAAAAATCACGTTTCGACATTTCCTCTTCGTCGATGTTTAGAATTCTGGCTCCATTCCATTCGACATCATGCATAAGCGACATTTTATGACATCTACATTATTGCCCTTCGACATTACTACCTTTCTGCGTTTCTGCTGTCGACATTCCAACGTACACCCATCCGACCAGAAGCTCTGAATTGACCGTCCCCGATTTTTTCCGATGGGGCTTTATGAAGTGGCACGTTCTTGCAAACAGACCAAGGTCCCGAGAAAAATTAAGTTGAAAAATCGAATTTGAAACAGCCAAAATTACAATGGTTATTATGATTCACCAAGTTATGCGCGCCAGTGCAAGCATGAAAGAGGCGGATTTTTATACGTATTTTTAATTGGTAAACACAACATAACTATTCTCTCCTTGAAACTCCCTAGTTCGTAGTATACCATGATGTGCTAATTATTTGAATAATCGTAAAAATACACACGTTACAAAGCTTTTATTCCTGTCCAGTATTTCTTGGCCACTGTACCTACAACCAATGTAGTTCACTCGCAGGTGCTTCATTGGTTAGTCTTGCATGGCCTGATTTCCGCCCATGACAACGTCCGGTACAGCTCAAAGGAAAAAAGTCCGGTTCCACTATGAAGATCAATTCTCATGCAAAAATTTGGCAATTAACTCCAAATAGAGCAGGGTAAAATGCAGGGATGACTCAGGAAACACAGCTGCTATTTGCTAACCGACCGTCACTTTTGTAAGTTTTAAAAAGTATTCCTCTCAGGCCATGAAAGGTTGGCATTTTCTGATAATTCCTAGGGCAGATTTCTCAGTTGAAATGTCAATTCCATAATCTCAAACTGACCTCTCCACTCAAACTTGTCACAATAATTGCTCTGCTTCGCCCTAATTAGGGGTTAAAGGAGCCTGGATCCCAAATCTGTCTTTCTTTCCAAGCTTATGAGTCAGAGTTAGAAAAAATCTGTTATTCAGCCTGATTGTTTTTTTTTGTGTGAAAAATTGAGAAAAATCCCAAGGTGAGCTATTCAACAATTAGATCATCAACATCACTTTCAAAATGAATTAAACCTAGACAAGGAAGAATAACATTATGGAATCAAAATTACTGACTTCATGACAGAAACAAAACCTTCAATTCAAGATAAGACAAGGACAATGACAATAGAGACCAGGAGCCACAAAAAGTTTTAGTTGTAGCAGAGATAAAGCAGATTTGTGAACTCCAAGTAACATCTTTCAAATGCCAACAGTTCACAGAAAAAATTGTATGTCTTCCTTTGTTATTTAATGAAATTCATTAATTTATAAATTGAAAAAATGGAACCCTACTTTACCTGAATTCATTTAAATTATTATTACCACCTGGCTTCGTTTTTCCTGGACAAGGAAACTTGGGGTTAAAAACAAGGATGAAAAGATGAAAAAAAAGTTGCATCAAATAGTACTAGCCTACTCAATTGTACAAATGATTTATTCTCCTAGAAAAGTAGAATATATATTTTTCTATCATGTATTCATAAACATGATTCACAGTAGGCCAATAAAATCATCCATGTATCAGAGTTCCATTGCTCTTAGTATTCTAGAGCAAAGTTGGAAAATCAAGAACAATGAGGTGGTGGAAACATAGATTTGCATTAGCAGTTCTCCCACTCAGTCTCAGAGGCAACCAGAAGTTTTCATTCAGACAGGAATGAAAGAAGCAGGAGTTCAAACTTGTCTCAAGCGAGCAAGTCGTTGTGAGAGATCATCCTGCTCCACTGAGGCCTGTGTTGACACTCCAACAGATCCTGTCTCCCCTTGAGGCAGTTCCATGTTCAATTCCAATCTGTGAAGGTTGGTTAGAAGATTGCATGTCAGACAAGAAGGCATTGACAAGAGAGTAATTACAAAAATCAGCATGAAGACAAAGTGAGGTTGAATGTTCCACAACAAATACAATGCTTGCTATTAAAAAATTTGGGATCATCATACAGAGTTATGCCATTATTGCATAAAGAAAATTACTTTAGCAAGAGGGGTGTCCATAATACCAGTATTATACACTCTTAGAGATTTCATGTCTACATTCCAGAGTGATGAGACTTCACTCCTTTTATTTCCCAAGAAGCAATTTCCCTGAAAATTCACAATATAACCTAATTACTTCTCAAGTCTTTGAATTCCAAGTTTTAAAAGTACAAAAACAAGCTAATCTTGATCCTAAAACAGACAAAAAAAAACCCTTCCAAGAATGTTCATGTGTTTACTATATAACACCCTAGTAATGAACTAGGAAGGCCTATATTGTAATTAACTCCAATGCAAGAATGATTCTCTTGATCTAGATCAGATAGTATCCTATATATCAAATAAATGGTGAGTTATAAATATGAGAACTTGATCTTGAAATATGAGAACCGAGCTAAGAAATAGTGCTTAAAATGAGACAAACAAGCAATAAGAATTCATTTGGAACATACTAAAGAAAAGCTTCCAGATAAAAATTGCTTCAGTACAGTTCCTAAGAATATATTCTGTCCAGGTAAGGTTTTCCAAGAGGAAAACTAGGTTTCATTATAAAGTAGTAAACAGTACATCCACTTAAAAGCTGAGATTTCCATTTCTTTGAAATTGAAATATCTAAATTGTCATTGAATATTTTTGCAATCTTCTAATGCTCCATATTTTCAACAAATATGGGAGTACTTTGACCAAGAGGGAAAGAACAGAAGAGCAAAACTAGAAATAATGAAAACAAGAGAGCAAATGAAAGACCATTTACATACCCAGCCTCATCAGCAACTTGTTGCATGAGGTTGTCAACTTCATTCTGGGGGACAGTGGTAGTGGTTGTCTGGCTCATGGCACCCTCCATGTAAGAACTCTGTACATCCAGGTCCTCAAACTGCTTCTCAAATTTGTCCATCAAGCTTGAGATCTTCTCAAGATTCATAGACCGCATTGCAGCATCCATTGCCTTCACCACACCAGCCATTGATGTTGTCACCTGCAAGTAGGTCACAGCCTTTGTTTCAGTATCAACTTCAGAACAAAGCAGGCTAATCATAGTGTTGGTACAGGCAAGCCTATCAGATTGAACCAAAAAAAATAAAAATCTTGGTTTTGGCATACTTTTCGCGTTGTGACAGCAGTCTGAACTCGACTAGCAACAGCATCCACCCTGGCTGCCATTCGAAGATAGTTGAGGGCCTGATTCTTCTGTCGAATTGCATTTTCAGCATGAATCCTTGCCCCTTCCGTGTTGTTCTTCTGGATAGCCTTCTTCAACTTGGTTTTTTCAACCTTCTCCTCTTTTTCACACTTCTTGGAATTTCGCTCCAGCTCTTTGGTTGCAAACTTCAGGTTGAAGAGGTGCTCTTATGGGCAGTGAAGTTAAGGACCCATGTATTAAAGGCTATGATTTATTACTGGTTAGACCATGTATCAGTATATAAATCTATGATAGGCTAGGACCAAAGTGGGTAATTTCTACCTTCTGTCTGGTCAAATTAGATCTAATAGCAGCCCAGGATACATTGGAAAGATTCTTCTCCAAGGCTAAGCATGCTTATGCCTAGGACAGGCCTACTATAGTGTTTTTCATTTGACTTAGACACCTGTGCATGGGATGTTCCTCATGCACAAGTGTCTGAGTCAACTGAAAAATTGTCTAACTCAAGAGAAAAATAGTATAATATTAAGCTTAGGCAAGGTCTATTTTCAATTTCTATCGCTTGACTTCAACACTTTTTCTAATGAGCCTGTCACCATCTGTAGCACTTCTCATGCATGGGTGTAGGAGTCAAGAGAATATGTGTTAAAAACAACTGTAAAAATTTGAAATGTTTCGTTTACTTATAAGCTAATCCTGAGCTTCAGGCATGAAAAGAAGTGTTAAGTTAGGGCCTAGGCCTAACAAGATATTAGAGAAGGATACTTTCCATGGTAGCGATCGACATCTTGGCTGGAGAATATGTCAACAGAATGAATAATACGTTTGTTAAAAGTTTTGATTTTTTCTTTCAAGTGAGCAGTTACCTCGCAGAGAGGTGACCTCACTCTAGCAGGAACAACCGAATGAGTGAATGAGCATGGGACTCGCCATGCAACTCATGAATCACTCATGATGACACCACGTGCACTTGACACACCAGCTTGACTAAGACCTTTTAAAAAAACTTATTCAGTCTCTCTCTGTACCCCTGATATGTTCATGAATTTGAAGTGGTCCTATCATGTCACGAGGCAGATCACAAATTGTATCAAAGTGACTTCAATGCATGTACTGTCTAGTGGGCGAGCAGACTACTCTGGAAACGTCAGCTGATGGTGGTGTCACATTAAATCCGTCGTCGTTGTCGTGGTCGGTACTACTCGGTGGTGAAATTAGTTGATCGCGTCTCCTTCCTGTTACCAATCAGCCTGCCATCCGCGAACATTTTATGCTAGCAATATTGCGGTTATCCCTGCTTAAGAAAAAATTATATTCTACGGAAAGTACTTGCACAGGTTAAGTGCCTACAGTAGATTGCCTTCCACCATGGATGATAATCCCCTTCGTCGGAAGAGTCCAGGTAAGCATCCAGTAGTTTAGGCCTACTGGACAGGGTTAACCAATATAACTATAACATGTATACATACAAGGACATCTCTTTCTTAACCCACTATATCTTCTTTCAATTTCTACGTTAAGGGTCAAGAATGTACCTCATGAGCCTGTTTCCCCTTGAGAAAGGCATGAAAATGTCGAAACATCGGGGAATGAACTTTTAATTCCATCCTCTTTGAGTTGGTCATTTCGTGCTCATCAACCTTTTACTACCGGATTGATGAGTGTTTTCCTTTACAATCCATGTCAGTTCTGCTAGCCTCCTCTCCTTGGCAGTCCTAAAATGTCCAGCCAATATATCCGTTGCAATGTCATCCTCAGTGGGTGGAGTTTCCAAAATGCGAAGCTACTGCTAGGTTGGAGGTTTTCTTCCGGATTGAAGACTTATAGTTGTTGAAATGCAGACAGATGGAGGTGTTGGTCTCCCCAATATAAGAAATGTGGCATTTCTTGGAGCGAATGCTGTAGATGACATTGGACGAGTCATGGTTGAAAATTCCAGCATCAATAGGAAAGTGTTTGCAAACTTGAAACTGGCATTTGTGACATGGAGCTCCATGTCTGGTTGATGTGTCTTCAGTATTCAACTTGGAATGAGCATGGAGATTATGTGGTTGTTGAAATGCAAGGAGAGGTGGTACAGGGAAGACCTTGAGTCCTTCATCTGCAGTTTATATATATATATATATATATATATATAACTGCAAAAATGATGCCAGAGTGCCACACCACTAAACCACCCAACATTGCTCTAAGTTGTGAAGCAGCACACAAAAAACCCGATCAGAGCAGACAACACTACTAAATGTAGGAGAAAATCGATGCAATCCCATAGCTGGCTAACCAGCACAACTGACTCCAAAAGAATTAAAAAAGAAGAATGAAAGGAAAGGAGCCTTTGGAATCTGAAAGAATAGCAGGATCCTCATCAGGGGCACAGTCATGCTAAAACTTACAGTGCAAACAGGTCTTTTTCAGAATTCTCAGTAGAACTAAGGAAGGTTAGAAGAATTGGAAAGGGTCGTCAGATGACTGCACCCACAGCTGAAGTCCATCCCACAATCACCATAGAGGCACATTCCATTAGCTGAAGAGAGCTCATGCTCAAGTTACTGGAAGGTAACTAGTACAACATGTATTGTGGAGGTGAATGTGATGATGCTCAGGGGAGTAGCCAACCTCCAAACAACTGCCAAAAATAAATTAAGCCCTACTGGAAACCATACTCAAAAGATCTTTCTGTTGAACCAGGCTCTGAAGGAAAAGAGCAGCCAAAAGGAAATTTCTGCTACACTGGAGTGTGTGTGTCTGTCCTTTATGCACGGCCATGTCTCTGATCCCTGCATGGCTTGGTTTGGGGATGGTTATAGGCTAGGTGGTGTTTCAAAATTCAGATCCTCCAGTGTACCTTATTTAGCACATATTTTGTACTTATTTGGCTGATTCACTACTACAGAACCCCTAAAGGAGTCAAAATTTTGAAGGGTAAGTACAAAGTTGTAGAGGGACCTCATGTTACTAAATAAAATTTCCATTGCACCTTGCAATGTAGGAAGTTTGTTTGCCAGGTGGGCAAACAAACTCGCTGCACTGTGCTTTATATAAGTAACTTATCATGTACCCTGCCCTGTGATCAAATAGGCTTAAATAAGGGACTAGAAGGCAGGTTTAATTGCTTATAATATTTTGCTGTTTCAGCTGTGAAGCGGCTGATGAGAGAAGCACAGGAACTTCATCAGCCAACTGAAGATTATTTTGCACAACCAATGGAAGACAACCTCTTCGAGTGGCATTTCACAGTCCGAGGTCCTGCAGACACAGACTTTGAACAGGGGATTTACCATGGCCGAATCCTCTTGCCTCCTGAGTATCCAATGAAACCTCCTAGTATCATCATGTTAACAGTATGTGCAACTATATTGCCCAGAGCCAGTCATGACCCCCAATGTCTACTTAGAGTATCTGAAGTTATGTAGAAGCTGCTATTCGGTTCCTGTGGGCTCCCTGAAATTCAGTTTGCCACTTGCACAAATGAAGCTATCAGAAAATGTGTCCATTATTACCATTGTGAAACCTGGTACTTCTCTCTTTCAGCTACTTATAATGACTTGTTTTAGATAAGCTTGCTTCTTTAACCCCTCAAGTGTGACTTTTTCTGGTAGCCAGCAGCACCTCCAGTACGAAAATGACACATGATGTTGCACACACTTGAAGAGTTAATAGACTTTTACATAAAAATATAATTTTTTTCATCAATAACTGACTTAGCTGCCTCCAAGCTAATGGTTTTTTTCTCTATCATGGTTCCTTTACTGAAATAAGAATATAAGACATTATCCTTCTCCCTTTCAGCTGCCAAGGGGCTTATAATTATCCCTTGTAGCCAGTAGTGATTATTGAACAGGCCATTATGCAAAAAAAAATATTTATATAATTGCTCCTTTTCAAATGTAAAATTAGGGTAAGTGAGAAAAAATCTGACCCACCAGTAAAAGTCTGCTCCCAACTTCACATACTTAAATATTACAATAAATGCAATCTGCACTTTTCAACCAAATTAAACCAA
The DNA here is from genome assembly GCA_905338385.1 of Darwinula stevensoni. Classification (NCBI taxonomy): domain Eukaryota; kingdom Metazoa; phylum Arthropoda; class Ostracoda; order Podocopida; family Darwinulidae; genus Darwinula; species Darwinula stevensoni. Next base: position 166,540 of record CAJPEV010000006.1, on the reverse strand, counting down.
TGTCTGGTCTTATAACATGAATGGACAATGTGTCATCTATTCTTCTTGAATGGCATAGATCTCAAAACCATCAGTTTCCAAATATAGACATAGACAAATGGCATATGACAAAACTGGCGTTGAGGAGAAAAGGCCACTAGACAAAGAACCTAAAAATGGTCTTTTATTGCTAAATCCTGTTTGATTCATGCTTAGCTAAAAGGGCTATTCCACATTCCTGAGCAGTTACTTTGGAGAATACTTTGGGCTTAATTACTGTGCATAGATTATACCTGGTGGGGCAAAAAAAAAATTTAAAAAATAACCTATTTGAGACCTTGTAGAAATAGCAGCAAGATTTGTGAGTCTTTTTTATCACATAGAATGCACTCTAAAATTTGTATCAAGTTGAGTTTTTAAGTCTAGGATTTTGGGTAGAATGCAACAGTCATTGAAACTTTGATAAGAAAATTTACCACCTGGCCTCATCCATGTTTACATACTGCACTCCTCTCTCTTAGTCCTAACCTGAGGTTCTCCTTTTGTATATCCCCTTTTGCCTCTCTTTCATCCTATTCATATTGAGTGTCCATAGCAGAAATATATATTCATTCTTTCAAATTTGATCAGAACCAATGGGGTTGGAGGGTGGCTGATACAATTTTCAAAAATGCCTCTGATATAGAATGGGGAATGATTATTTGAGGAAGTCCAGTTTGTGGTACAAGCATCAAAGGGGGTGCAGAGATCAAATTTCTTTCTTTTTACCCTTCCTCAACTGTGTTTTGGTCTTCTAATCTGAATCTTCTAATCCCAGGTGCCCTCATAGTACAAGTCAGAAATGATTAATCCATTCCATTGTCAATAGCCATGAGAAAATGGAGAGAGGTCACTAATATGAAGCACACAGGATGTTTCAATGTTTTATTTGCAAGTTTTAGTAACAGTATTCTTCCACTATTTGACTGGATTGCAGATAAACTTTTAGATTTTCTGCATAATATCTTGGGATTATCCTGCTCCAGTGCCTGTTAAGGAAAGGAGGGAGATTGTAACCATGGCAGAACGAAATGCATAAGGACTGAATCACCATCAGTAGCAGGCCGTTCTTCCCTTTCTCATGCAGCCTTTATATTCTAAATATCTAAATCATTATCAGTGTTCTAAGAAAATTTCAGGGAATGATTTTTAATCTCAAATCTCATCAGAAAATGCAAATTATGCATTGAATCTTAATCTTCTGATGAAATGCAGAATCAAATTGAGCTTTCCTACTCTGAGTTTTGTATATTCAAATTGCCATGAATTGCAGTTTGAATTAACTTGCATTGGATGTGTATATTATTATTTGATTGCATCATCTGCAAAAATTGAGATGACAATCAATTTTGCCAAAAATTTATGTCACATCCTACCTGTTAGGTCAGTTGATTCAGGTAATAAATGGACCTGAAGTTTTGTGCAATCATGAAATAAAACTCATGCTCAGAGTGTTGATGACTTCTAAGAGAGAAGACCAAAACACATGGTCACCCCCATGTGAATCAATCAGTCTTCACAAGCAGCAGATACTGTTGTAAGGTGAAGATGGTATAGATTCAATGTGCATCACATTCCATTGCTGTGGGCAAATTAACAATACCCCTCCTCCCAGCCTCTTACAGGAACAGGATATCAAAAATAAATTTATTAGCTCTGATGAAGATGTGATGCTGCCCTTGTTCTTGTGTCAGTCCTCAAGATTGGTGAATTGTTTGAATGTGTTTCTTGTCTGGAAGCATTCAATATGAGATTAATTTAAGTGTTTCAAATTTATTCCATTTCCAGCATTAAAACATGTTATTAGGCATCTTACAGCTTCCAGTGAACTTCAAGAGTTTATGAACTGTCTTTTGTGCTATAAGATGTCAATACCATGATTTTTTTTCCTTGGCAGCCAAATGGGAGGTTTGAACTGAACAAGAAGGTATGCTTGAGTATCTCAGGTCACCACCCTGAGAGTTGGCAGCCATCTTGGAGCATCAGGACAGCTTTGCTAGCAATCATTGGATTCATGCCCACCCACGGTCTTGGTGCCATTGGCTCCCTGGATTACACCCCAGAAGAAAGGAAGCTTCTTGCCAAAAAGTAAGTCTTGTGACATGACTATACTCTAGACATTGAGTTTCTTTTGTCACATCTCTTAGCATGGTCTTAGCATCATCCAGCAGATACATGCTTGGCTTGGGGAAAAATAAAAAGTACTAAATAGCATCAAAGTTATATGCTTGTTTGTTTTTGTTTGCTCCCAAGTTTTTGCAAATGCTTTGACGAGTTTAATACTTGTTTTGGCATGGGGCTGTAGGCCTCATAATAGAACTAAAGTTTCCTCTGCATGGAAGTCTCTAGAAGTTTGCTAAGATCTTGAGCAGAACTGGTGTCATGAGCCAAACCAGCTTGATGGGGGGGGGGGGGTTGTGGAGTGGATTTATATGGGTGAAAGAAGTGTTTCTCAACTGAGAGTGTGGTGAGGCTCCAGGGGGGTCTGTAAAACCAGTAGCATGCCCAGAAAATCCCAATGGGGAGGGAGGGGAGTTGACATGAAAAATTGGTAACTCACCCTGCATTTATAGCCCAATTAAAAGATTTTTTTAGAATCGAACCTGTAAAATGTATCCCAAGGGGGGGGGTTATGACCCCCATAATCCCCTTAGGCATGGCACTGCAAAACTATAAACAGTGGATGAAAAGAAAAAAAATGATATTAAAAACATCCTCCTGCCCTCCATGTATTCACTACGGGTGATCTTCTAGGCGTTAAAAAACCCACTCCTCAAAGGGTTAATAGACCATGTTTCTGCATGTGTTTCCTTACTTAATCGTATGTAAAAGGAGGCATTTTTGGAAAGAGTAGAGATGGGAGATGAAAAATGGGTACTTTACAACAATATGGAGAGAAAACGACAGTGGTCACTACGAGGGGAGGCCCCCCTCCCCACTGGAAAGCCAGGATTGCACCCAAGAAAGGTGATGCTCTGCATTTGGTGTGATTTCAAAGGAATCCTCTACTATGAGCTGCTCAGCTCCAACAAAATCGTCAATGTGGAGAAGTATTGCACTCAACTGGAGAATTTGAAGCAGGTGATTGCCCAGAAACGTCCAGCTCTGACAAATAGGAAAGAGATAGTTTTCCATCACAACAACGTGGTGATAAGAACCCAGAAAAAATTAAGGGAGTTGAAATGGGAAGTGCTCATTCACCCTCCTTATTCTCCTGACATTGCCCCATCAGACTATCACCTGTTCAGGTCTTTTCAAAACTCCCTCAATGGCAAGAACTTTCAACGATTTGAGGATGTCAAAAACCACATAAAAGAATTTTTTTTTTACTCAAAACCTAAAAAATTTTATCAAGATGGCATCATGAAACTACCTAGTAGATGGGAAGAGGTTATTAAACAGGAGGGAACCTATATAATTGAATTTAGAAAAGTATTTTTTCACATATTTCACACATATATAAAAGTATTTCACATATGAATTTCAAATACTTTTTTCATTGAAAATATGCTAACTTTTTGGCCAACCCAATACATAAGTTTCTCGCTTCTCCATTTTATTTTGGATGAAAATTTCAAGCCAAAGGCTGTCCTTATTCATCCTTATCCTCTTTTCCTTTTTTTAAGGTCTCGAGAGTGGAAGTGCCCAACATGTGGTCCCATGACTTCTCATCTTCTTCCCCGGACAGCAGCATCCCGGACATCCAGCATGCAGCAGGAAATCTCGGATATCGTTTCTCACCTCACCTTCACTGAACCCAAAGTTGGTTTTGAATTGTTTCATGATGACTGAGACAATATTTGGCATTTCATTTTACTGTGAAGGTTGAAGCCTGAAATATTTAGCCAAGATTCTCAGGCACGTTTCTTATCTTGATTAATTCACTTCAAGAGCAGACTTGGTGTGTGATGGGTTCAGTGTGCCTGCCTACAATAAGGTCAGCAGCCAAAGGCAGTCAGTCCTCTAAACCTTTACTATACCTGCTTCAAATTTTCAAGGTACTCCAGTAATAACCTAGTAGTTACCTAGAGTAATTTTGGTACCCCACAGAGTGAGCCAGAAGAAATGGCCTAACCCTTCAGGCAGTTTCATGTACACCATACCATCATAACTTAGAGGGTCAGGTCAAAACTTAGTGCTTGAAGGGTTAATGAATTAAGGAGCCAAATATGTGCCAAGATAATTGGAAAAAAAAAAACAACTAAATCTGCCTTTCTACATGAATACAGCTCATAGTCTTCTTGTGTTCTTCATTTCATGATCTTTCTGGGGGCATGCTTTTTTCAGCCTACCTAGCCATTTACTGTCCAACTGTTCATGCTTCCTCAAATTTTTCCATCAGACAGATGATCATCTTTAGTATAAGCACTAGCTCCTGAAATTCCTGTTGCATTTTGCATTGCCCTTTGTATCATTATTACAAAAAATAGATGCACCTAACTTTTTCTTAAGAGACAACACTCCAACTGCCATATTGCTTCATAAGTGGCCAATGCATTCCTGATGAGTATGGCTACCAAATGCAGCTTCTTTGATGAAAATACATGTTACCATTCCAAATTATAATTGTGGGTTATAAGTGATATGTTCTAGCAGCCAAACGGGGAGAGGGTGTATATTTTGTTTTAATCTTGAACCTCCCCCTGCCAACTAGTAGATTGTAGAAGTGGATAGAAGTATTTGTAGGTAGTATATAATTTAAGTATAGGTACTGATTGAGAAGTTGATCCCCTGCTGATAGAGGGGATATAACTTGTCAGTATACTCAGGTGTGCATTCATATTAGCATACCTTCTTTCCACCCCACACCTCAAGGAGATGGTGGAGATAGTGTCACTGATTATGAGCATTCAGGTGATCATCCCACTCTCCCAGCTGAACTTGAATCGCTGAGAACTTATTGGTATCATTTGCAATATTTTACGACACCCTTGCAGAATCTGGGGGGTGTGGACACCATTCGAAATGTGCACAAATTGAAAAATGATGCAAAAAGGTTCCTTGCTTATTTGGGGACAGTGAAGGTTTATACATTTTTCAACTTTATTGTTGCCATTAGATTTTCAAGATTTTCATTTTAGGATATCTTTTCAATTTGTGTATCTCTTTTGGTTCCTCTGCAGTGTGACTTCAGTTTTTCAATTTTCAAGGAATACTTTATTGCTTTCTTATTTCAGGAGAATAAGGTAGCTGGGGACCAAGATGGAGAAGGACAGCAAGAAAAAGCTGATCTTGTGAAAAACGAGGAAGGAACAGAATCTAGTCAGGCATCCAGTCAATCCTCTTCTCAGGATTCTCCTCCACTTGTCAGGCAGCGCCAAGTAGAGAGATCCATTCCTCCCATGCAAGCTGAAGGCCAGCCATCACGAGCAAGACACAACAATAACAACAATACATTGTCCAACATGCTTATATGCCTTCTCTCAACAGCCATAATTTGCCTCATGCTACGACGGATCATAATGTCTGTCTTGCCAGACTTTGAAAGCACAGCCTCACAACATCTCTGAATGAGGTCATACTATGATTATCTTTGGGTTTCCATGCAGTGGTGGCACCTTGTGTTTGGGATGGTTCTTTCCTTTATCTTTCTAAATACTGAGCATTATATGCAGTCTTTGTTTTATTTTTATCTCTCCTGACCTGTACTGTGCTGAGGGCTTGCCTGTGGTTTTCTTGTGTGTAATGGCTTCGAACTTCGAAAATTGGATGACAGGTAAGCATACCCTGTGATATTGGTTCATCTTGGAACATACAATATTGGCAACTAGAATAGTTGACTGAAACCTTAGAGTATTATTTTAAATTTTTTCCAACATTGATCTTAGTTTTGGAGGCATTACCTGTATTTGGGTGCATTGCAGGCTTCAAGAAGACTGAAATATTTCTAACTTGTATGGATTTGAGGGGTTTCCCATTCCTTTGTGTGCTGGGTGTGCTCTATGAGTTTTTGTCTTCTCAAAATGCCCTATTTTGCACAGTTTTGAACTGGTGAATGAAAGTCTTGTGCAGCAGTGATTGTGGGTTCCTCTGAATAAATATTCACATATTTCCTTGGTAAATTTATTATAGATTTCATATTAGTGGTTGCCATGGTAGGCATCACAATCGCCAAGTGTGTTTCTTACACATTATTTCATACACACATTCAATACATAATATTATACCCTCTGTTTTAACAAGATGACTGGTTTACCCATATGTAAATATTCTGAATAATGAAACTCCGTGAAGTTAGTGTGTAAGTAATCATAGTGGAAAAATGAGAAAGTCTGCATAAATGGTGCATTTAGTTGCTCATATGAACAGAATTTCAAGTTGGTCACAAATCAAAGTAATTTATGCCACATGTAGGACAATTTTCATTCTGAAGTTTTGAAAGTTTCTTCCCAACTAGTGAAAGAATATGCCATGAGATTTGTACTTTATTTCCATTCTTGGTTGTATTGAAAGAGCTGCTCCATGTCGAGATTGGAAAGGGTATGTCTGAAAATGACCCTCTTTTAGAAATTTTCCATCAATCACATTGGGAAGAAGTCTAATTTCGAGCACTGGAAGACATGCACATTGTGCTACTAGTCAAGGGAGTGTTTTTAGTTAATACTCTGGTGATGTTAATTAGCATTATCGGTTGCAATTTTTTTAAAACTCAAGGTCAATTCATAAGTAACAGGATTGCTTTGTTCATTGAAAATCCACAGAGTCCCATTATAAGTAAACTTTCGCTGGCAGCATTTCCAGAGATCACAGAAGTTGTTTATTTGTCATAAACTTAAAACCTAGAAACTTCAAATATGAAATGAGTGCAATGTCAGAACAGAATTTGATCATGACATTCATGCCTGAAATACTTTACCCAATATTCATCTCTCAAACCACTTCATTATAGGGCTGTTATTGAGAGTCAGATGCCTCGTTTCAGCCCTATGAGCTGATCCGTAAAAATGTTATGGTTTAAAAAAAAAAGTTTCATATCTTACCAATTAAGACGCAAGAAACAAGTTAGGATGGCCTCATTTCAAGTACTTTACAAAGTACAAAGAAGCTATTAGCCAGCTTCCAAGCATGAGTAATTTAAAAGGTGGTGTTTTGTTCATTGGATCATTTGTCCCTTTCTTCTCAAAATATTTCAAAGGCATCTCAGAGACCGTTTCATGTTGGGATGTCGACATTGGATTGACAGTTTCTCATAACTCCCAATGACCATGGTTTTTACAGCTATATCTCACTCGGTGGTACAACCAACTTTCTAAAATTAGGACCATTTCACATGCAATCCTATGCATTCGCGGACCAACCCCTCCCTGCCACCGAAAAGTTCAGTCTCTTTAGTTCCCCACTTTCCAGGACGTTCCTACGCCTATGTATAGGAACTTAAATTTTTAAAATTGTATAAGGGTGCGCTGACATTGACATCATGCAACAAATGGTTAAATTTTTCTGTTTATTAGTGGCGCTTGTTCTTTCTGCATTCGGTTCTTACTTACTTCTTGGCATGCGCGTTATCTTTTTCTTCTTTCGCTCTAATGATGGAAATTTTCTAAATAATCTTACCAGCTACTGTACGCGTACCTAATATACGAGTGTGTCGGCAATAAAAAAAAAGATTGAATCCTAAAAGAAGCGGAACAGGAATTTGTTCGCAATTAGTAGGCAGTGCAGCGGGCTCGAGTGAGACTTTTGCTAAAGCTTTCGGCACTTAACTTTGGAGCCACCGACCTAGACACGATTTGGACATTTGAAAACGGAAAATTAGCTCTCCACTCTGATGAAGAGCCATTTCATTACTAGACAGATTGCTTGTCCATTCCTTTCGGAATGAAACCCGATAACTTATGAGTGAAAGGTGTGGCGATGCCTTATTTACAAAAGGGAGAGAGGAGAGAGCGCTTCACGTCATGCACTCCCCTTCAAAAAAGCCAGATCCCTTCGAAAGGAAAACATGCCGGCGTGCCTCCCGCAGGCCTCCTCCCTTTCCGTCCCTAACGGTTCATTAGTTTAACCACGACCTGACAATCTGGACCTCGTCTCGGTTGCATGACAGTGGACCGATTGCATCGATTCGATATAGTAAAACCTATCCCAAGAATCCAGAGTGCTGACTTTTGCGAACGACTTTTCTATGGATAGACAGACGATCATGACATAAGGGGGGCGAGGAAAGGAAACGTTCGGTGCTACACGTGCGTCGTTAGGACCTCGTTAGCACTGTTTTCTTCGTGCCTACAAGACCGGGCGGCGCTGTCTATCCTAAATCGACTGCATATTTCATGCTGCGATCGTTAGGGAAAGGGGGAGGAAAGCAGCCGGAACGCGAGCCGAGGAGAATGAGGAATGGAGAACGGCTCGCTTCGAATAGGTCAAAGGTCACTTGCGGAAGGACTCCTTTCATCCCCCACCAAATTTCATTCTTTTACACTCGAATATTAAGGATATAACGCAGAAAACCAGCCCGCATGATGTGATAGATTGTGATGCATGTTGCATGATATGCATTCCGAGCTTCTTACACGGCTCGTTGTGAAACGCGTGTGATATTCAGCCTAGAAAAAACTATAAGGAACTTTTCTCAAGGAGAACAGTGTTTTCAGAAACCATCTTTTTCTTACGGACATACCCTGGCTTCTAGCACTACCTAATACCTGCTAAAGGACGTTTAGGCCCGAGCGAAAGCACAAACCTTAATTAGGGGAAATAAAGGAGCCTTTAAGCTAAAGAGCTCTTTTTCTCTCACAGGAGCCCATGTTTTCCTGAAGGACCGTTAACTTGAAATTTCAGCATTCGGGCCGTAGTTTCCTCACCTAAGGATCCACTAGCTGCCGAAAGTGAGAACCCATTCGTATTTGCAGCCTTTCTAGCTTAGGCTACTGCGAAACAACCTTATTTAGTCATATTTACTCATTCATATACTCTATGCCGTGCATATGTTTGAAATTCTTGGTGTGTTAGGGAGTGCTGACTGAACGTTGATACACTAGACGAGCGACTGGAGCGGGGTATTCGCTCCGGTGAGCATATACACTCTCGAATGCAAGTCTATCGCCAAGTGCATCAGGACTTTAAAAAAATGTATACCCTTTCGTCGAAACGCGTCGTAGTCCTACCACTTCTTTTCAAAGCAGTTTACTTTGTTGAAAGCATTTCTCGGTACTAGCGCTCGTGGAGGTTCGGAATTCGAATCAGTCTAAAGAAGCGAATACAGAGCAAACGAGCTCATCGGTTCTGTAAAGCCTTGTTCTTACCTACTGTGGAACACAGCTGAAGCTCTCGTGCACTACGAGGACTCAGCTGTACTCTTCGCATCCTCGTGCCATGGGGCTGGTATGAACGAGTCTTCGGTTAATGCTCTGAGGTGAACCCGACGTGCTGTCACGAAGGTCACCCGATTAGTCACTTCTTGTGACCTCCCCCTCGCTGTCGATTAAAGGGCGATCACGGACTTTGTAGGAAAGACGCTTGGAAAGTGTCGGAATTGAAGTGACCTCTGCACGACGATAGTGGAATGCATTTCAAATCACCGGCCGTGACTCGACGGAAGGTAAGCGAAGAACGTACGGACGGCAAACTCCTTCAGGAAACGATCGACACCGTAGATATGACCCATCCTTCGCGGGTCTGTGTCTCTGGGAAACGGGTGAGCACATGGCCGAGGGAACTTTCTCGAAAGTGGTGGTCAAACGGCTACGAACACGCCGCGTGCCGCAACTCCATCCCCTTGTCAGAGATATGCATCTAACGGGGAAAAAGTGTGTGTGTGATGGAGGGGTTACCCCCCTCCATCACACCATCCAGGTACCCTTTGCTTCCACACCCTGAAAAGTATGGGGGAAAAGCATTCGGCCCTATTCTCGGTGATCTCGGTCAGCATAATTTTGCAATGCGAGGCAATGACACAAAATAAATGAAACATGCACACTCTTTGTCTTCTTAACCCTTAGAGTCACACATTAAGATGTTTCATTTTTAGGACTATCTTGTCAAGATACAATGAATAGACAATTTTTTTAATTTTATATTGTAGAAAGCTTGTAACCTTAATCGTTATTCATAAATGCATCATGGTTATAAATATACAGTATAACCAATATAAAATTTATATTTATTCGATAGATGTCGCCAACTGTGCTGTCCGTACGGTGATCGGGCGTTAGTTAATAAGGTCGGGACACAGTTTAGCCACTCCAACTCAAATGGTTGAAAATGTCACCGAAAGCAAGCAGAAAGTAGAAACATGATGGAAATTCCAATTGGCTTCTGGACGCAGCAGGAGTAGGTCGCTCGGTTCTTTGCTGAGGCCATTAACAGCCCCTTTGAAACAATGGCTGAGGCCAGAGTGTGAAAGCGGCGGAATCGAGCAATCGCCATGACATCTCCTTGCGCCTTGCAGATAGGATTGGAATACCGGCCAGGAACATCACCGTGCAGCGATGTGGAATGACCATATTCGAGGAAGTTCAAACACTGGCACTTTCATCGTATTCCGTAGCGTGTCGCAGAAAATGTTTCCTGCACGCATACTTTGTCTTGACAGAGTGTTCGCTCGTCGGAAACAGTAATCAAAGAATAAAAATAAATTCAAGAGTGGTTGCATCCCCCCAAACATCTTCCTGACGCAGCTGCCCTTTTCTTTTTCCGTTTCTCCAACCATTCCGGTTGACCATGGATGGGGCAAGAGATATGATCCGAACATAGCCCTGCGGCAGTTTCGTGGAAATGTACGAATTTTATCGGTTTGAATCCAATAAGATAGATTCTCCTACTCCAATATGGGCAAGTTGAGCGTACAGACTGGTACGATTTTTTTTATTTATTAGTTTGTGAGATATAGGGTGACATGCACCGAATCCGTTTAAGCTAAACTAATCTGATTTCACAATGGTCCCCTATGGGAATCAGTTTAACAGAGATCAACTTATTCCCATAGACGCCCATTATGAAAAGAAATCAATTTAAAGTTAAGATTCCGCCAGATTCGTTTAACTTTCCCATAGGGGACCATTGTGAGATCAGATTAGTTTAGCTTAAACGAATTCGGTGCATGTCACCCATTAACAAGAGATACATTTTTAACCGTATGTGAAGTCTCTCTCAATGATTGTGGATGATGATGGCAGGATTTGAAATGAATGGAGAAACCAAAACCAAGCCCGCACGTTAATCCTCCGTTACCACCGTCTTCTCCCTTCCGCTTCGTGCTATTTCATCACTGCACCCAACTCCTTCACCTCAATTCATCCTTCTTCCATTGGTTAAGTTGTAACTTTAAGTTACAGTGGATTATAAAGTTTCACGGAAGGCAGGTGCTGGATTTCGCCGGGCATCTTGTTCGCTTTATCGGAGACTCGAATCAGAAACAGATGCATCGATGAGACCCACTGCATCAAAGACACTTTTGCAACAGATACGATCGATGAAGGAAGGAAGAGGAAGCAGCACTGGTACTGTGTCGGCGATGTACGAGGAGGAAGAGAAGTCTCCGGAGAAGATGCAATTGTGAGACACGTCCGAGAAGGAACACAAGGTCTACAAGCGATCGCACCGTCCGAAGCGAGAAGAGGCAGGTCTCCACGTCTTCGTGAACCACGTACACTCCGGGGACGGAGTCCCCGAGGAGATATTCCATTAACGAGAAAGGAGATGATTGGATAAAAGCGAAACGAATCACACGAACCACAGGGGTTCATCCACTCTGAACGTCTCGAAGGGAGAAAGGAATCGGATCCCATCGGAGAAGAGAGGAGACGGGGAGACACCCGAGGAAAGAGGCGACCAAGGATTGAGCCGACAACCACTGACCCTCTACTGCGCGCAGCCTCGCATTCACTGTGGCTTCACCATTCAACGTTTTGAAAACGTTGAACGGTTAACTTTTATTCCTCATATTTGGCCTCAGAGACGGAATTATTTTACCTATTTTCTTATTTGGTCCCATGCCATATTTCCCAATAGCTTCCGAAAGAAAAAAGAAAGACTTTACCTATATTATATTGACTTTTCCAATGCATCCTCTTATATTACATTATATTGAGCTGTATATCTACAAAATATGGTCTTAACCCCACCCCTGGAATGAAGAGTGACTCACTGAAGAGAGGAGCGGACTGCTAATTATCACGATGAACACCAAATCCAGTGGCGTAACTAGGTAATTTGCCGCCCGGGGCGAGTGACTGTTACTGCCGCCGCCATACTCCAGCCCCCCCCCCCTTGCTAATTGTTATTTTCACATGCACACACGTTTTACTGGATAATGAGATTTATTAAATATTTATGTTATTCAGGACTTCCCCCCCCCCTTGCTAATTGTTATTTTCACATGCACACTCGTTTTACTGGATAATGTGATTTATTAAATATTAATGTTATTCAGGACTGATTCTCAGCACAAATAATGTAATCAAAATCAATTCTTACAAAGAAACGACTGCAATAAAAAATGCAACTCTTCTTGATTTATTGGCTGCAAAATCTTTAATAACTTCGCTGAAATCAATGGAAGAAGCAACTTGATGTTCTATTTGATTTGTAAGTCTTTCTTGAGACATTGTAGATCGCATGTACGACTTAATCAACTTCATTTTGCTGAAAGTGCGTTCACATGATGCAACTGAAGCTGGCAAGGTCAACAGAATTTTGAAGTGCTGTGGCCAATGTTTTATAGGCCTTCAATCCCATTGATGAAATGTATATGAGTAGCCCCTGTGGAGAGTAGTCCAGTTCTACAACTGATTGTTTTGCTCTTTTGAGAGAAGCAATGATATCCTTATAGTCGTCATACAGTTCAGATCCGTTCAAGTAATTTAGATAAAGAAGCGCCAGATCAACACACTTCTTACGGAGCTCGGTAAGCTGCTCATCAGCTTCACAGTTCAACTGATTGACGAAAGATTCAGTTGTGCAGAGAAAACCAAACCGATTCTGTAATTCTAAACTCACATCTAAAACTCATATCTATTTTTATCCCTTCAGCATGATTTCCAAAACGTTTTGCCAATTTTCAACAAATTCCTATTTTCCGTGTGTCTGGCGCAAGCAAGGTCCCAGTCGCAAGGTTCGCGATCTGGTGTGACTGAGGTCGCAATCTTCACATCACCTGCGTCCTTGTTTCGAGACAACCTTATTCCCATGGACCCGTGGCAATTACAAGGATACACACGAATATAGGAACGTAAATTTTACGTAAACGTGATGTCATTTTCATGGCAATCGCAAGAAATTTACATTGTTTGCAAAAAATTGATTTCATGTTTACGTAAACATGCTGCTTGGGTGAATGACTCAATCACTGATTGACGGGTTGAATGTAATAAATATTCCGGGATTTTGTCACACTGGTGTTCACTGCTGCAAGCTGTGAGCCTGTGGCATAAACCGTTACTAGAGTACTGGATGTATTGATTTCAACTCCGCCATTCTTCACAGTAGAGTTAGGATTCGTATTGGAACTTGACTGAGTAAAATGACTCGTGACTGCCGTCTCTCAGCATATGTCGCTAGCAGAGTGGTTTAGACGTTTAATATCAGTCATAACTCGCTCGCAAAGGAAGTGAATATAGCCCCAGCACTACTAACCGAGTTACCAGCATGCGTCATACCAGAGACATATCAATAGTAAAATTGTATTTTTTTATTACCCCAGAAATGCTATTTGCGTCAGTATTGCCGCCCTCTGAACTGAGGGCGGCAAACGGGAAAAAAGCGCCAAAATGGGCATTTTGCCAGTGGGCGGCAAAATGGGCAAAATGAAAAAAATTCCCGAAATTTTGCTTCTTTGAAATAAAAATTTTTTTGAAAGGCTATTTTGCCGCCCTCCGGACTGTGGCGCCCGGGGCGACCGCCCCACTTGCCCCCCCCCCCCCTAGTTATGCCACTGACCAAATCATCAAATTCTAGGCCCCTTTCTATTTCTCTAATGTCAGGTTTTTGTAAGAAAGACTTAAAATAATATAAAAATTCGGATATAGATCGAACAAGAAATACTTTCCCCCCCAAGGAAGGAGCGGTGTCCAAAGTTCTGGCATATTACAGCAGGTTCATTACCATGACGTACTTCCCAGGGATTCTCTGCACTTATCTTGTTGATACCATGGTGCCACCCAGTCCATAGTGCAATTACATGCAATGGGTCATAATGTGTAGGCTGTCCGGATATTTTTGCTGGGCAGAGTAGATAGGGTGTTTCAGAATTCGGAGTAAATTGTGAAATTACATAGTGAAAAATAATGAATGCTTTTGGAATTGAAACATTCTTGCTTCATTTGACCTCACATGACTTAGAAACGCTAAAACTATTTGTTGTTTATCTGATCTCTGATCACTTGTCATTCAGATCAAGTGTTCGAAGAGTGCACCGTCGACTGGAATGCATTAATCCAGTAAAGCCGCATCAGAATCATCGGATCACCAGTTCCATCATCATATCGTAAAATTCACTCCGTCTGTCTTAGTCATCTTCCATTGCCTACTGGTAGCACTGAATTTTGTACAAATGAAATTGGTGAACCTTTAGGAAGCAGTGGACAGATGCTGAAATGATCCTCACGTAATGTGCCACTGTACGTCCAGTATGTGAATTGTCAGCAGCACTGTCAGTTTCATTGGAACGTTCCACTAATTTTTTAATCGTCAGAGAAGGTGTTGGGCAGTCCGGATGCTCTTGGTGCTCTTGGGCTGCTGTTTGCCGTACTGAGTTCTTTGCAACAAGGAATATCAATTCCACATGTTCAGCAATCGTGGGCACCATTTTGAATCGTGTGAAGAACTTTTGACCACTATATTCTCTTAATGTATTCTGATACTATTACCGTTGTCATATTGTTCTTAGATCGATAGAAGCGCTTCAGAAATCTGGCACTCTTGCTCTTACATGCTAAGTTCTCCTGTTTACAATGTGCGACATTTTTTATTACTTAATTCCAGAAGTTATTTATGAGGTCATGGACCCCACACAACCACTATGGTAAACAACAACGCGTTTCTAAGCCATATTGAGTTAAATAATTTCATAATCGTTTGATGTCTATGCAGGGCTGGCCTTAGGCATGTGCCGCACGTGCCCCCGCACAGAGCGCAAATTCACTAGAGGCACCAAAACGTGACCGTCTGTATGATGCAATAATGGATGCCACCCTCAGTTTTACTTCAGAAAGTGGAAATGCCTTCCGTTTCGGCGACATTTCGGACGCTAGGGATTGACCCTTCTCCCTTCGTGGGGGAGGCGGCGTCGGGAGTCTCTTTGCACAGGGTGCCGAAATAGCTAGGGCCGGCTCTGTGTCTATGCATTCATTATTTCACAATGAAATTTCCCTATGTACTCCGAATTCAAATACACCTTTCGGAAATCCTACTTGAGCCATGAGGAGCTAGGAGAAAGGACCTAGTCCGGGGGACTCAGTCACAGGGTGATCACAGCTAAAGTCTACCTCACAGCCACCACAAATTCACACTTCATTGGCTGGAGAAAACGATCGCGCTCGTGCTGCAAAAAGCAACATGTTCTCTTCGCTCTTAGTCCTCATGGATCATTTTCAAAATTTACTTTTCGAGGACGGGTTACTAAGAGGCACGTATAACTGCTGCCCGAGCAGTAGCAGAAGAGAAACACGAGGCATTGAAGAAATGCAGCGAAGAAATGGAACACGACGACCACACTACTGAGAAGGTGTCCTGGCAAACCATCCGAAGGCTCAGACGAGGCATAATCTCCAGGTTGTGAAAGATCGAAACGGGAAGGTCCTGGCTGTCGAAGCGGAAGGTGGAACAACATTTTGAGCCGCTCTGAAACTCACCCAGGGAGGACTCGAACGTACGGAGGATGCTCCTCCACCTGCTCGGGCCGCTACCCCATCCCAAACCGCTTATCCTAACTTAAGATTACGGCTTTCGAAAATGTATGCTATGTATGAAATAACACTAATGGCAGCCTGATGGAATATCGTGTGATTGCACGGGAGTCCATGAGAAGTCTAAATCAATACCTTCAGGAGTAATAAGTGGGAGACAGCGTCTTAATTAGTACGAATGTAGCAATGAAATGAAAAAGGGTGAACTTTTTTGTCACCCTGCATGCAGAGAAAAGGAGCTCATGCACTAGGATTTCATGATTTCCCACAATAAGAAAGGGGAAATCTTTAAAGAGATCACGGCGCAGAATGCCACCCTCAAGGAAGAAGGCCCCGCCATACGTAGAGGGATATTTTTAGCTGGGATTCTAATTTCCAAGGCTCATATTCTCAAGGTCATGCACGAGTAGGAAGGCTTTCACGTGGAGCTAGTTCATATAGGCAGTGCACCCTGATACCGGAATCAGGTCCAACCCTCCTACCCAATCAACTCCCACTTGCCTGTAACTTGCTTTGACCCCAAGTAAAGCCTCCTGTAATGGAAGTGAACACAAGGAGAGACAGCATTGGGTCCTTTTCAGACCGCTCTTTATTCCGTCACGTATTTATCGCATCATATCTACCGTATGTGCATGGATGTAAAAATCGCTGTCACAAGCCAGACATGCATCGAGTTTTAGTTGTCTCATCCTCGAATTTTATTACAGCAGTAGATCCCCTCATAACTGACTCGAGACGCGTGAAACGACCTAACAACGAGAGTAAATGCTCTTCTTATCATATCCCCGCGTGACTGCTCGCGCAGAACTATTATGCAACCACGACAAAGTGACGTACCCACCTCAGGTGGAGAAGGGCCGGTTGCTCTACCTGTATTTGGGGGTGGGCGGGTTGGTACACAGAGGCGCCATCATGTTTTTAATTGAACGGAGTTTTTTTGCGTTCATGAACTTGCTGCCACCTCTATCTGGAACGGGGAAACAGGATGGGATTGAACATGGAATCTAAAGAGTTATTTCCCGTTTTCATAACATCATCGAAGCAGTGATGTAGTCAGGAGGGGTAATGAAAGCTCTCTCACCAGGAACATGGCATATATTCCGCGGAGATGCAGGGGGAAGGGGGTAACGCCTCCCTATCATTATGAGGCCCTTCCACACCAAATCAACCAGAGGGTAAACTCGATCGTCTTCGACTTTCAGGAAAATCGGCAGCAATGCAGAGGAATTGATATATTTTTTTAATTTTGAACCATTTTATTCCTTTTCAAATATTTCATATTTCTCCAGACATCTGAATGTGAATGACATTTGCTTTTGACTCCCGGCTCCCATCCCGACCGGACCTGTGGAAGTGTTCCAGTCCCCCTGAGTCAGAAGAGGGTTCAGGATAGACGGAACAACTTGAATCCAATTGAAATATGAAATTAAAAGGAGAAAGAAGGGGAAAAAGAACGTAATTTTTTTTTCTCAAACGACAAATTAATGATAAACCTGACCGCAAATCGGTTGGAGGTAACTCATTTTCCTCATCATCTTCTCCGTTGAGACAAAAAAAAAAACAAACAAACAAACAAAACAAACTTGGCACTAATGAGAGAACAGATAACGCTACAGAATTTCCTTTTGTAATGACAGCTACGAACAGCTCTGAACACCCCGAAATTCTTGTCTGTTTTTCTCTAGACGATTTACCACATGATTGACTTTACGAAAGTTCTAATCCAGAGCACCTCCGTCTATCCATGAAAATGTTTCTCTTTGTGAAAGGATGAGGTGCGGCAACATGTTTGTCTGGAACGTCTTGATAGAAAAAAAAAGGGGGGGGGGGGTAAATCTAGGCCTATCGTATAACAGACTGATCCACAAGCTGCGAGAAACCGGTTCTTCAAAGAGGAAGAAAGGGAACGGGAGACCAAAAGTAGCTTTTCTACACTCAAGGAGAAGTCATTCTTTCTCAAGATGGCAGTCCAGGGATGTTAAAATCCCAGCGCAAATTGTCGGGGACATGAGGGGGGAGTGAAAAATCTGTTCGGCGAAGGGGAAAAAGCCTCGAAATTCGCGATTCCAAAGTCAGTGGACCAGGTTCTCGGGGTCGGCGTCGCAGCGTTAAAGCGAAAATGCAATTCCAGTTGCTCTTGGAAGATCGAGCGGTAAAACGGCTGGAGATAAAAGGAAGAAAATGTTAGGACATTCAAAGGAAACACTTTATTCCAGAAGTATGCATGTTGCGCTAGCTGCTGTTTCGTAAACACCTCAGAATTTCAGAGTGGCGCTTTTTTTTTTTTACTCACCCGGTATCGTTATTAATCCAGTGCATAGGAAATGTGAACCCTCGCATAGGGATGGAGACATTCGTCTTCCTCGATCTGATCAGAGCCATTGCTAGAGAGAGATTTCCAGAAAGCATTCGTATTCATCCAGATCCACAGAACTCATACAAAGCCACGTCTTCTGGAATGGCTTTTCCTATAACCCATTGAAAAGCATCAAGAATCTTTTGATCGCAGAATGAATAAATCATCGCCATGGCACTGTCCTGTACTGAATCAGGTCGAATTTCACCGTTTATGCAATCTACCACCAGTTCATTCGCTTTAGCCAATATTCTGGGTGAGTCCATATAAAACGCATATGGTGAAACCACCACGATGAACAAAACTAGAGGATTCATACCAAGGATAAGGATGTTCACAGGGATTCGAAAGGAAGGTGTAGAAAGTAACTACAGTGAAAACTCGTTAACTCGAATCCTGATAAGTCGAAATTCCGCTTATCTCAAAGTTCAAAGCTTGGTCCCGGCGGAACCCCGTAGGACACCATGTTAAATGCTCCGTTTAACTCAAATTCGCTTATCTCGAATTTCCGGATATCTCGAATGAAATTTTCACTCCCTATAGCGATTTTCTCACGGTTAACTCGAATTCTGGGTGAGTAGGGGGGAAAATTCTTCTCGTGGGACTTTTCGATTTTTGAATAGAATGAATGACAAGAAACTCGTTCGGGAGGATGTTCTTTTGTCTTTTTTGTTTTGTTTTTCTGCTTCTCCCTCCTCCCACACAGACGCCTGTGGAGAGGATTAAACCTGAGGATTAAAACCGAGAAGCTTCGGCTATAAAAAAGCAACCTCAAAAATTCGCTCTGTCTCTCTATCGCTCTCACTCCGAGCCATTCTAGTCATATTCTACTTCCTTTACGCCATTTGTGTGGAATGAGCTCACTCGAGAGGAAATTGAAGACTCTGACGCTCGAAAAGAAGGTACACTTGATTCGGACTTGCGAAGAAGGCCAGCTGAAGAAGAAAGGCATCGCAGAGAATTTCGGGATTCCTCCCTCTACTCTCTCTACCATTATACGCAGAAAAGTTAAGGTTTTGAGTGCACATGAGAAGCGCCTATTTACAGCAAGTTGCAGGAAAATGAAGACAGCCAAGCATGGGAACGTAGAGTTCACACAGTGCCAATCGACTTGTTCGAGGCAGTAGGGAAATTGGAGGACTTTCACTTCTCTATTGCAAGTTCTTTTACAAAGCAAATGAAGATCATTGATTACATGTCAGAAATGGATAAAAACCGAAAGAGCCCCAGATGAAAGGCGTTGCAATAAATTAATTTTACATATGAAGTTTAAAAGTTTCACTCGAGATGAATAAAAGCTAATTATAATGGGAAGGTCGTGAAATTGGAATAATCGCCCTCTGGTTATGCTCCTTAACGTGAGTTTTTTTTTTTTTTTTTTTGGGGGGGGGGGGGGTCCAGATGAAAGGCGTTGCAATAAATTAATTTTACATATGGAGTTTAAAAGTTTCACTCGAGATGAATAAAAGCTAATTATGATGGGAATGTCGTGAAATCGGATTTTTTATGGCGGAATAATCGCCCTCTGGTTATGCTCCTTAACGTGAGTTTTTTTTTTTTTTTTTTGGGGGGGGGGCGATTCCTGATAACTCGAACTTCGGATAACTCGAAACGATTTGCCCGGTCCCTAAAAGTTCGAGTTAACGAGTTTTCAAGGAAAATATTTTCTATTTTTTACGTCCTCATGAACCTGGGAAATTATTGAGTTCTTTTCGGCCTCCGATGAATCACTGATAGGCTCGGTAATTAGATTTTTACATCGGTAAACTTTTGCTGAAATTTTGTGCTAAATGATTTGCGCGAAATGATGGTTGCATGGAAACTGAAAAAAGGGGTCGTGTATTGCAACGAAATCTGTGTTGGTGTCACGCATCATCATACCTTATTTCTCCCGGGGGGTCGTCTTTTTCTCTAGCCCCTTACACCTGCTGGCGAAAAAAGACACCTCTTTTCTTTTTAAATAATTTTTTACAATAAAAATTTTTAATGGATTGTGAACCCGGCCTTAGGAGTGGGGGTCGACCCCCCTGTAGGCTGTTGGATTAGCTGTCGCTAACCCCTTGAAACCGAGCTTCCAATATAGTGGGTTCGTGGTCTGCTATTTTGATTACGAAGTGCCTGTTGTCTAATGAGATGGGAATGTTAACGCATCGCAAAGCACTATCACAAATAATAAAGAAATTCAATTTGAAAAAGAAACTTTTAATCAGATTAAAATTGAAAATTTAGCAATTTTTTAAGACTGTTCAAATTAATTAAGTGGCACGAATTTGAAACGAAAAGTTTTTATTGCATTTCTCAACACCTCATTATAAAGGTGCCAAATATCTGCAAACTCACACTGAAACTCTCAGTGCACTAACGTCTCACGTTGATGTGCTGTTATGACGTATTACCAACATAGAAACTCTGTAAGCAGAGCCATCGTACTCCTTCACATTTCACCTTCGCATATGCAATCACTGCACCCTCTGTCAATGTGTACAAGTATGTGTTGGGCAAGGGAACGAATATGTCATAGACACAAGAATATCTCTGTCAGAAATCATCTGCATCTGACTATTTCTTAAAAAGATATGACCAAACCAAGTTAAATTTTTACAAGTCAAAATCCAACTTTGACTATATTTTTCGAATAAACTCTCTGATGCAGCTGATATTTGGCAAAGAGATTCATAGGCCTGAACAGATTTTTTTTCCCATGCCTAAAAAATGACAGCAAGTAGATAGGTGGCACTGTTGTCGACATCAGCGCCCTCTATCGGCATGCAGCGACATCTTGCAGCAAGGGAAAAACTTCCTTGGCTCATGAACCTCTCTGTCAAGTATCATCAGAAAATTACTTTCCCTTGAAAAGTTATAGCCAATGAAAATAGGGCGGTGACTATAATAATCCTGCCTCACTGAAAATTAAGATAGCCAGGTATGAGCCTAAACCTGTTTCTCAGCCGCAAGTTTTGGTACCATTTGACTTCGTTTTGAGAGTCCTTTCAATGACCAAAGTTTGGTGAAAAATCTGAAATTATCATTTGGGTAGTGTCCCTTGTTAGTATCCTCTGATGGTGGTTGAGGTGGAGACCCACCACCAGTTTTCTTGAATTATTTCCTGTACTTCGAAACCTTTCCCTTTGCATCACCTTTCATTCATTCGTTATTGCTCCTTGTGTGGCGATTCATGTCTCTCTTCTGGTCAAAACGATGATGAAATCTTTGCAAAACTTTCTCGAAGCCATCATTTTCTTTGCATTGGCTTGATGTCTATTTCCTATGACAGAAAAGGCCGCAATGCACAAAGACCGAAAGAGCTCCTTCTCTTCAACGAACCATTTTCTCGATCTTGGACTTTTAGCGACACTCATAATTATCCCGTTATTCCCTAATTGCAAGGAGATGATTGGTCGACCCTGGCACAAGGTGTTATGAAGGAAAAATATGCCTTTTGACGTATTTATCCGAACCTTGAAATGAGTCATACTTATTGTTATTCATTCATTAGCACACATTGGACATACAAAAAAAATCTACTCCGAAAAGATACCAATCTCCACCATGGAGGCTGATGCTTGAAAATTTCGCTCGCAGTGTTGCCAAATCTATTCCTTGTCCAAATGCTACTAAGTTAGTAGCTAATAATAAGTCAGAAGTTAGTGGGTCTTTGAAAATACCATTTTTTTAGTAGCTACTAAACGCTAGTCACTACTAAAGTTAGTGGTCCTTTGAAAATATGACCCATAGTGGCGAGTGCAATTTATCAGGAAGGGATCCAAAGCTTTTCGAACTCCGCCTTTTTAGCGAGATAGAAGAGGGATAATACAAGTGGAAATCAGGTGTACCCTATCTGATGAAAGGCTGACACTTCCTTTCCTCCTTTCCAAGACAGAAATGAATGGTTTAGAGCAGCGGTTCTCAAACCTTTTGGGTCCACGACCCCGTTTCACGTAAGCCAAACGCTTGCGACCCCCAATTTTCAGGCTGAAGAGAAATCCAGTACATGGTATAAAAAAAACTTGATGGGATAAGAATCCTGGGCTGCTCATTAAAGCGAAATGAAAACGCAATGTAACTCTCGTTTAAATTGATTTTTAAACGTAAAAAGGATTGAAAACATCATTAATCAGCACTACTCATTTTTCATTGCGATGGGTGTGTCTGCTTTGCCGAGCAAATGCGATCCAAACAAGGCACGATGCTGCTGATTCTCATCAGCAGGTCACCTTCAACAGTGATTCGGTTACGATATTTGCTTTTCATGACCACCAAAGAAGAAATCCAGATTCAAAAAGGTATGTTGATGCAAAAGGTACCCCAAAATTTCACCCCTTTGCCACAAAATCAAAATTATTAATGACCGGTCAACATCTAATATCCGAACTGGAAAAGGCTATAGTCGCGGGCTTTCTCGCTATGAGGTCAGTGCTGCCGGGTCCACAATCATATAACTCACACCCACACACTCCACCTTTGACGACAGCTTTGCCCATACTTACTCCCACCCCAGGGGTGGTTAAGGGCAAAGCTGTCGCCAGAGATGCTATTATCAGAGTAGCAGTGGTTCTACTTTCACCTAAGTTTCAACTATGCCCCTAATGACCTATTTATAGTTGCCTGGGGAAAGTGGAACCCCTTTTTTTTTACAATAGTACTACTTTCATTTGGTACAGGGGCTACAACTACAAATGAACAATCATGAGATTGGACAATTAAAATCACCATCCACTGTACAATCTTTCTGTGAAATATTAACATTTAAGATTTTATAATATCAGACATATAACTACAATTATCAAATTAGTCTGGGGTTTCCACTTGCCCCAATACTTGGGGCAAGTTGGACTCCCCTCATAAATGCTTATATAGACGTGACGTAGTTGAACTTTAGGGTGGCTTAAGCATAACCATAAGTCTTGAGTGCTTGATAGAAATTTTTATTTTACTCTGAAAGTTACTGGTAAAGCAGCAAAAGTTGTTGCGTGCAACCGGTCAACAAAACAGGTATTTGACACACTAAGCAACCTTCTGGATGTTTCCCATTCCAGGCAGCGAACTATAAAATCATCCATTGATACTTCTTGGTATGCACATATCCTGTTGATTTTGTGTCTCTGGAACGAAATTTGCAGCAAACATTCACGTCCAGCAAATATTAAAAATGGGAACAAAAGTAAATTCTAAATGAACTCGAGTGCTCTGCTCTTGTGCAATTTCAATATGACATTTTTTCAATAACTGCTCACAGCCTTGCTTTGACTTATTTTGTAGATACAGTAATAGTAAATGCAAAATTCAACGGAAAGGTGTGCATTCGCCGATTGGATCAGCTATATTCATTAAAACTCTTTTTTGGCATTTTCATTATTGCGTTAAGCAACTTCGTATTATGGGACGTCACTGCTTAATGGAGGTTATCAGCGATTAATGAAAGATTCCTACCTTCCCCAAAGGTTCCCAATTGAGTTTTTCCTTCATGCGGTCACTTTTGTATTGCAACTGTAAAAACGGTTTTGCTGAAGTCAAAACATTTTTGTGTTACCCTCCTCCCCCCGGAGTGCTGCACATGCCACATTTCAGCTTACTGTATTAGCAAATTTTGCTATTAGCTATGAACATGGATTCATCTCAATGCATTGCATCGGCTAGGGGGCCATATAGCTCACTCCCACAGCCATCGCGGGCCAGTCTCTAGTACTGTAGGAGACTATTTCAAGGAAACCTAAGGGCATTTATTGTGGGTCAGGGCCTCACGGGCCACTAGTAAGCACCTCGAGGGCCACGGGTTGGGCACCACTGATGTAGAGCATATTTTGTGAATAAAGTTACATTTTGTATTTTCCCTATGTATGGAGACTTTTGGACCACCCTGTACTGTATAAATGAATAATTATGAAGCTATCACCCGGGTAGCTTTTTTTGCATTTTCATCTCGGGTGGCTTTTTCCGAACCCCGAGAACTATAGACTGTCTCTCTCAGCAAGAACAAGCATGTCCTCCTTTCTGGAGGGAAGTTCCCTACTGCACCTCGTTCATCGAGCCAGATGTAAGGGCATGCATGTGGATAGTGTTCCGTTTGGATGCATCCATGCCACAGCGGCCGTCATCGGGAAATTTACATATCTGTAATGACTTCCACCCATCGAGGCTAGGACATGGATCACGCAGGCACATCTCATCTCTCATTCCCTTTGCAAGGGACTATCCCTGTCTCAGTTAAGAAAAACCTTTTTTTCCCCTCCTATCCCAACCCCCAGCTCTGAGCCACAAAAAAAGGTGTTTCTTAACTGAGACAGGGATAAAAGGATCTTTCGCCTGGTCTTGATCTTTCTCATTTCGCGATGCGACGGATATTTGCAAAAAAAAATATGTACCTATGTGATATATGAACACATGAATCTGACATCGACACCGATACCAATGAGGAGTAAGATATATTCGCAGCCATGCACAACAAGCAAGCAGTATATCTCGCGAAAATATGGGTCAGTTACATTTCTATGTGACTGTGAGACAAAGATTTCATACCTTGTGGTACCGCTTGACTTCTTGTTTGGACAAGAAATTGATGGAAGTGAAAATTATGTAAGGGTCGGAGAGAGAAGGACCTCGAGAAGCTGTTTTCTTCAAATGTCACCTGGGTGTGAAATTCTTTTGTATGCCTTTCTATGACCCCCAGCGTATGTTCATGCAACATTTTTTGCGTAAGATGTTTGTACGATCTTCGTACGCAGTTCGTAAGAGTGCTGCGCAATTTCAGTATTTACGAAAGTGCCAAAGTTCGTAACTTTCTTCGTAAGCCTACGAATGAACCCTGGGTATCGTACGTACCCAGAATAATGATACAGAGGAAGTCTGTGGAGCTTTCTTTAATTTGGTGTCTCAAATAAGCAAAGGTTCATTTGCACTGGACGGTTAACAGGATAGGGTAATTTGGGGGAATATGGCCCTACAAAATGAAGCTTGATCATCACGGCCCATCAAGGTCGAATTTGACTTTTACAATGTTTCTAAACTATTTATTGGTATCTCCTTTACTAAGTCCCAGCAAGGCATATGCAAAAAAAAACATGTATATGGCGCCTTTGGATCTTTTTCGAGTTGGTCCAAAGAGGTCTATAGAGGCCCTATAGTTGGGGGAATATTGCCACTTCTGAAAAAACAACTCCAGGTTTTCCAGGAGCGTGTGAAATACGCTGGAACATGCTGAGTACCTTGAAACGTAATAAAGGACTCTCAGCAGTTGAAAAATAAACATTAACTGCATTGAGGACAAACAAAGAAGTCGATTTCATTACATGACTCGAGGATCCTTTGTGGAAAGCAGGATTGCGACGCTTTTGCTCTTGAGTAGCATTGCACGTGAATGTGATACTATGTCGAGACTGTGTGTGTAAGAGGAGTGATTAAGCATAGATTAAGGTGAACATGCGCTACGAGTGTAAAATAAGAGGTTTTACATTGCAGGAAAAAAAGTTGCGTAGTTTTTGCATGTATTGATAAATAGTGCCAAAAAAAAAAATCAGAGAAAGCCTTTTTTGTACGAGGGATATTTACTTGCATTCAAATTTTGTGCAAGGAAAATTTCTGGAGAATGTCAAGCGATGCGGATGTCCAGGAGGAAGTGCATGATCTTTTGAAGCCTGAGATCCCACATGAGGGGAAGCTGACACTATCAATAGTTCAGTGCGGTGCTAACATGAAATGAAGGATGTGTCCATATTACCCCATATTGACTTCCATGACAAAATTAACAACAGTCTGCAAACCGCAAGTGAACGGGCTAGCACTTAGCACAAGCATTCTGGAGGGACCATAGAAGAACTTGGAATCAATTATTTCTGTATCCATGCTGCTATTAGGAAATATACGCTTAAGTTGCTCAAGGCTCATATTAGTTTCAGGGTCATGGGTCAAAGAATCGCATGCATATGACTTTCAAGACATCGATGTATCCCGAATTCCTATAAGAACCGGATCAATGAACAGGTCTAAACATTTCGACAATTGCATGTACTCTTCGATAGAACTAATTTTAAAATTCGCCCAAACTAATTATTCAGTCTGTAAGGGGATTCATTGTGAAAGGCCATATTCCCCCAAGTTACCCTATATGCACGCAGGATTCGCAAGATTTCGCCTTGGAGGTCATGAGGTCCATTGACATTCATTGTCAGAAAAGGAAGACGATAATGCTCCCACAACGCTCTTTTTTTCTTGCTCCAAGTACTGTTAAAATCTTTTAATATATTGGGTTTGTGGGAAAATTCTGTCGTTTTTGTTTTTGTACAATTGGACTCATCTCCCAAACACGAATACGGCTAGTGATGACATTCTTTTATACTCTAATCCACAAAGGTAAAAAAAAAAAACAATCGGTGATTCATCACTAGCTGTATTCGTATTTGGGAGATAAGTACAATTGTACATAAGCAAAAACGACAGAACGTTCCCACAAACCCAATAGATCGGGCAGTGGGAAAGAAAGATGATGATCCACCGCCAGTCCTGCTAGTCTCCCTAACAAACTGAACTCCTTTTGTTTTGCACTTGACTTCAAGTTCATGAAATAATATTTTACTTCTTCGACAGTTCTCCGCACAGAGGAGACACAGCTCACAGCCTCAGCCTCTAAATCCCATGCTTGCAATGTCATATTTCCCGTAACGCTTGAGCTGAATTTCCCCAGCAAGACTTTCTTCCTTTGTTCGATTTCTTCAATGAGCACCCCTATTTCCTCACTCGTGAAATTTGGTCGTCGACCACTCTTCCCTCCAATCTCCATGATACCAACGTTGATACTGAGTCCAAAACTTTTCCTTTGGCATATGTGAAACCTTGAGGCAATTTGCTTTCCGATAAGATTTAGTAGGTATGGTATTTTAGGGCGTTTTCGAAGTTCTGCTAGAGCTACAATAATTTAAAAACTTGTAAGCGCAAAAGCAAAGGCACGGAATGCGCAGGAAGATTCCAGAAGGCACTGTTAACATGAGACTCGTGAGTCATGTGAGCATTTTGCCTTCCTCTCTGCGATTGGTTTGCCAGCTCCCAAGGTCGGTTATGATTAGCTGGCTCATTATAATTACTACGAAGTTTCATGAAAGCCAACAGTATTCATAAGAATGAGATAAAGACTTACGAAGTTTTGTGAATACCAAAGATACGAACTTCGTAAGAATATCGCATTCTTACGAAGTTTTCATGGATATGGTCCCAGGTATTGCTGTATAGTCGGTTGCTCGTCGAATTCTTAAAGGAAAAGAAATGCGGCCCTCCATCTCATTCCTCTGCCCATGAAAGATGACAGGATCATCATGACCTCCAAATTCAGTTAGCTGAATTGGGAGGTTCAATATCATCCACCATAGCTGTTTATTTCCGTAATTCATGAAGCTAGATTACTCTCTACCAGGGAAGACAGATAAGCACGATAGAAACATAATGCTTCCCCTGATCTGCCTTGCATGAAAAAGTAGTCAGAAGTGCCTATACGCTACCGATTCAATATGAATCGGAATGGAATGAGGAGGAAACGAATGCACTTCTTTGAAGACACACACCCATTACATCCCATACGCTGTCAGGCTGAATGTTGTTAGGATGTCTCTTGTGCGATTTAAATCTGGAGTCCGAATCCTCGTAAGAGCCAATTTCGCTGCCCCACACCAATAACATCACCTCAATTGTGTTCATCATCCCAGTCTCGTTCTCATATACCACATCCTCACATTCCACATATGTCGATTTCTCATACGTGTCAATGATACGTTCATACCTATAATCTGTAAGTCAGGAGAGGGAAACGTTATGCTCAATAACTCTGTCCGAAACATAATTCCCTTTCCCAAATTGGTCCTTCATAAAATCTCATCGACGTTTCGCTCTCGTCTCGACGATAACGTGTCTTGGTACCTTCATGTGGATCATCCAATAAAACTCCCTCTTGTCATGTCTTCAGGAGCCCTTGCCTAAGGGTGAAAAAAACATGTTAGAGTAATTTTCTAGGCTAAGTTATCAGCGTCTAATCAATAGATGTCTCTAGCATAGCCACAGTATTACCGCTGCAAGGCTGATACGCTGGATGAAGTTGCTCTTCTGCCGTCGTCGCGACCATTCGCTGGATCATGAGTGATAATGCTTCCTGGACGTTTAAATATGTGAATAAAGACCAATGTATGTGAAACTAGCTGCACGGGACAGCAGTATTAATTGCTCAAAATGTGATGGAACGGACGAAAGCACCAAGAAAATTTTGGGCGATGATTGCCCAATCAGTGGACCATTCGGACACTCTCAATATTGCATTGCTTGTGATGACACACACTCGACCTATATCACATTTTTATATTGAACTTGAATATTGCCCCATTTTAGGGGTCAAATATTGAGTCAAGATAGAGTACCGATGCCAAGCTGAAGAGCATACATAAATTAAGAGTCCATGATGATGCCATTTAATTTCGTACAGGAGTTTTGTCATGTCGTTGCGAAAGTGGTAGTTGGTCGGGGTCCGATAGGGGGGGAAGAATATATCGGCGGTCAGGATTTCGCAAGAGGAAGGCACCATATTTGGCAGTGAGGGTAGCTCGCCTTTCCTGCAGAGAAGGAAGTTTGAGGGAGGTAAGAGCTGCCTTATAAGAGGAGTAACTGGAACTCAGGATGAGACGCAGAGCACACTTCTGAATTAGTTCGAGAGAATGGGTTTGAGAGGCAGTTAGGGGTGAGTGCTATAAGGAGGCAGCATACTCCAAGGATATAGGCTGTCCACACTAGGACGTGCCTAGGTGTGGAGGCTCCGTAAGATTTCAAGACTTTCAGCATGAAAATGCGTCTGGATGGTATGAAAAATTCAGCAAAGGTGATGAAAGTCTTCAAAATGACCACCTGCGAATAGTCCATTCGTTAGCGCTTCCTTCTCCAAAAGCAGGATTAATGTTTCTTGCTGCCTGCGATGCACTATGGTTCAATTTACACTCGCATAAAAAAAGAACACGAATTTCTTGTGAAGAAACCATTTTCAAGTACCTACAAAAACAAAATAACGGTACAATAGAATTAACTGGAAATGACGTATTCTTAAGCACCTCTTACCTCTTCTAATTCTGTATAGCTCTGAAATAATTTTAAGAATTTCTGTATTCACAATCGCGATCACTTGTTAAGTAACCGAAAATCGGACATTTCATACCTAACGACCTAATAGTACTTTTCCAATAACGATGGTATGGTCTACAGTATCGAACACCTTACTAAAGTCCAGGAGGACACCGGTTGCCGCTTTCCCAGAACGTACCTTCGCATGGACAAAATGTATAAGGTCAACCGCGTAGTCAAGCGTGGATATACCCTTGTGGGATCCGTACTGGGATGGGTGAAGCTTCATGGAGATCACCTTTAATCTTGTCAGGACGATTCTCTCAAGCATCTTGCAAAGTATGCATGTAAGAGATATTGATCTAATTTCGTTGAGGGTTTTTAGCAGGGGCTTTTTTGGAATTGGGACAACAGTGGCCAGTCTCCAGGCTCTTGGTACTTGGCCGTCATTGATGGAAGCATAGAAAATAAGGGACAGTGGAGCCAACTCCAAGGCGAACTCCTTGTAGATTTTAGACGGAATGCCATCTGGTCCGGGAGCATAAAACCTCTTAACTTTCTGAAGGAGCTGAAAAACCTCATAGAGTGTTACCTCGAGAGGTGGGCCAGGAGGCAGGAAAGATGGGAGATGGCTATCCAGGGTATCTGGGGTCTGGCCTGGAGAGATGATGATTGATAACATTAGCGGCCATGGCAGGATATAGGGTGGAGGTATCAGAAATCGAACGGAAGAAGGATGTGTCCTTGGTTAGACCACAGAAGTTTGCTACTTGCCTATGCCCTTCTCTTGGATCTGATTTCCTCAGGCTTCCGACTTTGTTGCGATAATGCTCTTTCTTTGTAGCCGATATTTCATTCTTCACCAAGAAATGGCGATATTTTTCAGTTGATACTGTATAGAATGCCAACTGTCGTTTTTTAATCAAGTGCTTCATTGTTGGGGTCATCCATGGCTTGTCCCTGGAACTGATATTACACTTTTTGGGGGGGAAATGTAAATCTATCCTCTTGTTGAGTTTTCTTCTGAAGATCATTTCTTTGGATGAATATGATATGTTCCACACGTTGCTGGTTGCTTCATGTAAGAGATAACAGAACATCTCTTTGTACAATTGCACACCACTGCAAATTGGGTCACCTGTAGAGATACTGCTCTGATGCATTTCAGGACAGAGCCATCATTGATATTTTCCAATAGTGATGACCTGGATCACTGGATCTAACACATGAGATTTTGGTTATGGAGGTATCAAAAGGCATGAATGGATCTCAAGAAGCCTCATTGCTAGAACTGAAGGATGCCATTCACCAAGAAGTACAAGTGCTATGCCCCAAAACACATTGAGAGTCACAGTCTATAACAACATGAACCTGTTGGCCTTGGTGAGGCCCATATTGAGCATTTTTTATGCCAAAAACATATAATGTCAGCAGCACATGCTTATCAATTTTGTATTACACTCTCCTGTGATGTACAGATGCAACTACCAAAGTTTCACTGACATGCGGCATGTAATTTGTGCTCTTTCATGTTTTACACCATCAGCTGATTTATAATCACCTCATGCAATTGTGTGTGTGTGTTGCTCCTGTTGAAGTTCTTTCCAATCTTCATCCAAATTTGAAACATGCTGTTCCTTTTATTCCATGCTTGTATTATCCTAATTGACTCCTTGAACTTAACAAAGAAATGGACTACTCACTTCTACGATGATTTTCATTAACACATTCACTGCCAGACATTTGAGTGGCTCTAGCCTTCATTGGTGCTGAGAGAACGACTTTACAAGAATGGCTATCGCCTTGATTG
The DNA here is from genome assembly GCA_905338385.1 of Darwinula stevensoni. Lineage (NCBI taxonomy): Eukaryota > Metazoa > Arthropoda > Ostracoda > Podocopida > Darwinulidae > Darwinula > Darwinula stevensoni. The sequence goes on along the minus strand of CAJPEV010000006.1, from coordinate 135,432 downwards.
GCAGTGAATGTGTTAAGAGAGCTTTTCTGTTTTTTTTTTTTAAACATGTTTTGCATTAGAGATATAATGGGAAATGATGATAACCTTTATGTCTCTGGATAGCAGCAATGACCAATGACCAATGACTGGGAAATGTTTGTATGGCAGGGAAAGAGAGCCCAAGTGTTGGGAATGCAATGAATGGGGAGGAGGATGATGAGGATGAGGATGAGGAGGAAGAGGATGAGGATGAAAACGAGAAAGAGGATGATGAGGAGGACGATGATCCTCTTGAAGCTGCCCTTGGTGAGATATCCTGTCTTCCTTTCTTTTAAGCAGATGGTTGGGTTGAGGAAAAGATTTTATTAACTTTCCTTTAAAACTTTTAAATCCCACCAATATCACAGCTCCAAAGATCATTACAGTCATGAAGGCACTTTGTGATTTTAAGAAGCAATTCATCTCTCTTATGTTTATTTCATGTTTTCAAGCTGAATTACACCCTATAATGGCCTGACTATTACCAACCCCAGAATAAGGATATCATAATGTATAGGATGATTAATAAGTTTGTACCACTGTACTTAGATTAACAGAGAGAGAAGCTTTCACATCAGATCAACTCATAAGAGTGCCTTTCCCCTGTAAAGTACCTAAACTGAATTTTGTTTCTGAAAGATGTGTTGTGGCTATATGTTGTGGAATTTGGACTTGACATGCTCTCTGAAAAGGACAGTGCCCACTGCATTGCCACAAGTGAATATCTTTGTTCATGGATGCAAAGTTTTGTGATTGACAGACGAGTCAACTGGGCCTCAAAGGTCACCTGACATCACCCACCTGTATGTTCTTTTTTTCAAGGACACTGTGGACACTTATGGACACAGTGCATGCAAGGAAACCTACAAACATTGAGGAATTCCAGAGAGATCAATGCTGAAGTCAGCACCATTACTATAGAATTATCATAGGAAATGTGCTGTATTGGTTTTGGACAGATCCTTCCTTCTGTGTTATTGAAGAAAAATGTTTTTGAGCATCTCAGGAATTGCAACCATTCTGTAACAAGAAGTTCTGTAAAGAAAAATATGTTCTCTTCAAGGTCATCATCCACTTTAGCCCAAATCTTTTAACTGAATATTATTTTCGAGTCAATTCATTAAGAAGTGCTTACAGAGCAGACCTCAAAAGACAGCTCTATGAGCTCAGTGCAAGGTGGGCTGTTTTCAAGAATTTGGATAAGGCTACAAGCGTTGAGAACTTTCACTTCAACGCGTTCACATGGTTCACACTTGGCATTGTGGCTGCTACCTGTTACACGCAACTGGTCCCTGTGTATGTCAAGTCTACTGTCTTCTGGTGGTTCAGCAGCTTCAGAGTAGCAGCTGAAAAGGAGGAGGAGCCTTCCTTTCTTGACCAGCCTTACAGTAGCTGTCCAAGATGCACCCAGACACCAGAGCTTGTCGAGACAGTGCGAGAGCTGGTGGATGAAGACTGTCAAGTGACTACTTGGGAGCTGGATGAAGGGTATGACATTAGCAAGAGCACTATCCACGAGGTGCTCACACAAAACCTGCAACTGTGCAACATGGCATCAGTTTGGCTGTGCAACATGGCATCAGTTTGGGGTTGCCAAATGAAGCACTGATTACTCACCCTAATGGGGGGGGGGGGGGTAAACATGAAAAAACTGATTACCCACCCTGTATTTGTGGCCAAATTAAAAAATTTGTGAGAGTCAAACCTGTAAAATTGACTCCAAGGGGGGGGCTTATGACCACCAAAACCCCCTCCTTGGGAACGCCAGTGAATAGGAAGGTGAATGAATATGGAATTTTGCTAATACTAGTGGTTTATTGGTGCTTTAAATATTAATGTAACATGGACCCAGCTGAAAGGGAAGTGAAACAATCAATCTCGTTCAGGTAATGGTCTAATTTCCAAAGTTCTGAGGTTCCAGAGTAAAAAAAAAAAAAGGCCTTTAATGTGGTAACAACATGAAAAATTGCATGGTAAAGTAATTGAAAATAATAGCATATAAAGACAAGAAAGACATGAGTTAGGTCCTCAAGTGTCATGGAAGTCAATGTGCAAAGTCCTTAGTCTGTCCCAAATCACTTATTTTTTCAGAGATCCAATGATTCACCCTACTGACATCCTGAGTTGCTCTTCAGTCATGTCAAGATAATAAAAGGAAATCAAGGCTGTGTTCATGATCAGCTTATTATATCATAATGAGATATGATGATGATGAATGATAGAGACACTTTTTCACCTCACCTCTGACAGCTGTCAGTTTGTATGGTGATGGTTTTAGTGCCTTGTTGAAAGTTGGACCCCTTCGTCCTGAAATAGAACGTTGTACAAAGTACTCAGCACCCATGATGAAGAAAGCTGCAATTTTGACAAACATGGAATCTTTAGGTGAAGACTCCACATTTCTTGTTTGTGAGCTGCTACTAAGACTTTGTTACTCAGACTTATCTGGCGAGGAAAGCAAAATGTCCATGATTCAATCTTTCTATTACTACAAGGTAAAATTCAATGGGTGACATGCAGCACATTGGTTTAGGAGCTAAACTGATCTGATTCCAGGCAAATATGTTTAAGAATTAGTTGAACTCATCATGAAACTGATTTGTGACATGCACCAAATGTAATCAGTTTATTTCTCCCTTGAACTAATCTTCAAAGATAAACTTGTTTCATAGCAAGTTTAAAGTCCAGGATGACACCGGTTGCCGCTTTCCCAGAACGTACCTTTGCATGGACAAAATGTATAAGGTCAACCGCGTAGTCAAGCGTGGATATACCCTTGTGGGATCCATACTGGGATGGGTGAAGCTTCATGGAGATCACCTTTAATCTTGTCAGGACGATTCTCTCCAGCATCTTACAAAGTATGCATGTAAGAGATATTGATCTAATGTCGTTGAGGGTTTTTAGCAGGGGCTTTTTCGGAATTGGGACAACAGTGGCCAGTCTCCAGGCTCTTGGTACTTGGCCGTCATTGATGGAAGCATTGAAAATAAGGGACAGTGGAGCCAACTCCAAGGCGAACTCCTTGTAGATTTTAGACGGAATGCCATCTGGTCCGGGAGCATAAAACCTCTTAACTTTCTGAAGGAGCTGAAAAACCTCATAGAGTGTTACCTCGAGAGGTGGGCCAGGAGGCAGGAAAGATGGGAGATGGCTATCCAGGGTATCTGGGGTCTGGTCTGGAGAGATGATGATTGATAACATTAGCAGCCATAGCAGGATATACTTAGGAGCAAGTGTGCTCCTAAGTATATTTTTGTAGTTTTGTAATAGTTTATTACTTTAATAATTTAATTAGCAATTCACCTGCAACATTGCGGGTAGGAATCAGGCATATTGTATTAAAATTATATGAGGGGAGTGGAGTGGAGATGGAGGTGGGCAGATCAGGGGGGTGGATTGAGGAGGGGAGCTAATCCTGATCATCTCTACTCCCTGGAAAAAGGAATGAAAGTGGATAGGAGGGAGATAAATAAAAAAAACTTTACAATACTCAGAGCAATTGTTATTTGAGAAAAAATTCCAGAATTGTTCAGAGTTCAATCATCTCATCCTGCAACACGGCCACAATCAAAAGATTTCCTGTGGGCCGTACTATTCATTTTTAAGGAATGGTTTGAAGTTGGACTTGTTTTATTTTTCATAAAATTTCAGTGAAGTTGACATCAATATCACTAAATGTTGCAAAAAATGAATGAGTCTGACCTGAACATAATGGGATGGCACTTCTCTGCCTTTGTCAATTCTGGGGTCTTATTTCCTGGTGGCTTTTTTCCTAAGCCCCTACACGAGTAAGTCAAGTTTTGTCATGAAATAGCATTACTGTTTTGTGGAAGGAAAATGTATTATATTGAAACTTTCACCTTCAGTAACAAGTGCACATATGTTAACCCTTATAGTGCCAGAGTTGCTTACAGTGACACTACAAATATCACTTTAAAATGCCAGAGTTGAAGAGCTGGCACTAAAATGTCAAAAGTTTGAGAAGGAACACAATCAAATGCTCAGACTAGAAGCAATGCTTAACCCTTTAATCGTAAGCTCTTTGACACTGGCCTTTTTCAATGAAATTCATAGCATCACTCTAATCAGCTCTGGCACTATAAGGGTTAAACACCATGAAACATGAGTTCTTGGAGTAATTGACTACCATCTGTGAAGAAATAAAAATGAGTTAATAGCAAAAGGAAAGTAAGTCAAGTATGGTGACAGGCATGTAAACCCTTTTAGGATGTGAGTATGTTTCAGGCATTCTCACCATATATAGACATGTTTAACTTCAATTATGGACAAGATGTGACTTGGCATATATGGTGCAGTTGTATGAGCCAATGTATGAAAAGATATGGGGTGACATATTTTCATTCATATATGATTTTATGTGACTTATGTCAAACCCCTTATACATTTCATATGTGTTCATATAGGAATTGTGCATATATGCCCCATATACAGTGTGTTAGACTGGCTAAATACATCATCATTTCATATATGGTCTCATAGGAAATTTTGATGATGGCTGTAGAAAATTTTTCATAATTTAATGGTTATATATGTTATTTTGAAATAAATACCACTGGTGGAAGTTAACTCCAATAGAGGTCTAAAAGTGGCATGTCTTTTCAAATTCTATTTTCCTCCTGAAGAATATCTTGCAATTGCTTCAAATGTGAAGCCTGAGCCATTTCGTTTTGAACCTTCTGTGAAGAAAAGAAACTGAATGAATCATGAAAAGCTGATTCAGCTGCTCTCAATCAGAATTTCCTATAATATGTAAAATGGAAAATGCATGAATTTCGATTCACTTCCAGCTGGACTTTCCTCAGTTTCTGTGGATGAAGAGGGTGTTCTACTTCTCACCACAGAGGCATTTTAATGCACCCCAACTCCTGTGCATCTTGAATTACTGTCTTGGTCCCTTTTGTCAAAAAACATAATTAGTCTTTGTTTTCAATTGCACTTAACTGCAAGAAAGGGACAGAAGTCCACCTCAAAGCAATAGGATCTACAGGGTGACTCACAAGTCCTCGGACATGATTGAAATGACAGGGAGGTTTGAATCAATTCCGGCAATTTTTTTCCATTCATGCATTAGGCACCACTCTCTATTCCCTCCTAGTTTTACCCAGATTGCTCTTCATACCAGGATGCAGGAGGCCCGAGACACGATCATTTTTCTCCACAAAAATGGACCTTCAGCAAAGCAGATTTTGAAGTTACTGAAAGTGCTTCATTCCACTGGTTACAACAGTTGGGAAAACACCTCTGCATTTTGTTGTGCTGCAGGTCAAAATCAATGCTTCCTATTATCGAGACGAGGTCTTAGAGAAGGTCTTACCAACTTGGTCCCAAGAACACTTCCATGGCAGAAGCTGGGTCTTCCAGCAAGACTCGGCTCTAGCACACGAGGCTACAAGCACAATCAATTGGTGTCAAATACAATTTCCTGGTTTGATCACACCAGAAGAATGGCATTCCATCTCATATGATCTTAATCCAATGGATTACAGCATCTGGTCCTATTTGGTGACCAAGGTCTGTGCAAAAGCCCACTGAGTTTTGGTGGTTCTCAAATGTGATCTCAGGCACACATGGGATGAAATGCCAGTCAAGCAGCTTCGAAACACCGTGGATAATTTCCCTTAATGATTGAGGCAAGTTGTGGCCGTCACGGGTGACTATTTTGAAAAATAAAATATTCATTTTTATTCTCTTTCCGTTGGTGTAATTGGTTTTCATAACAAGGAAATAACACTATTTTTCCTTGTCCAAGGATTTATGAGTCACCCTCTATGCCTCAGGGGAGCATTCTTCATGTTGGACCTGCTCCTCTGGAGGCATGTCAATTGATGACCATCTCACAAGAAATTCCTTGTTCTTCTCCCTCCATTTCTTCTCTTTGAATCTTTGTACATTCACAATGGGAATGGGCTTTTGCATTTTTTTAATATTGCACCAGGGCATACTTATTCTCAGCCATTCAACTGTAGATGCATTTTGAAGAACAAAAATTAGAATATTGACTTTCTTGTTCTTTGTGTTATTCAATTTGGAAGGTTCCACATTTGGTTTGGAAGTATGCAACAGTAAATATCTCCCTCTAAAGTCTTTATTTTGACAACCTTCTTCTGAATATCTTGAGGTAGAATGATTTTGAAAGTACTGGGTTTAACAGTAATCAGCAGAATAATAAAGCAACAACAAATTTCTGCCTCTCAATATTGAACTTTACTTAACGCTCACAAAATATTCCATGTTCCCAAAATATTCCCTTTGACAGATTATTCCACTGATAAAATGCCCTTCTAAACCCAATGGTTTCTGTCTGGTGCAACTCAATCAGTCACTCTTCAAGAAGTCACTTCTTCTGTCAATACATTGTCCCCAACTTCAGCGTGCTTCTAAGAAGTTTGCTCAAATTACTCAGAGGGTGGGTGAAAGATGTTGGGGCCGGTTACCACAATCAACTGACTATAGATTTCTTTTTGGGCATCATGCCCAACCTTAGCAAACTCATATGAATCTCATTTGTGATCTCATGACCTCATTTCTCGACTCTTCAACACGAATCCTTTACATTGGTCTCCCCTTTTTGATTCTATGTGATGAAAGTTTCCATCATTTTCAGTAGTGGCCTGAGATTGATGAATGATATACATGTGAGAAGTCCATCACCATTTGAGGAAAACTTTAGACTATCCAATATAAAATTAGGGCTGTCACGATAGGTCGATGCATCGATACCGCAATCGATAGTTGGAGATATCGATAGTTTTTTCGACCATCGCTATGCATCGGCAAAATATTTTAAAGGGAAATGTCCTATTGGATTGAGGTGAGTACAGTTCAATACAGTCCGTCCCGGCGGGTAAAGGAAGAAGCAGCGTGACCCGAATGGGCTTGCGATTTTTTATCACAATCAAATTCCGGAAATGCTGGGACTGACTATATGAAAGACAGGAAGGGGGAAAAAAGTCGGATCGGAGACAGGAAGTGGGAAAGGAGAGGGGGGAAGACCGAGAATTTTTTTTTTTTTTTTTTTACGTCAGTTTCAGTCTCGGCTCGATCTCATGAGGTGCATGCTGCGGAAGTGNTCCCCCCTCTCCTTTCCCACTTCCTGTCTCCGATCCGACTTTTTTCCCCCTTCCTGTCTTTCATATAGTCAGTCCCAGCATTTCCGGAATTTGATTGTGATAAAAAATCGCAAGCCCATTCGGGTCACGCTGCTTCTTCCTTTACCCGCCGGGACGGACTGTATTGAACTGTACTCACCTCAATCCAATAGGACATTTCCCTTTAAAATATTTTGCCGATGCATAGCGATGGTCGAAAAAACTATCGATATCTCCAACTATCGATTGCGGTATCGATGCATCGACCTATCGTGACAGCCCTATATAAAATTAATGTTCTCATAAGTCGTTTGGATGTTTCAAAGGGATCTTTTTTGTCTATGGGATATTATGTCACGTTTTTTTTTGCTTGGTGTTATTTGTCTTTGAATATTCAATCCCAGGTGTAATTTTAGTAAAACACTCAATGTGTTTAACCCTCTCTCTTTGCATCTCGTCCATTCATGTACCAACAAGTATTTTTTTCTGAGATATGAAAAACTGCACTGACTTCATAGTCACCCTTCATGTGTTTTCACCATTGCATCTTATGTTTTTTTTTCTTATGTACTGATTGTTGGTCAATGCTTGTAAAGTTGTAAATATCTGACATCATTGAAGGAACTGGGAGTAGCATGTGATCATCCCTGCAACCTGCACACCATGTTCTTTTAGCAAATCTTTTCATTTGAGGTGAGCTCCCTCAGGTATGAGCTTTGCTTTCCGACAGGTCAGCCTTAGTGGGAAATTTCTGTTTCCAGAAGTTAATCATGAAATTATGCAATATGTTCTTGAAATCTGAATGAAGACTGTAACTGAGTCAATGCAATGTTCATTTGAATGGTTTTTGCAATTTGGAGTGGAACTCAATTTTGCAGCTTTTACTGATTGTCACCCCTATGATAGACTCAAACTGGAAGGTACAGTATACCCACAGAGGTCCCCATTTCAAAACTGCAAGTGACAGGTGGCACAGACAGTGAACATTATGTCATTGCACCTTCTCCATAAAGAATCAGAGTTCTGACAATGAATTTCAATAGCCACTCATCAGCAAGTGCAATGTCCTCCTTGGGGATAGACTTTTGAAGGAGAAGGTAAATCGCCTGTGACAGCAACATGAAGTGGTCATAATATGAGTCACTCAATATACCATACCTTGAAGGAACACCAGAGCATGAAACAACAACCAGTTCCTCCACTCTGGGGCCTTCCAATGTGACCTCTCTGTGAACAGGCAAGCCAGTCTTGCAAGGCACTTTGGTGGTTGTAGGACTTTGAGTCTTCTGTCAAGCAGATGTAGCTGGTTTGACCTTATAATATACAAGGTCTGGCAATAAAGTTCCAGGACTGATTTTTTTGTGAGTCTGTCTATATCACAAAAATTATTTTCACTCCATGGACTGATAGATTAGACTGCTGGGCAGTGTTGTGTCAGTCCTCATCTAACTAGCATCTTGAATGAGAGTTTGGCTAGCAATGTAGCAACTCAGTGTGTAAGGCATCTGTCATATTCCTAGAGTGAAGCAATGCTTCATCACATTTTGTCTCAATCCGGGAATACAGCTCCAGCGATCCATCAAATGTTGCAAGAAGTGTCTTGACAAGTCATCTTGCCATACTTCAAGAATCTTGGATCTTGGAATCTTTCAGCCAGTAGAAATGACTTTGAAAATGATTGGTTCAGCCATCCCTTGGGTGAATGGTTGGTGATGGTTGGGGTTGAGGTGGATCTGAGTGTCTTCACTACTTGCTAAAGGCCTTGAAGATCATTCAAAATTATTGGAGCATAACAAGGAATAATGATTGGTCCAGCCATCCCTTGGGTGAATCGTTGGTGATGGTTGGGGTTGAGGTGGATCTGAGTGTCTTCACTACTTGCTAAAGGCCTTGAAGATCATTCAAAATTATTGGAGCATAACAAGGAACTTTTCAAGGCACTTCAGCAACGTTTCATGGATTAATGCAGCTGTATTGATCGGTTTGAGACAAAATGTAATGAAGCATTGCTTCACTCTGGGAATATGGCAGATGCCTTACACACTGAGCTGCTACATTGCCAGCCAAACTCTCATTCAAGATGCTAGTCAGATGAGGGCTGACAACACTGCCCAACTGTCTAATCTATCAGTCCATGGGATGAAAATAGTTTTTGTGATATTGACAGACTCACAAAAAAATCAGTCCTGGAACTTTATTGCCAAACCTCGTAACTCTCAACATTAGGGTCTATTGTCCATAGTTCACACATTTGGCAACATACATCAAGAAAGACTGTGTGCATATAATCAGGACAAATTCCTTCAATGACCCTGAAGTTTTGTAGGTTTAGGAGTAGAAGGACCCTTTAAATTTAAACCCTGAATTGATACCAAAGCTGCAGCTATCTTTTCCATGCAGTGAAGAATTCTTCATGAGAGCTGCTTTCATGTCACTGATTACCATATGATTTGTGCATAGCTGATGAGTGACATGCCATGGTTTCTGTATTCTTCACCAAGAATCTGGGATATAAACACCACGTACAGCCAAAATATCCATTGAATCAAGCAGAATTCAAGACCTCTGCCCTAGCAGGGCAGAGAAGCATGTTGACAATAGTTTTGATTGTACTGTTCTTCCACTCAAATCTCTCCATGAGACTCCAGCTTGTTGTAGATCATTCATTTTCTCCCCAAAACCTTTCAAAAGCATCTGCATGTGTGGTTCTGACTTTCCATACCTTAATGTAGCCATCATTATGTACTTTCCCCTGTTCTTAGGATGCAGTTTATTTACAATGAGATTAAAAGGCCAAATGGTGCCTGGAGAGGATCTTGATACCTGAGCTCCATCAAAATGGAAAGTCCATGAAGAGTTATCTACAGGGTGTCCCATAAGTCCCTTTACCCCTGAATCTTTTCCTAGTAGAATAGGGTAGCAAAATGGAACATATGCATTTAGTTATTTATGTATTTTTACATTTATTGTGACATTCAACAACACTCATTCAACGATGTAATGGGGCTTTGATCACTCATATCTTCTGCCATCTTCACAAATCCTTACTGCAATTTACCTGGAAAAAAAAAACCATGGGGGTAAAGAGATTTATGGGACACCCTGTTGATTACCAAGCATCTTTTGATCTAGATCAAAAGATGTGCAGCTGCACACATCGATTGGTAATACTCCCCATCACATATATCACCAATAGACTTGGAGCAGTTGAAATGGAGACTGAATTGTTCCTTGCAATTAAGTACCCATGTTTGCTGGCAGATTCCAAAGTATTTGCTATCTGTTATTTCACTGGCATGATGAAAAAGTAATTCCCATTCTCCTTCCAGCTGATGTGGCAACTGTACATCAGACATTTCAGAACACCAGCAGTCATGATGTTTGTCATTGTCCACAATAAATTCCACAGTAGGTGGAGATGTAATGAGCTGCAAGCTTTCTATCTTGAAATCCTTGAAGTTTCCTGATCAGATGAAGCCTTTCTGGTGGCACCACCTCTGAACCTGATCCACAGACCCATACACTTCATACCTTGCTGCATTTTGGCACAATCACTAGCTGCCAACTGCTGTGCCATCTTCAATCACACAATCACAACACATGCAGGGTAAAAAAAAATTCTACATGAATGACTTTCAAACGCTGCCCAAATGAAGTCGGAGCAGAATTTATGAACTTGTCAAAATAACAAGTGACTTTTCCAATCACCCAATAGATCTGAATGCAAGATATCTTGAAGTGTTTCTTCATACTTGCTGCCATCAATTTTGCTGAAATGACCTTGAGTGGACTAATCCCAAACTTGACTGTTGAATATTTATTTAGTGGCCAATCTGCTGGTCACTCTGGTGGCCAGTCTATTTATCAAGGAAAAAGTTTGTTTTATCAAGTATACTCAGAAAAATATAAATATATAGGGTGGTTCACAAAAAGCACTCTACCATTTTCTATGGGAGAAACACAGTTTCATAAATGTAGCAAAAAAAATTACCTTGGATACGCAATCCATATTTAACAGCTCCAAGGTGTTGAAATGCTTGCAAGCTTTTTTTCAGCACCCCTGCCTAAGTCGTGCAGTGCCCATTTAGAGATGAATTAAAGGTCCTTTGAGATGGATCATTCCACCTCAAGTGAGGTGGTTATCTGTGCTCGACCATGTCAGAATTCAAGTAATTTTTCAACTTTAACTTTTCAAGGGACTGTAGGATCCAGCTGATACTTGACAGAGAAGTTCATGAGTCTAAGGGTTTTTTTTTCACTTCTGCAAGATGGCTCTATATCCCAATAGAGGGCACTGCTGTTGACCGGGTGACCAAGGGTGATTTAAAAAAAAGGCTTAATGCTCCACCTGTAAACTGTGTAACAGGACAATATATCACTCAGAGAATTGTTCAGAAAAAAAATAAGACAATATTTTCAACACCTCCAATATGTCCAATATCAAGAGTTTATGAATCTCATTTTTTTATTATCAAATACACAAATCATACTTTCTCCCCTTTGAAAATAGTGGAGCTTTATTTATTCACCCTCAGTCACCTGGTCAACAACAGCACCCTCTATGAGGATATAGCACCATCATGTGGAAGTGAAAAAAAACCTTAGACTTATGAACCTCTTTGTCAAGTATCAACTGGATCCAACTGTCCCTTGAAAAGTTAAAGTTTAAAATTCCATTGAATTCTGAGATGGCCAAGCACAGATAATCACATCACTTGAGATGGAATGATCCACCTCTAAGCACTTTTAATTCACCTCTAAATGGGCATTGCATGACTTAGGCAGGGGTGCTGAAAAAAAGCTGGCAAGCATTTCAACACCTTGTAAATGTCAAAATTGATCATGCATCCCATGTATTTTTTTAATATGTTTATGAAACTGTTTCTCTCATAGAGAATGGTAGAGCATTTTTTTTTAGCCACATCTATATTCTTCATGGGACAATGTTCAAATATGCTTCCACAATTTTCCAAACTTTCTATGGCATAGCATCAGAAGGTCATGGTTTTGTCTCATCTTTGGCAATTCTAGATAAATATACCAGTGAAGAAACTGATTCTGGCAAGTGTTGATTTAAATCATGCCAATCATTATCAGTATACTACACATGACAAGTGTGAGGGACCACTAAAACTGGTGGAGAAGTTCAGGTACCTTGGATTCTTAAATGACAGGTGATATGGAACCTTGTCAACCTTGGAAACAAGGTTGATAGTAGCATCCCCTAGGCATCTGCAATATTGTAAGAACTCTGACCGTGGTTCCCTAATCAGAACCTTCCAAAAAACTACTTACATTTTGGGTACGTTCAGTTTCATTGCAGCCACAGTATAATCAAACTTGAACCAGTCCAGCATGCTCTAAAGCTCCTGCTGAGACCAGCCCAAAAGGATGGCTTCATTAGGGTAAAGAGGTATCTTTACCTTGATAACCATTGATGCTGACCTTGAGGCCCAACCTATGCCTACAGATCCTATCCATGTACAAAAGGAACAGGGTTCTCATTTACTATGGAATCTTTGAAATGAAAACACAGTATGTATTATTTTGGGTCATAAAATGCCAGAGGATGACTGGGAGAAAGAGCTTCTTAATGAAATTTGCTCTTCTAGAAATAGGGAAGAGGCAATGTAAGAATATCATCACACCTCCACTTCATTTCTATTATATTGCTGATACTTCTTCATGATTACCTTCTCAACTATCAAGTAAAAGAGAATGTAAATACCTTTCCAGTTGTATGCAATATGCCATGAAGATGGTGGTGGACCATGAGCAGTAGAAAAAGAAGTAAAAGAATCACATAAGAGAGTGCAGAAGCCATATGGCATTCAAATATGTAGCCATTTCAGACAGTTGGTCTGGGACTCTCTCTCTCTCTCTCTTTCAGGGTTCTACACCTCTCTCTACCTTGAAACTGAGGTCTGGTTGCTTGAAATGGAAATTTTGTTCATAGTCCATCACACAAACATAGCTGTTGAATAGAATCAAGCTAGTAATGATGTGGCCCTTGATGTGTTGATATAGAGAGCATTACATTACATGTTACCTCCTGAGTGCAGGTGGAGCAGCAGAGGAATCAGAAGAAGAAGAGATCCCATGCCCACCCCCCTTACCATCTGGTCCACCACGAGCTCAGTCCCAGTCACAGGGATTCACCTCCACCTCAGCTCCCCCAACCCTCACACCAGCTTCTCTTGATCCCAGGCATCTTGCTGCTCTCTGTGAGTTTTTTTCTCTCTCAATTTGCTTCTCCTCACCACCCAAGTTGAAACCACAAAAAAAATTTGGTGAAAAATGATTTAAGCAATCATGTGATACATTCAAAATTATTTCTTCTTTTTTTGTCATACCCTGCAGACTCAGGCTGGCATAAAACAAGGGAAATTTTAAAAGAACATTAAGAAAACTCTCTTGATTGATATTCATTGATTCATCTGCTATTCATTTGGAATATGCTCATGGAAACCATCTGCAAGAGGCAATCAGCACCATGAATGAATTTTAATGGAAGAGGAGTTCAATGTGATTTGGACGACCAGGACAGAGAGTGCCTACATGTTTCCTCCACTCCACTACCAGCAGAAGCTCTTGTTCATTCCCAGTGTCTAACTTCTTTTCAAGAAATGCTTATAGAATTGCTTCAGCTCAACAAATTCAGATAACATTTTGCAAACCAGTTGGGAACCTACCCATATATGCTAAGAGAAAGTTTCCTGAAAATTGCTCCAGTGTGAGTGGAAATGCTTAGGTCATTGGTCTGATTTGTTGCAATACCTTGTACACTCCTTCCAGCAAACATAGCTTTTTGGATGTATCAAGTATCAGGCAAGACTGCCATGGGTATGGTCACTTGTCAAAAGTTGCTCATGAGTTTTGAACCCTCGAAGAGCTAAATAGCAGGCCACTAGTTATTTAAAATATATTGATGTCCTGCTGGCAGAAGTTGCCCATTGTTGCCTGTAAATGAGGGAATTTTTCATCCCAGGGTACCTGGGTTCATGAATGGGGGAAATGCTGTGAAGTTGCTTGAGATTAAGCAGACAGGGTACATGACAACTAGGTATGAATGCATCTGTTTTGTGTGGTTACAGTCCCATCACTTTAATAGCAACCCTTATATTTCTTACTTAACTCTTGTGGAGATTCTGAAAGAATATCTTTGAAGGGAAAATAATTGTTGCCAAAACCCTCTTTGCTGTCTATTTATTCTCTCTTTAACCAATTTCTGAAGTACGAACAAACTAGAAGATGGATTCTGGGTAAGAATGGGCTTTCCTTTCACATAATAGGTTGTGTGGTGGCCTACCACTGACCCATAGGCATTTCTTAGATCTTTGTTGCTTGGCATCAGCATTAGTGCACCCTTATTGCAAAATAAACTCTTAAAGCCCCCATACACAACAATTCCCTTTGGGGCATGTTCACCATGTTTGTGAACTTCACAACTTTCAGAATTAAATCACAGGTTGATCTACCATGCTTGCTGATGAAGTCTTGGGATCCAAAATGCCATTGGAAGCCATGTCCACAAACATCATCGCAACGTACCAGTGAATCATGCTTTATTCCAACTCTCATTTTCTTGGGACATTGAATCCTTACCACAATCAGATTTTGCAGCTTCTCATGATCAATTAGTGAGCTGTTACTGATGTTCCCTTAGATATCTGACTGATGATGGTATGCTAGTTTGCACTGATTCTTAGTCTCCATATGCATAATGTGGATGAAGACCTTGAGAATAACTCCCCCCCCCCCTTCCCTTATTGCAGCTTTCATCTCTCACTTTTTTAGCCTCAAGCCTCAAGAGGGCTATGGTTTCCCATTTTGGATTGTTCCATTCTGATCTATTTTTAACAGCTGGATCTGATGAGGAGGGAGAGATGGAAATAGGCACATCGACTACCTCAGCCATCCTACCATGGGGAGCAAAGAAGGAAAGGCTTCAGTTCCCCCAAGGAATTCATGTTGACTTGGATCTCAAACCTGGGGAGTTCATTCTCCGCTCTCTCTTTGCTGAATTTGCCATTGTTGTTGAGAGGAAAATTGAAACTGTGATGGCTGAGCCACTGGTGAGGAGATCTGTGATCCCCTGACCCCTTCATAATAATCATGATAGTCAAAAATGATTATGTCTCTTGCTGTGGCAGGAGCGGCCATTGTCAAAGCATCTTCAAAGGGGCGAGGACCCAGTTTTGGACCAGGTCTTAACCTATTTTGGAAGTATGGCTGAACATTGCTTGCCATCCTTGTTGAGGACCCTATTTGCCTGGTATGACCGACAGGGGGTTGAACCTTGGAACTCTCCTGAGCACAAGCAAAAACCCGATTCAAAAGGGAAAGGGTACATGGCTCTTCTCTACTGTCTATGGCTAATTTTCATTTCCTAGTTGCAGTCATAAGTCAGTTACTGTTTTGGGTGGTAGGGAAGCAAGTGAGAAGCAAGTTGAGAGGGATTACACTCAGGAGCGAAGAGATCTGGCAGTGGAATTCATTTTTTGTCTCATGCTCATTGAAGTCCTCAAACAGTTATCTTTCCATCCTGGACATGAAGACCTCATCCTTGTGATTGAAAATGTTGCCTTCCGGCACTTCAAGTACAGAGAAGAGTGAGTCATGACCCTTCTCTTCCTTGTCATGTTTCTCTGTCTTCCATAAAAGCCTTACTCTGCTAGATTATCTTTCATTAAACATATGGATCCTTAGTCAAGTCTTTTATTTATTTACTATCCATTCATTCACTCATTTATAAAGGGGTTATTATGATAATTTATCTGTTTGGCCCTGGTGCACACATTGACTACCAGGTTTATACTTATTGAATCAATTATGCAGCACACAAAAAAGTTATTAAAATATCCTTTTGAGTAAAAGGATACTTCTTGGGTTACATGGAGTTACTTAAGGAAGAATTGACTGTACAGTTCATTGAACACTAGTCTCTCTGGTGCAAAATTTGCTGTCCTGAGACCAGTGTTTTGTTGAATAGACACTTAAAAAATTGTGGCACCACACAACTTTAAAATGTTCTTTTAAATGAGAACTAAGAAAGGCTGTTTTTACAACTGTATATGACCCATAACACTTTTTAAAAAATTTGATAACATTCAGAAAACCAAGGAACTACAAGTGTACTTTGGATATGGGGATAACTTTTTCAGGAGATTTTCACAAAATGGTAGTGCAGTCAAAACCTGAATTCACTGAATAGGAACCTCCATCAAGTTAGCTTGGAAACTGTCACCAGTTAGCCATTTGGTGCTTGCTCTCAAGTTATCTCATATTGGCCTAATGCCAACAGATGGAAAAAAAAAACTCTGATTGACTCTGCTAATATATTTAAAATATTTGAATGCCTAAAGACTAAATGGAATGATTCACAGGAATGTACGCCAATGTCCATAACTGAACATAAGGATTCAACATGTTAAAGATGGCTGGTCATCTTGCCTCAGTTTACTAGACAGCTTCTTGTTGCCTCATATCTATCCTGTAGCTTCCATTTAATTTTTCATGGAGTGAATGTTGAACATTAGTTAACTTGTATTTGCAGTGAGGAAACAAATCCCAATGCACCAAACATTCTTATAATTGCTGATCTGTATGGAGAGGTGATTGGTGTGCTGGCTCAGTCCCGGTTTCAGTCTGTGAGGAACCATTTCTTGTCAGAGTTGAAAGAACTTCGAAGCCATGAAGCAAGTCTTCATACAACCAAAAGCATCTGTGCCCTTCTCATGGGTCTGAAATTTTTTCGAGTCAAGGCAAGTATGATCAACTCAGGTCTTTCTTTTTCAATTTAGGAGCCAGATTTGCTGGTAACTTATGTGACTCTATTCTCTCTCTAGATGGTGCCCATAGAAGAATTTGAGGCATCATTCCAGTTCCTGCAAGAACTGGCGCTGTATTTCCTTGAAGTCAAAGAAAAGGAAATCAGGAACTCCTTGGCAGGCATCTTTGTTGAGATTCTCATGCCTGTGGCTGCTGTAAGTGTTTAGACTTTGGTATGTTTGGAATGATCCAAAATTCACTTTTGCTGTTCAAAGAACCATAGCATACATGGAGAATAGATGGAATGACCTGTGTGAGATGGGGAAAATCGGGAGTTGGACCAATTTGATGTTCATGATGACATTTACAGGGTGCAGCACAATAAATTTAACTCACTGAAACAGGTGCCATCTGTCAAAGTATGGGAGTAACCAAATTTTTGCCTAGGCAAAATTCCAACCTTATAGCTTGGTTTAAAGTGGTTTTCATTGACTCTTATCTTAATTTTAATTTTTGATAAATTTTTATTTAAATTAAGTCAATTCTATAAAAATTTCTTGGTTTTTCTACCAATACTCAGGTTAGAGGTTTAAAAATTTTGCAATCCTGGTCTCATTTTGTTGCTGAGATCATCTTAACTATCCCCAGAATATGACTTTTGTACCTCAAGGACCCTTCAATTTATGATTTTTCCATCCCTGACCTTGAAAATTTCCCAGCAGAAACCTATGGGAGGGTGATCAGGTCATTCAAAAGACAGTTTGAACAGGTCATTGTGCAAGAAGGTGGCAACATCAAAACCTGTCTTGTCTAAGGAGTGCCTGATTTTTATGCAGAAGAGAAAATCCCCAACCAAAATAAGTAAACAGGTTTTTATAACCAAAAAATTGAGTTAATCCTATTATGCATGATTTTTTTTAATGTACCAAAATCTTTTTTGATGGATATATTTTTTCATGTTGTTGATGAGAAAAATGACAAAAAAATTATCCTTTCATTTTGGTTTTTCCATCGTATTGTAATGCATTTCAATGCAAAGCAGAGCATGCTATATCTGGTGCACCATACAGTGTAGGGTTAAGTTCATTGTGCCATACTCTGTGTCTTCCCTATGAGACCATGTGGCACAATGAAGGTGACATTACAGTGCCTGATTTGTTCATGTGCCTCAGCTTCTTTTCAGTTTAATGGTTTCAACCCCTGGTCATCATACCCATTTAACTTCACTCTGTGTGCATTCTACTGCTGCCTGAGTAGGGAAAGTGACTTGAGGGAGTGAGAGTGGATTGATGAATCTCAGGAGGGTGTGACCTATCACTTCTTCAGATTTTAACATTTGTTTTCATTTCTTTTTTTTAAATTCTGCTGTCTTCTTTTATTCTTCTTACTTAATCTATTGCACATACCTCATCAGCTGAGTCAAACAGCTCCAGGAAAATGTAAGGAGAATAGTGGAATGTAGTAGGCCGAGAGGCAGAGGGGCCTCATCTACTGCTTTTTCATGGAATACAATATTAAATTATTGTAATCCTCAACTGCAGACCTTAAAATCCAATATTTTTATTGTACTGTAGGTTCTTTTTATCACCTCCCTCCTATAACATCAGTCATAGGCTGATTTCAAAAGCGCAGTCCAGCCATAGCTCAGTAGCAGTTCAGTTGTAATTTCATTTTGGATTTCTTTGTGGTAGAAGTCAACAAGTCCACAGTGAAACTTCAGTCAGACCTAAATCTGAACTGAGACTAGATGACGTTCTAAAAAAAAATGGTGCCAATTCGTTTTTGTAGAATTGATAGTAACTTTTATTTGGTCAGTCCAATACTGCATGTGGATAGAAGAAATAAGGTTTTTGCCAAATTTGAAGGAAATTAACTCACTGTGTCACATGCTACACCATTTCAAACTTGAAGGATGAGAAAAAGCACTGGACAACTGGAGCAATTCAAGAGTGGTGACAGCCCCTGCATGCTGGTGTTTGAGAATGTGAGAGCAATTTTGAGCATATGCTTTGACCAAAGGTATGAATTTGCTTCAAATTCAGCAGAAACCTTACATTATCTGTTCACATTCAATGTTTAATAAATTGGACTGATCAGATGAAGCTTACTATTTATATTATAAAAACTAATTGGTGCAGTTTTTTTGGAACCCTTGCATTCCAAAAATTAAACTGCTAAATTGTTATAGGCACATTTACCAGGTATGAATTTCTTTTGAATTGGCCAAAAATGTCATTATAAAAATAGGTGATGAAGGGAAAACACTTTGCCCTCTCCCTCTTTTGCTCTTCGATATGGCATGCACAGACTTTCATTCACTTCATTGGCTGAGGAAAACTCATCTAGGGTCTTGTATAGCAGACTTATTCACCTATCAAGTTTGAACTAGCATAAAATTTTATACAATATCAATTTTCTTCAAATTAGTTACATACCTTCTACCCTCTATCCATATGCAATGTTTAACAAATTGAGTAGATCTGATAAAATGTACTGTCATTAGCAAAAATGATTTGGTTTTCTTTTTAAGCAGAGTGTAGAAAGAAACTGCCATTTGGAATCAACTGCTAGCTCAGTTTTAACTGTCAGTTTCTTCATTGATTTCCTGGAATGCTCTCACATTTTGGTAAGTCAACTTCAGACTTTTGAAGAAGCCTGATTGGGCCTTTATGTCTTGAAAGTAAAATGCATATTGTAGGTGCTCCATTTTTTTTTGAAAGAATGTTTGACAGACACCAAAGAGGTTCAAGATTTTGAAAAAAATCTCAGGCCTAGAAATCAGGGTGAAGTTCTCCACTACAGCATTCTCTAGCAGTCCTTTCAAAGAAAATCCCTGCTGATCTTTTTGGCATATCATTGAAGAGGAGTATCATTAGTACTCTGTATGGAATTTGAAACTTCTCTCCTTCACCCAATATTGCCATTGAGTTTTCTGTTAGCTGCAAAGAAGAAAAATTACACAGGTTGAGTCAAAAGTCCTGTCTACCTTTTGATAGGTAATGGCTCATGTACTAGTGATTGGATTGCAATGCAGCTTGAATCATATAAAAGCAAACAAAACTCTCTGTACCCCAAACCCACAATCACTTCAGCCCCATTTACATGGGAGATGCCCTTCATAAAAAGATGAAGAATGTCTTTTGTGATGTCTAAACTTCAGGATTTCCTGAAAGAGTAATAATGAGAAAAGTTGGCCATGAGTCATGTTACTGTGACTCAAGTTACAAATAGTTGAGCAGCCAAAGAGTATTTGGTCTACAATGTTTTTGGATAAAGTTCATTTTGTTGCATTGCACTTGGGTACAGCTTGTGTGCAATGTGGTGATATCAAATACAATGTTGCCCATCCTTAATTGGCATGAAATACAGGATTTCAAAATATGATAAATGTGTCCCTGTTCTTGTGGAATTATCCTGCACATGTGTGTACCTGGAGTCTCAATGGTTATATTTTGCATCTGCACGTAGTTGTCATGCCTGCTTTGTTCTGATTGTTGTCATACATTTTGGTATGTATCCAAGTAACCACCCCAAGGGGTGAAACTCAAGATTTCAAGTTACCGTGTGTCCCTTGACACTTTTGTCCCATCCATGGCAAAATTTACAGGTGGGAGAAACATGACTAATGCAAGACTGGAAATGTAAGAATGGATTAATTTTTAAATATTGCATTATAATATACATGTTTTATATAATTACAAGGCTCTTTTTAAGAGCTTGCATATGACCCCTCACTGGAGGCTGTTAAATATTTTTTTACTTAGATAAAGAGTAGCAAGTAGCATAATTTTGCCATTTTGTCAACATTTTTGACACGATTTCTCTGGAACAGTTTGACCTAAGAGACTACAATTTTGGATTTTTGCTATTATCCATGATGCCAAACAGCATGAATTTTAAAAATAAATTTCATGACAGTGCTAAAGTCTGTTTTCAAAGAGTTAACAGAAAATGTTACAAGTGGGACAATTTTGATATGAAATATCGTCTTTCATGTGTATGAGCTAATTTATAAATGCATTACCCTGTCTCCTATCATGTGCTAACAATATGCATCAGCATGGGCAATTGTAGTCCTGTACCTAACAGGGTAAGCATGCAAGGCATGCCTTGTGGGTGGGACAGTTATGCCCGACATTTATGAGTAAGAACAATAAATAAATAGTTCCCAAAATTATTGCAGAACTATGATGGTTCCAATTATCTGTAATTCCTGTAGGGATGATGATGTCTTCAGATGACAAAGATCAGCTCATCGTTTTAAATTCACCTATTGATGACATTGTTATGGGTGGGACAGAAAATAAAGGCCAATTCTGGAAACACCTATTATCTTCAGCAAAACTAGAGAGAAGCTGTCTCTAATATCAGTTTGAGTGCATTCTGAAAGTGATTGTACTGTTGTGCAATGTGATTGAAAGAAATCCAAGAATTCATTTGGCAGTGGAATGTTCTCAGTGTACTAATGCAAAGTTGCATTATGGGTGGAACAAATTCAATTTTCTTTCCTTACTTCTCCTCATTGAGGGGGGGAGGGGGGATTAGCAGATGCATTTTAATTAGAGCTTGGGGGAGTTTTGCATCTTACTTGGGGGGCTTCAGCCCCCCCCTTGCTATGCCACTTAATGTGTGCCTCAGAAAAATGCTTATGACACTGCTAAGATATGTTGAAATAATGCACTCTTGCATGACTTATTGATGTTTCAAATTTTGTTGCGGTTAGATCATTACTCTCAGAAATATGGCATTTTAAAGTTTGAAGACACACTATAGCTCCAGTTTGGCCTGATTCACTTAGTTGGTTGCACATTCTCATTGCATGCAGAATAAACATCCTTAATATTTTATACTTAAAAAATGAATTTTTAGAAAGCTTAAATAGCAACAATTATAAATTTAGGATTGAAAATCCCCATAATGATCAAATGCAATGCTCAATGTGCTCTCCTCTACTTCAACAAACACATGCACCCTTGTCCACCCAATCTCAAAGAATGTATCTTTTGGCATGTAAAAAAAAAGTGGCTGAGCAGCTGCATTTTTTAAGCAGCTTGTGCTTAAAAAGTTGTGTGGCTCTTGTTTTGTCATATTCCTGGAAATGGAAGTGAATTAGATCATGGAAGATTGGTACTAATTATCCCTCAATATGAATGAGGATGTTGTTACTAGTGCATGACAGTCTAATAAAAAAGGATGAAGATTTTTTTTTGGTCAACCTTATAGATACCCTCTGAATAATGAGAAAAAGTTTTTCATTATTATTTCCACCATCAAGCACTCATATGATTGGTAAGTTGTTTACCTAGAAGTAGTCTCATAATTCTCATTAAATTTTTTTATTATACAGAACATCCAATTGCTTGCTGTAGCCTAGTACTTGAACTGGTTTGATCCTTTTCTTCAATTTTTCCTCTATTATGATGGAAATATGAGGGGATAATGAAAAGTTTACATACTGAGGTCTTATCTCCTATTGTGGAGAATCTAGAACTTTGGCAACAGTCCCCTTTTTGAGCTATTGACTTTCACAGGCTCTACACCTTTATTAGCATATGCTAATATGGAGTATTGCAGCCATTTTTGGAAGATGTGTAGTTACCCATCTTGTGATGGTTCACACAATGAGCTAGTTTCTTTCTTCAATTCTTTATCTGTGCTGAAACACTGACTGTAGACTTCTCAGTGTTAGAAACACCAATAAATCACATGAGGCTGGGTCAGGACTATAAATGTGATGTCTGATGACAGTGGCACCAAAAACTTAAAAGGATATTAACCCTTTCCTTGCTGCAGACAAGTATACTCACCAGGTAACCCAATAGAGCTATAAAAACTCAGCATTGAAAGGGTTAACAGCTCTTGTTGCAATATGAGATGTGGCATTGTGCCACAGCAGTTGTTCCTAAAATGTTGATGCTACTAAAAAATGGCAGTTCTTTTTAGGGAATCTTCACCATTGATTTCTTGGATTGGGTTGAAAGCCTCAGTTGTTCATTTCCTAAGCCGTATACAAAATCATGGGCACATTTTTATTTCAAAGTGATCAAAATACTGTCCTCAGCAGACATAACAAACAAGGGTTGTTCAATTACACATTCTTGAAAGCAAATAGGGAAAAAAGCAGCTTCTCTCTGCTGTTGCTGCTGTGAGCCAACTGAACAAGCCACAACTTGGCATGAATGATTTTCGGGTCATCTGCACTGTGGCAATTCCATGTGGCTAGTCCATGAACTCTTCAATGTCCCATCATATTTCCTGGGGGTAAGCTCTGTTAAAACAGGGCTATAGGCATTTGTCCAGGAGCTGTTCTCAGACAAGAAGGGAGGTGTGATGCAAAACCAGGATCATTAAGGGGGGCACATGCATGAAAGTTTGAGACTTGCCATTTGCCTCATTAGAAATGGGCTAAAAAAAAAAAAAAATTTGATAGAAAAGAATTTCACAGAAAAAAATACATTTTACCCCTTACAAAGGAAAGCATGAACAATTATTTACTGCATTTTGGTTTTGAAATTTAACATTGCTCATCATAAAAGCATTAATGTTTGCCTGCTGTTCATGGGAACATATTTGGGAAAAAAGGTGAAGTATTCATGGAATGAAACTTAGTCGGTAAATAAGAGTTATACAAGTCTTGTCATGGAGAGAAGTAGCTTCAGGTGTATTCGCAGAAGATTCATATTATGGAAGCCTTTGTTCTTTAACATTTGTTAGTATGTCTAAGTTTAGGTTCTTTAACTTTGCCTTTATGGGTAACAGACTGAGATCACCTCCCATGTTTAGCTCAACTGATATTGACAAGCAGCACTTGGAGCTGATACCCCACAACATTTACTTGGCATTCAGATGGTGAAGAATGAGGTGAATGTTCCTGTCCTGAAGAACTTTGTGGAGATGTTATACTCTCAAACTCTAGACATGTCCACCAAGAAGAAGCAAAGTTTACCACTTTTTCCCCTTGTCACATGTTTGCTCTGTGTTAGTCAAAAGAGCTTTTTTCTTGCCAACTGGCATCATTTTCTCACTATGTGTCTTCAACATCTCAAGAACAGGGATCCCAAAATGTCTCGAACAGCACTTGGTAAGTGAAGATGGTACTTCCTATGCTAAAAAAAATTTAATTCAAGGCTGTTTCTGCTCATGATTTATTCTTTCCAGAGTCTCTGTACAGACTGATATGGGTCTACATGATTCGCATCAAGTGTGAAAGCAATACAGCCACCCATTCCCGATTACAAAGCATTGTCAATTCCCTCTTCCCCAAAGGATCTAAGGGTGTTGTTCCTCGTGATACACCTCTCAGCATATTTGTCAAGATCATTCAGTTCATTGCTCAGGTGGGATGACAGATTTGAAAACCTTGGAAAGGGAAAAAATGAACATGTGTATCTTACCTGTGGTGATGTTATGTAGGAACGACTGGACTTTGCCATGAGGGAGATAGTTTTTGATCTGCTGTCAGTAGGACGGCCAGTGAAATTCATCATGACACCAGAGCGGATTTCAATTGGCTTGAGGGCATTCCTTGTGATAGCTGACTCCCTGCAGCAGAGAGAAGGAGAGCCACCCATGCCTCGAATCTCAGGAGCATTGCCATCTGGCAGCACTCTTCGTGTGAAAAAGACTTTCATCAACAAGGTTCCCTCTTTCTACATTGAAATCTATGAGGTACTAGTACATTTTATGATGATAATGCTTAATAATTGGTCTTATAATTATATCAGATGCTGACAGATGACACAGCCAAGACAATTGGGATGCATGCCTACTACCCTTATGTGAGGAAGGTTTTCAATGACATTTTGAAGGCCTTGGACAGTCAGTTTGGGAAACCACTCATGATGACCTCAACTCACAATGCCAATAAGGTAACTCATTGTATTCTGTATTCCTTAAAGACATGAATAGAACCTAAGATAAAACTGTGGGAAGCTGTTTGCTTCATTCATATATATGAATGTCTCTTGACAGGAACCAGATGAGATGATTACAGAGGAAAGAAAGCCCAAGATTGATCTTTTCAGAACATGTGTGGCTGCCATACCTCGACTGATACCTGATGGGATGTCAAGAGTAGAACTAGTCGAACTTCTATCTCGTGTCACTGTCCATATGGATGAGGAACTCCGCAGTCATGCTTGCACCTCCTTGCAAAACCTCGTACTTGAGTTCCCTGACTGGCGAGAGGAAGTCATTCATGGTCAGGCTAAGATATAGCATGTGATATTTACAGATAGTAAGTGTTGTGGTAGTGACCTGAACATGAAGAAGGAATTTTTTCAAATGTCCAGCCACAACTTCTCACTCGCATGGCAGAAGTTTACAGTTCATTGGACACTTCATATATCATACATTTCCTTCTCTACAAAGGTTTATTTTGCCACCAAGTTTCATATGCTGTCTTTTGGTGCTTTACGGGATCTGAAAGTTCAGATTTTTTTTTTTCAGGAATGATGTGTACTTTTCACCTTAGTCAAAGTAAATTAATCAGTTCTAGCAAATGAGGTGCCAATTGACTATTTTCCTCCCAGGCATGTGGCTTTTGGGTTCCAATTACTTCCTATTATGGGTTGATCTGAAATTTGTAAAATATTAATACAGGGTGTCCCATAAGTCACTCTACCATTTCAAACTGCAATATTTTCCTAACTGCAACATGCTGGTCACTGTTGTTGGTATTGATGAAAAGAATGTTCTTTAGAATTTTTTTAATGACAATGACTTAGAATCAGACTCAAATGGAAATAGCTTCAAATGCATATTAGAAAGGTGTACTTGTTTAGGGACATTTTTGGTACAAGTTGTTGAATCCTCTTCTAAAAATTGCTAAGCTTTGCTTTTTCTCTCCTAATTTCAGATGGTCAGGAAAAAACAGGAAAAAGAAACAGGAAAAAAATTGTATTTAATTTAATTTGCTTTCACTGTCATGAAAAAAGGCTTCGCAATTGATGCTGGAACAATGAAGAAAAGTTGCAACCTGGATGGAGGTCTTTGAGAGTCCCATCAGAGTTCAAAGGGAGTTCTGGCAATTTTTTGCTGCTGAGCATCATGCCAAATGTATTGATTGTTGTATGCAGGGGACATTTTGAAGTGCTTTCAAAACTCAGAAATATCTCCTTTTGTTACAAAGATAATTCCAAATGACTTGCTCTCTTTCAAGTAATGTTACTTTCTTTTTTCATCAGCTGTTTAGTAAATGTGATTTTTTTTAATGGTATAACAACTTATGGGACACCCAGTATGTTCCTTTATTTACTAGAGTATAAGTATAAGCAACAGTATCTCCAGGACTTCTGCAGTTTTGCTAGAGCTCTGGAGGACAGTGGTTGCCAAATCTGAAGTTTCCAAAGAGGCGTGACTTTCATCTTTTAAGAGTGCTTACTTCCCCACCTTTACCTATGGTCACCAACTATGGGTAATAACCAAAAGAATCGGGTCACAAATACAAGCTGCCAAAATGAGCCTCTTACAGCAGGTGGTCTGTGTAATAAGAGGATGTGGAGTGTCACCATCCATGAGAACCTCCAGGTCAAGTACCGTAATTAATTCTTTGAATTGAGAAATCCCAAGGCTGCTAGTTTGGACACATCTCCCACATGCCTCCTGAGAGACTTCCAAAGAGAATCTTCCTATCTAAAATGACCCACAGAGATGTCAGTAGGCCTTGTGCTTGGTGGTTGGACTACATTGCAAACCTTGACCACAAGAGGCTTGATATAACTCTTGCACTTGCCAAACTTGAGTCCATTGCCCAGAATCATGAACACTGGATCTGGTCTAACTGTGACCCAACCCATTGAGTCGGGATAAGCAGATTTGAAAATGTATGTGTGTGTGTAAGAGTGTCAGCTGGTTTACATGGGAAGTACTGAAACTGCAGCTGAAATTCTTCATTGGAATCATGCCCAGCTGAGAGGTGGGGGTTGGAGTCACTCGGTAAAGTACACCTGCCTTACATGCCTACGCTCTTTGTGGGGAATTTAACATTAGTTTTCTTATCCTGATGAAAATAAGGTTCCTTGAATTGTGGAACTTAGGAAGGTCCTGGCTGTAAACCTGAAGTTGTGTGACTCTCCCTGGAAGGCTTGCATAATGAGTTCTCCCACAGTAGCTGCTTAAACTTCAAGGTTCAATGTTGTTTAGTGGTATCAAGAGGCGATGACACCCATTAAGGATACCACGTGTCGAGGTCGAGCCTTCCTTAATTATTAGAGTAGGCCTACTCCTCTTAAAGCTAAATATTTTTGTATTATTGTGAGTTTTGTGATTTTTAATTTTTTTTTAGCATATCCTAGTAACTTATTGCCTAGTCCCTTAAGGTAACATTGCCCCCCTTCTTGCTGGTCCATAAAAGCATCTAGTTTCTTCTTAAAAATAGTCACGGAAGGGGCAGCCACTAAGTTGTCGTCTGATGCATTCCATGCATTTACCACTCTGCAAGTAAAAAAGTCCTGTCTTAACCTGAGCCGCACCTGCGGTTTATGCAACTTGAGTTGATTACCTCTGGTTCTCTTGCTGCCATCGAACTGGAAGAACCTAACACACTCGACATTATCTATTCCTTTAATTTTCTTGAAAGCCTGGATGAGATCGCCCCTCCTTAACTGTATACTTCACAATTAGCTATAGTTGCAATTACCGGGTGTCTCTCAAGCACTGATGGCAACAGCACCAGGGAAGGGGTGGGGGTGGGGGGGAAGGATAAATGGGGAAAAGTCAGTCGCGAAATACTGCCATCAGAAACTCGCGATGTTAGGCCAAAGGACAGAGGACGTTCTTGGACGAGGCCTCGTTAGTACAGGTACATGTATTTGGCATCAGCAGTTATAAAAGAGGTAGGTCCCTTTAATCGGCCTATGTCTGCTCGGAGATCTGACCTCGATATTCTCTCAAGTAACCATTGTGAAATGTGATGACACGGAGACACTGTTCATTCTTCTTCCCTCGAAGTTTCTTTTTTTTTTTTTACTTTATTGAACAACCAATATCTCGCATTTTCGCTTATCTTCAAATTGAGAGAATCGAGTGAATGAACGAACGAATGAATGCACCGCTTCGGACGTTTCGACACGAGTTCTTCCTGGATTCGCTGTCCTGGAATGTCGAGGACTGAAAATTCAAATGTCACCCTTAAGAAGCGTCTCCTTCGAAGTGCCTTTCGCGGAGGTCTATTTTAGTTCTCAATACCACCCCTTTATAAATAAATAAATAATAAATATTTATAATAATAATTTAAAAAAAAAAAAACAAGAGAAGAATGACATCCTGAAGCGATATTTCACGACAAAAATTCCATCAGCCATTTAGCAGAAGTTCCAGGTAACATATGATGAAGCTCGGCCTGGAAAATCTTTCATTTACAGGCTCCATGGTACGTTCGTACTAGAAGAAAGTTTTGGTACCAGATTGGGTCAAGTGAGGTCAAGAACTTCCGCATTTTCTCTGGAAGGTCAAAAAGCCCTTCCAGAGTTTCGGAAACATCCTGAATTGTCCATTCGGAAGGCGGAATCGCTTTTGAATAAATCGAAAACTTTTCGTAACACCTTGAAGAACCGCTTGAAGAAAGAACTTTCACGTCACAAACAAGCTTCATGACTCACTTTTGGATGCAGAGTCCTAAACATTCAGGAACAATCTTATTAGAGGTCTTACTTCCTCAGCACTCCCTCGATGGCATTCATTCCTGATTACCTCACGAATCACTTTTTATTAGAATCCAATGGTGGCAAGAGACAGGATTGCAAAGATGCCGGTGAATACAGCTAGATATTGGCACCTCCCAGCCCTGTTTGGCAAGGGAGAGCTGGTACTGACTGAGAAGGGAGTGCTGGTACTGTTATTGCAGTAGTCTGTGTCGCATACGCAACTCCATGTGATCTCCTCAAAACCTTCCCATTGTGTCGGGAAGTGAAATTCCCGACAGCCGACTTCGTCATCCTTCCAACACGTTTTCAGCACGCCTGTGATCACGAATCAGGGAATATGAGACATACATCAACCTGCATGAAGCATGAACGTATTGTTACAATGTAGATGTAAGTTATTCTGCATGCCTATGCCGCTGTTATTGTAGAAGGTAATGCAGTTCGAATTAGGTTTCAAGCAGTCTATTGCTATCCAATCCTCTGGGTCTCTGCAGCTAAAAAACAACTCAACATTCAGGTCTTCACATTGGTAACACATTTTGGCCCCCACTGACTGTAGGCCTGCAAAGGTAAGACTCATATTGGTGAATGCAGTGACCACTTCATAGGGTATCCCACATGAGGAAGACTCACCGTATAATGCCACGGTCATCAGGGTGTAGACATGCCTCATTTTGGGACGGATTTATATAATATGAGTCGCTGGTCACTGGAAGCACAAATGAAAGTGAATGCGGCTTTGCGGCTAGCCGAACCCAAAGTTGGCCTTGCATCCGGTTGATAAGGCCTTATCTACATCAATAACGTTGTCTTGAGCATTTGTTTTTGGAAATATATTCATGAGCGCCATTAAGCTAAGAGTGGGATGCGTGGATTGAAGCGCACCTATTTCTTCTTCGGAAGAAGTAGAATTGAGATGGTAACGGGAAGGGGTGGGTTGCCAAGTACAGTTGATAGCGACGGGCAGATAATGCCGTGCTACGTTTCCTTTCATGCGGTATGCCAAATCGTTGCTGAGAGGAAGTACAGTGTCCATAAAGTGATTACCTATGGGCAACTTCTTTCATACTGAAGCTGGGGGAACCAACTTAGTTATTTTTGTAGGCTGTTTATCATAAGACCTCGGAATGGTGTCATATCGTTGGTTCCTACAATCTCGTGTGACTGAGAATTCTTTTACCAAAACCTTATTTCAATTACAGGTTCAGGCATATAGAGTGTAGCATTCCAAATTGTCAGCCAGGGCAAATGGCCCCACACGATTTCCGGATTTTGATCCCTTGTGATTTTTTTTTTCTCTGGGGCTACTTAAAAAAAGGCATTGTTTACAAGGACAAGCCTACAGATCTGAACAATTTGAAAGTGAATACCTCTCGTGCCATGTGCCAAAAAAGTGATGGAATTCTCTTGGATTTTGCCAACAATGCAATTGCTAGGACTCAGAAAAGTCTGAAAATCGGCCGTCGACACATGAGCCAATTTGTCGAATAAAACCCCAATGTTTATGATTTTGAATTCCGAAAACGCTTTATTATTCAATCAATACCGTGGTAATTGCAAGAAATTGTTGCAATGTGATCGAACGGCAATATTTTTTTTATCGAATTGTCGCCTGAATTTCTTTTCCATTCAAATGAATAGAAAAAAAATCATGAAACACCAGGTGTTGGATATTAATTCTCGACCGAGCCAAAGTGGAAGGAGGAAAGATCTGACACTTTTCCGAGGTTGGTACGTTGTCAGTCTACAAAAGTTAAAAAAAAACTACTTCAGGGTCCATAATAAAAAAAGTTGCCCATAGGTAGGTACTTTATGGACACCCTACCCTGTCCATTTCTTGATAATAATAATTCATCATTTTTTATGATAATTTTGCACCACCTCTGCCAGAAGTTGAGTTTTGGAAGCAGTTCTTCCCTGTTGTTTCCGGAGAGACTATTGGACTATTTTGCCACCTGTACGTTTCGTAGACTCCTTCAAAATGTCTAATATGGGATGCTCCCAGGACATTCCTTAATTCATTTTTTCACTGATTTGGAAGAATAGATAGGCAGGGACGAGGGGTCTTAGTGTAACATAGCCCTATGCCATTTTATTCTTTCGTTTTGTCCCAGACGTGCCTCACTCTCCCAACTTTTTCATTAATAAAGTGTTTCTTCGAACTGTCAGAACAAGAAGCCCAATTTTGGAGAGGAGGATATGTGTGGGGTATTTAACATTTCAACAATTTAACAAACAAGTTTGGAAGATTATAACTTGAGCCTTGATGGAACACAGGGAAAACAGAATAATCTGCTCCCAAAGCAAGAAGAAATAGAAGTGTAGATGCCTGCGTCTTGGACGTTCAAAGAGTTTGAGGACCGCTTACCGTGTAGGAATCTGTTTTCCTCGTCCTGAGCGATGGCCTTCGTACTTGAATTGGAGGCGTCATGTGAGTCATGACGTCCGCGCTTGTATTATCGTGGGGGCCGTTGTTCTCCTACGCTTGTTGGTCGTCACATCTCCTTAATCCAGTTATGCTGTCAAGTGCATTTTCTCTGGTTCATCATGACTGTGCGAGAAATATGCGTCGTAAAATTTCTGCAGTATGATGGACATTAGCTAAATCCATATTTAAAGTGCTCATGGCGTGCTTTGGGCATTATCCTATCCTCTAACTTAATTATATTTATAGATGGGTTTTTGTCATTATACTAGGTAGGTAGATTTTGCGATTCTTGGAAATAAAAGTTTAAGCGTAACGTGCTGAATTGCACAAAGAGCTATATAATAATAATAATAATACCCATCGTTGTAAAGGACCATTCCGAACCACCCCCAGTATTAGCGTGTGGGCAGCCTCTGGTAGTGGATATACCTAGGTATACAGTATCGTAGGGTGGTTGCAGTCACACGCGCTGTGCCTTTATACCCTTACCAAATGCATACCGGAACTCCAACATCATACAGGGCAACCCACATCTTAGACTTCATTGTCTGCAACTCTCACCCCTAAGGTAACAAGGTCACCCCTTAGACCCTTAGGTCATCCCTTAGGCTCACATTAACGACTTCCCCCTACGATGTCCTCACATCTCACTTTTCGACCACCCTGTTTATAGATGACTGGCCTTGGGCATGTGTTACGTATTATCTTTTCACCATGAACTCCATGAACTCTGAAACCGGTATAAGTGTGTCAAGGGGAGAAAAAAAAAACCAACCTAAGTATATCTTCCATCTTATCAATATCTCAGCTAGGGATCGCAAAGGATATCACGGCCCACAGAGGGTTTCTCTTCTTTCATGCAATAATCCGAATCATTGCTGTGACGTGACTCATTTTCAGTCGAAGGTACGTTTACCCTCGCTCTACCTGAAATTCGATTAGTTCTGGGGCAAACGCTTCCCAGTGTCTCCGGAAAAGCAACGCGCAGCTGTGTCAAATGAATCATTTCCGATATTGGCTCCTGAACGCAGACTCTTTACAAGTCCAAGATATGGCATGCTCCTCGAAGGGCCAATATCGCATCACATTTCGGCTGATATGGGAGAATCGAAAGGCTGAGACGAGTCTTCTGAGTGTAGCTTAGCCTCCTCTTCCCCATGCCCTTCACTCCTATCTTATCTCCTGGACATGACTGGTTCAGTGATAGTCCGACCCCGTTTCAGCCTCGTCCCTGCCCTTAGGATTCGAAGAGTCTCTTATTTGGCCAATCGATGCGATCAGACCAGAGGCAGAGAAGGTAAGAACGTTCCGGTCATGAACACAGGCAACACACTCTCGTTGGACCAACGTAAGGACTATATGGAATCCCACATTTGCAATGTGGGTCCAATATTGGTTCACAAAGTTGGACTCTTGCCGGCATTCTCCTCAGCCCCATGTTAGGATATTACCATCCCCAACCCTCGCTGAGCCAATTTTGGAAGTCCGCATTGGGCTAATATTAAACACTCATGTGCGACATGACTTTTAGGTGCTTGAGGGAAGCCTAGAGTCCGTATTTGTACATCATTGCTCTGCTCCTCTGCCGAAGAAACTTATCGCCAAGTCGCTGGCTGAGAGCACTCCAGCGAGTGCTACCCTCCCTTGATTGTCTCCTGAGGCTCTCCTTCACCCACGGGTTTAAAATCCCGTTGTGCTTCTTTCTACTACGATTCTTTTCCCGCTCAGGCAGGTG
Source organism: Darwinula stevensoni (assembly GCA_905338385.1). NCBI lineage: Eukaryota > Metazoa > Arthropoda > Ostracoda > Podocopida > Darwinulidae > Darwinula > Darwinula stevensoni. Next base: position 102,723 of record CAJPEV010000006.1, on the reverse strand, counting down.
CTCGATAGATAAGATTCGTCGAGTGACCTTTTTTTCCCCATCACACTCGAGTCTGCCTCGCATAAAAGGGAGCCAAATACAGCCTCCACAATCTGGGACTTCTGACTGTATTTATCTTCATTCCATGGAGTCAGGTCACTTGATGAATCATCCATCCTCGAAAATTGCTGAGTCTGTCTCACTGGACTGTTGAACCTGCTTGGACAAAAATGCATTGAAAAATTCTATTGTCTTCTGAGTTGTCTGAGGGAAAAGATTAGGTGGTGCATGAAAAATATTGGGGACTTATAGCGAGTCACTCTCCGATACCATTGAAAATTTTGCGATTTAGGCGCCATATCTCTTTATTTGTAAGAACCTTGTTTGTTTGAATAACTGAGATAGATGGGTTGCACTCAGATGGGACAAAGTGTTGGCTGCCGCACTAGCATCGAAGTGAAACCTACATGAACAGTCCACTGCGATTTTTGTTCATGCTTTCCCACTCACAGCCAACGTCGAACCAACGTGGTGTGCTGCCTGAATAATCCGCTTTACACAACCTAAGTTTTTAATATTCGTCGGATCAATAAGGTGGCAACCCTATTTGGAAGAGGTAGTAGCAGTTATCAGGTTCAGGAACCCAATCCGACCGCCAGTTCTAGCCTTCGTATGAAGTCACCAAGATAAGCAAGGATACGAGGTATAAGTAAAGTGAATCCAAAAATGCTTGAAGTGCTACCAGAAGCAAGCTTAAGATTTGAGAATTTTATTTTATCCCAGTCTGAGTTTCGCCTTATTAGGCGCACGATAAATTCAGTCACCTCTAGGCAATACATCCAATTTGGGCCAATGTAAGGACAATGTTAGAATCCCACACGTGCGATGTGAACTCAACGTGTAGCCCTTTTAGCCCTTTAGTGCTGTGGACAAATTTTTCGGCCACGTGTACTCCTACTTAAAATGCCAAAGGCCTTAGCTTTTCGTTAGGTTTCTTCCTTCAAGTAGTTGGGACTCTTGTTAGATGGTAAAAAAAAAAATAATCAGCCTACAGCATTTTTGGAAGTAGTAGACGTGGCCGAAAAATCGGCCTCGCAACACTAAAAGGGTTAACTCGTTCCTCGGTCCCATTTTGAGCCAACATTAAATGCTCATGTACGGCACGACTCCTAGGCTTTTAGAATTCCAGGGTAACCCACTATGGGTGGATTGCATGAAACTGACTTTAGCCTAATGCCAGCTTTAAACCTCCATTAGGGGTGGAGTTAAAGCTACTTCAGCAGAGATTTTTAATGTGGATTGCATGAAAAGAAATTAGCCTAACGCATCGTTATATTCCGTATTAGTTTAATGTTATTTCAATGTTTAATGCTAATTTATTTTTTTTGTTGTTGTTGTCCTGAATGTTTCCGTTACTGTAAAGAAAGCAGAGTGAATAAGCAGCGAATTCAGTAGATGGTCGCCCGAACTCACCTGAAGCACCTGACGCCCAGAAGCGTGTGTTCTATGATCGACTAGGAGCAGTACTCTCCTGAAGAGGTATTGCGGAGGTACCGGTTCACACCTCAGGGCATCCTCCTTTTGGTGAACAATTTTTGTACCCGATCTACAAGTCATTCCTTTTTTTATTGTACGAGGTAATAAAGTTTGTCATTTTTTGACTCGAACAATGGTTTTTGTGTGAAAAGGAAGAGAATTCGGTAGGATTTTATTATTTTATTGATTTATTTGTTTGCAGTGAACCTCCATGGTGCCAACATTGAGGGTGACATTTAACGAATCCGTTTAAGCTAAACTAATCTGATCTCACGATGGTCTCTTATGGGAATCAGTTTAACAGATATAAACTAATTCCCACAGACGCCCATTATGAAAACGAAGGATCGTACTTACAGTTAAAAAAAAAAAGACAAATGTTATCACGATTTTAAAATAGGGAGTGACTTTCTAAACACCCTGTAGAGCGCAGAAGGAAGAGGAACTACGCGATGCCACTCGATATCGACATCTCCACTGCGTGTCGCATCGTTCGACTAGTGTTGCCGGTCCGAACGCGCCGCGTCTGCAACACTCGCCGTTCCACTTTGGAACTTTCGCACCAACTCGTAAACATTGCTTCTTTCGATACAGTTTTCGTAAACTGCCCCGAGTCAGCAAAAAATTGAATTGCCATTCACGCCATCTTCGATCAAAAAACGGATCACAAAACGCAACTCTTGGTGCAATCAAGATCCATAATCGCCATTTTCGTAACTGTAGGAGGCAAACGAGACGACAGCAAAGCCAAAGACCACCGTTTTCATGGCGCTGATATTCTAACAAGCAGTACTATGTGCGTTGCTACTTTATATCCTACGTTACGATCGCAGACGTCCTGTTACTTTTTGACACACCCTCGTACTTTTGTGGGCATTGATTAGAAAAAAAATCAATTTTCGAGCGTTGCCAAAGCGGACGACATTGTTGCGGGTCCCTGATAAATGTCATCGGAGTCGCTAATGCACATTAGGAAGTGCTAATGTCAGTTAGTTAATGTAACTTTAAATTTCTTTGTGCAATGCCTCACTTTAAAGCTCTTTAGCTAATACAGCTTTAGGCCAATGCTGGCTATTAGTTTCGTGCAATCCACCCACAATCCTCGCCTTTGGTCGGCAAGGGTAGGAAACCGTGACGCTCACTCGAACTCCGCGACACTCTCGCCAGAAGGCAACGAGTGCAATGCAAGGTAAAAGTGGGGGAGAGGGGGAGGGGATCCATGACCTTCAAGGCAGACAAGCACATCCAGCAACCCTGCCATTCACCTTGTGATTTTAGTACATGTGCTGCTGCGGTTTTGGTCCACGTCTTATCAGGCGTCAGATAAAATTTTTGGCAGTTTCGGATTGTAGCCATCTTTAATTTCAAAAGTGGAGGGATTGAGATCAGCATTCATACCCATACAGCATTCACAGAGTACTTCAGCAATCAAGTGACGCATGCACAGGAATTCAACAGCCCGTTGAGGCATTGTTGAGGCCTGTCTCATTTCAACATTAGGACAGTGTTGGTTTCAATGTGGCGATTAATCTTCTTCTACATCGACTCAATATTGTGGATGTTGAAACTTCAATGCTGTTAAAACATGGCATCAATATCTCTGTGCAAACTGGGCAGTTTCGGTCGAAGATACTTTTACATTCGCTCAACCTGAAGTTCAATGACTTCCAGGTGCAGCTTTTCCCATGTGTGTCCCAGAAAGCCAATGCAATCCCAGAAAGCCATAGGCGGCTGTGTCAAACGAATCATCTGCAATATCCACCTGACATCTGCCACCTGAAAGCAGACTGGCATTCATGATCTGGCATGCTTCCCGAAGGGCCAGTATCACAATATCACACTTACGCTGATTCGAGAGAATCGAGAGCCTGCAACGAGTCTTCTGAATGTACCGAGGCCAGTCAACTTGAAACGGTAAAACTCGGACAAGGGACACTGGACATGTGGGAGTCAAACATCGTCCTTTCGTTGACCCGACGCGGGTGTGCTACCTGGGTTCATGGCTGGAACGTTCTTGTCTTCTCTGCCTCTGGTTTGATTCTTCGATTGGCCGAATAAGAAAGTGGCTCTTTGAATCCGGGGGGGTAAGGGAAGAGTCTAAAATGAAGTCGGACTCTTACTGAACCAGATTAATGTCCAGGAGATACGAAAGGAGTGAAGGGCATGGTAACGTGGAGGTTAAGCAACTAAGACCAGTCAAATGAAAATAGCGTTGAATGTCTATTGGCTATGCATGCAGCATTTGTTCAAAAGAAACTCCACGGCATTGAGACACTTATCCCGCCGCTCAACCATATTTTAGGGCACTGTCCTTAAACGACATTGGGATAGGTGCCATAATAAAGTGATGACACCATGTTTCATCCCGTGCCACGATTCTGGCCGAAAACCTGTTCCCTTCTGCATGGTAGAGCTACAGATGTGCGTGACTCATGCAGACATTTTTCTGGTCTTCAGTCAGGCACTCCGGTTCCCGTTTGGCGCATACCAAAGGGTACTGGGGGCGATAAGGGACGATTGCGTACACAGACTCAAAGATAATCTTCGTTTCTGGGGCAATGGTATCAAGAAACACGCGTCGGTTTGCTCTTATCACCTCGTCCACCTTCGTGATGTTGTCGTCACCACGGACGACACTTGACTAGGTTTGTCCTCAACATTGGACCTCCGTTATGAACCATTTTGCACCATTCAAATACCCTTTTCTGGGACAAACATATCTCCCTATAAACGACAATTTTTATGCGATGGAAATCAAGTGGTTTCGCACCTTTTCCCGCAAAAACTAAATCACAGGTTTTTTATGTTCTTTGGACGCCCCTTCAGTGAAGGTGTCCCATATATACCAGGTTATAGCACAATCTTCCTCAAGCAATGATCCAAATAACATTTCAATGCTACACCAGTGTACCTAAGACTTATGTGCGATTCCACGAAGATGCGTCATTGTTTAGATTTTTGGTGCGAGCAACGCTGTTTTCCGTCGCATGGTATTTAAAAAATCGCCCAACTCAATATATGAACAAATGTTGTTATATATTTAACTGGAATACATGCACATCAGCTATTGCATTAGTTTTTGTGGGTCCCGTATTTTTCACATAAACCGTAAATGCTAAACGTTAACAACACATCATTCAGAAATTCTCAATCCCCCCAATACTAAATTCAAGTTCCTCAACAAAAAAAAGAGCTGTAAATAGGGTTGCGCGGCTTCTGAAACATTCCGAAGTTTCATCGCAGCCTCTCGATCCTCCCAAATCAGGGAAAATGGGGTTTTCGGACATTGGCTCCTCGAGAAGCATCGCATATAATGGATGCTAGTTTCAGTTTGTCAAGAAATCCTGAGTACAAATGGATATTCCCTGTATTTTCAGCTTGATTCCTGTTTCAGTAAATCTCTAGTCAACTCACTAAACTTGGAAATCGTAGTTACCTTCAGTTTAGGAAACCCCGTTAACTAGAGATAAACTAAGACTAGGCTTGAAATGAATCGAGTCTGAAACCATAAATAAAGTGAAAGACATGTATTGATAATTACTGAATACCTGAATATTCTATTTCCGAAGTTAAAGAAACAATCGGGTTGGGATCAGTTTCCTTGCCTGATGGATTGAAGTAAGATTCCACTCGGAGGCATTTCATGCGTCGATATGGCTGTGCTTGGTACTCAATACAAGATGCCCTGCCTTAAGTGTAGATGGAGGAGAAGCAAACAGTCTTCTCGTAGGGTCGCAGCCTCTCCATCCATCCATCCACATAAGAGACTAATCTGTGTGTCGTTTTGGGAAACTCCTCTTAGACGGATGAACGGATTTTAATAGTTGAGGTGTCAATCGAAAGCTCATGACCTGGAGGCGATACATATTGGGTCAACAGTCCAAAAAGTGCGCTGCCAACGTTGTTTCTATGGGTCCTCCAGTCTTTGTATCAATCAGAGGCCTGCAAGGGTTGACTTTTCCGAGTTGAAACTCGATCGGCCCGTTTCGAATAGTGGCCTGCACCCGAACGCGATCGTCGAACGAGCTGGGAGACGGAGGGACCCTCGCAGATCTGCGCAGAACTGCGCAGGGTGGAACGGTTCAGAATGAAGGGGATTCTGTGTAAGAAGACAGGGTGGCGAAGCGTGCCGATTGCATGGGAAACCGTGCAAGACAGCTATATCGGGAAATTTGAAACTCATGAAAATTTCCGTATGCGCCGAAAAGGACCTCTTTAATAGGGATGAGTTGTGTGAATTTCATGCCCGACCATCTCTCATCCATATACATAAGCATAATACATAAGAGGATAATCTGTCTGTGTCAGGGTATCATTCCGGGGAAACTCATCCTCCGAGACAGATTAACAGATTTTTATGAATCGAAAGCTATGGTCGGAGACGATACTTCTTAGATCAAAATTCCAAAAAATCGTCTCATTTTCATGCAATAGGGCCAAATTTCGGCAATAAGAACAACATTATACTGAACGCCTTCACACTGAGCCGCACTCGACCTGAAACTCGATTGCCAAACGAAACCGGTTCAAAGCCTGTTTTGTCCTCTGAGCTTCAGAACTCGATATCTTCGATTGCGCATTCACTCGCACCCGACCAGAAACTTGATTGTGAACTGATCTACGACACCGATGATCAGATCGATCAGATCGATCAGATCTGACTGATGATAAGGTCGGCCTTATCGAACCGATCCGCATCCCGGCCAAGATCAAAATCTTCCTCTTTTCTATCCGGACGTTCTTACATTAGAACGATGGGCCTCTCTTTAAGGCTACGAAGCGAAACTCGCACAAAGCAAAGCAGAAACGTGCAGTGAGGTACATATTTTGTACGTTATGAGGTACAAACGTGTGTCGTAAAATACGTTCCTGGAAAAGGTACCGAAGCAAAATATCAATAAGTTACAAATGTGTTCGTTTCTTATCTCCATTCAGAAGTTGTGGATGGGGTCCTTATTTACTGTAGAATCCCATATGTGCTTCATTTCGGGCTTAATGGCGTTGAAACACCTGGTTATGAACCTCAATTTTCAGCTTAGAGGAGCATTGAAGTGAGCTTTGATGATGCCATCATCCGTTGCCATGTCTCCGACGATCGGCGAACTGTCGCGGATGAGACGATGACGACTTGGCAATGTCTCCGCGACGCAATAGGAGGTGCTGGCTGTCTCATAAACAGCAAAAGTTATCGTGGAGACAAATAGACGCCAAGTCCACACTAACGCCATCTCATGCCTCTTTTGAGCATTGGATTGGACATGTGAGTCTGCAACGTACCCATGCGTGCGTCTGGACGACATCCGCGCAAAGATACGGACGGAGGTACGCATGCGGACCCGAATGACACATATATGTTCTCGTACGTCTCACATTTGTGCCGCTCCTTGCACGTTTCTACTTTGCTGTGCGGAACTCTTGCATGCAGGCGATTGGAGTTTCCCTAAAGACGGAACGCATCCTCTTATAATCGAAAGCATGTCGGTCTGAAAATTGAAAGTTGCGTCGCTTTATAGTGCCATGAGACAGAGCTCACTGGATATTGTTGCAAAAAGGGAAATTGGGATTCTCTTGAGACAGTAACCATCTTCCAACCAACCATAACCATCTTCCCGCCCTCCATCTGGTTCCTCAGAGTTCCAAATTCGTTCGGTGTGTCTCATTTTAATACTATAGGTGACAATTGAACGCCTCTAACCTGGTGACGATAATTATTGAATCGAAAGTTCAAAAAGTCCTACCATTTTGACGTCATGGGGCCGAATTTCGGCGATAAGAATAGCATTGTACTGAATGCCTTCCCGGGGGAAGAGTTCACGACCAACAATGAGGGTATGAGGCATTGTCGGCTAAGGAAGTTGTCGCTATGGTAACTGCCGGCAATGATCATGTGTCATAGTTTGTCGCGTTACCAGTCCAGTCGCCGGTATTACGACAGTCTTCACGTAAGTTTCCAGCATTGAGGTAGTGCTCTTTATTATCATTTAAAATTTTGGGGTTCTCAAAATGCCACGAAAAAGATTGGGAAGTGTAAACTATTCTGCGCCGGGATCTGCTGAACGGGCGAGAAAGAGAGAAGTTCTGGAGTCGCAATCAGTGGATGAAAGTGCATGACGACGTGCATAAAATGCTGCTTCCACGAACAGTGAAACTGACGAAGAGAGCAAAAAGACATGCACGAAACGTTCTGATTCGACTTATTTCAGCCCGTGCACGGGCTTTTACACTAGTACCCTGTAAGCGCTAATTCTGCTTGACTTCCCACGCCGGTATCCCAAGTACGTTCTCGGTCCCTGCTGGATGTGAGTCAAATGAATTTCAGGCAAATTGAATCAGGAATAAGAGTGTTCTGAAATTTTTTCTTTGTGCATGTGGCGCGCAGTCGAATTCCACAAAATACCGCCGTAGAGTGGGTAGCTTGCAGAAAAATGACCAGCTCGAGGGGTTATTCAGCAATACCGCCCAATGCATTTGTTGTGGTTTACCTAGGTAATGCGCGAAAAACACACCATAGTTACGTGAATATTGGATAGGATTATTAAAAACTGCTATGATGTGCGTTTTGGGATTATCCAGCGAATTCAATTGTAGTGATTTTCACTAGGTGGATATGAAACTTGGAGGAAAAATGCTCGTCCATTATTCCGTACAGTGTGCCTAAAGATGGGTACAGGTACCAGAATGCGTCCTTTTCCTCTGGTAGGAGGCAGATCGATTCTCACTCTTTGGTTCTGATTAACAGTATCATACAGACCAGTTCATGTGTCTGGTCCTGCATAAAGCGTCTCGGTGAAGCAGGATCTTTCCTCATGCTTATCGTCTAGGTGTCTATGGCATCACGTCTGGTTTTTTTCTCATCAGGCATCAGGCAGAACAATGCAACAACTCACTGGCATGTGAGTTGTTGCATTGTTCCTTTGCTTTTTCCGTTGACTCATTCGTAGAAAATGACAGTTCTGATGTCCTGTCCAACATGAATCTATACTACTCACTCTCCATGATGAGTGTGTCACCTCAATGCATTTGGTGCACCTTACCCTTAAAAATGTAACCTAAGGAAAAAATTAAACAATAATGAATTAAAGATAGTAAAACAGCAGGAGAAAGAGAGAACAAGCAAGTGAAGTATCATGTCAGATAGTTTCATATATTTGAATTGAAGTACGAGACAATGTGACGCATGGGCGTTGGGAAACTATTGGAAATATGTGCCCATCCGATGACTGTACCTTCTTCGCATGCAAATGACATCACATTAGCAGCACCTCCAATGTGTATGTCGATCGTGATTACGAACATCAACATTGTAAACGTTTGGCAGCCTTTAAAACCGCAATTGCCACTTAAACTAAGCACCATGTAACTCCGAGGTACCCTGTATGCCTCAGCATGTTTCTGTGGGTGTCTTTCCTCAACTGTACGCAGAAGTCAATGACACAAAGCTGCTTCACAATCGCAACTCACTGTTGCTTCATGCCATAGCTGACAGGGTAGCAGGGATATGGCTGTAACTTTGGCACGAGGTCGCGCGTGAGCTACGAATACACTGATGGGACTGAATGGTGCACATTTTCAAGTCGTTCGTAGACAGTGCCATCATGTGCCCAATTCTTGAACTTTTCTATTTCCACTCGCAGAAATGTCAAAATGCTATGACCTGAATATACTGCAGAAATATGGCATCGATGTGGAGCAATCGTTTGTTCAAAATCGGGTTCTAAAGCAAAATCCAGACGATGGGACAAAGCAAGCAATTACGGATTGGATAGTTTAGACAATATGTTTCCAGTAGGATGAATATACAGTACTGTATATATTTTCCCTCTTTGCTCATAGGGTAGAGAAATTTGATTATGAGAAAATTATGCAGGACATCGGGACTCCCATGCATACAACCCCAGCTATACAACTTGTTTCTTCGCAGATGGATGTTCTATAGCGAGTATGGCTACAATCCCAACGACTATGGAGGAATGTCATGGGTGTGGGGACAGGACTACTGCTTTTCTTTTGGTAGTGTAAGCAATGATGTCTCATCTCTCAGGTAAGTCCATGAGAGATGGTAAACATAGCAGGTCTCTCATCTCTTCACACTATAATGCCATGCCGACGTACCGTTCAAGGTATGCAGGTCACGGAGGAGACTGTAGAATCAGCTCCCTCACCCTTTATGAACACGAGTACTTCAGCGGTGAGGAGTTTTATTCGGGAATTGACGTGCCCAGCGTGCCAGCCTCCATGTCCAGGATTGATTCCATCACCACCACCGGCAGTGATTGGACTGTCTACACGTGAGTCTTCAGAAAACGCCCCAACATAAGAAGAATTTCCTTTATTTACCTTTTGGGGATCCTTGAGTTGTGAACATGTTCCGTGCGTGATAGGTTGCCGAACTACACTGGATCTCAAGTGTGCATCCTCGCTGGTGGACCCCCTTGTTACGTGGCCTTAGTAACGGACCTTGCCGACCTAGGTATCTCCACGGTCAGATCCTTCCGGAGGGGCTGCTTCTCTGAAAGGAAAATCCGACTCGATACCCCTCATCATGGCTCTGTCGTCAAGACTAGGGAATGACACCTAGGTTCATCGCATTATATATGCATTTGTCAAGAATAAAGACGTGGGTTCTTCACTCGCGTAGTCTCTCAGACTGCTACCTTTATTATCCGAATTGCGTAAGAGAAATTTAAACATGAAGAAAATGGGGATTTTGCATGGGTGTCATCGGCTAAGAGGTACCATTCCCATTCGATCCCCATAATTAAGAATAAGTCAAAGCCTTTCGATTGAAAGTTTAAATTAAAAAGTAATTTAAGTAAAAAGGCATTATTATCGTGCAAACGGAGGCCCTTAACAGCAAGGAAACAAAAATTCCCATCATATGAATCACCTGAGAAGACATATCCCAAGTAGCACAAGAACGCTCGACCCTGGCTCAAAGAAGTACTTCGACGTTCAAGGTTCAGGGATGAGCAGCTTTTGGACGCTCAATTAAGGCGCCCTTTGATCATCAATACATGGCGTTCGTTGAGCGTTAACGAGGCGCTTTTCTTTGCCCTCGAGAAATGAGCATTGTCATGAAATTAGTGTGACATGCACCACATTAGTCTAGGAGCTAAACTGATTCCGGGAAAATATGTTGAAGAATGAGTGGAAGTCATCGTTAAACTGATTTGTGACATGCCCCAAATTAAATAAGATTACTTCTCCCTTAAACAAATATTGAAAGATAAACTTGTTCCGTAGCAGGTTTAACTCCCTAACGGATTCTCAGAGGCAAGTTCAGCATGCTGTTTTGCCGGAGTGGACCTCAATTTTCTTGCCTCTCATCATCTAGCGAGGGTGGAAATGAAAACGAATGAAGAGAGAAGTTTTTAACGTGATCCTGAACCAAACCGTGTCGGGAAGATCGGCTCGATTTTTCTCCAATGGTTCACTAGGGACGCATTTCGAAGAAGGTTTCTTTCAAGGACACCGTCGCCGACTCGATGTGGACAATGGAGCAGCAAAGCTGGCACTATACTCATCAGTCTCCTTCAAAGTGCAACCACGCCGCCTTTAATAATGTTTAAATCGTGGGTAAACGTGTTCATGGAAACCAATCTGATTTTCGGTGCTGCGTGTCAATGATTAGCACATTCTTGAACATGTTTTGGTAAACGTGTTCATCTCGTCTTTAATCCGATTCCTCAATTGGTGCATGCCACCCCAGGATTTGAAGGAAATAGCAACAGCTCAAACACTTCCAAAAAATTTGTCAACAAAGTGCAATAAGCTCATCCTCGAAAAACCTCGGGTTCGATCCCTGGCACCTCTTCCCTTTTCTAGCTTCTTCAGTCCAGGTTCAGGCTATGGAAAAGGTGCCTGAGTCTCTGTTAGCAAATGAGGTAATAAGGTATTTTTGTCAGAGACGGGGTGGATCCCCTGATCAAGGGCAGTTCTATGGGGAGAGGGTATTCCAGTCTGAAAATCGATTCTTTCCTGATGAGGACGTCGCTTGAAAAATGGCTATTTCGACCTTGGGACTTCGTTCCTTCTCGGATCAGACATCTCTGCAGCTGCAGACCCTGATGAAACGACTTAGTTATATAAGTCAGGTGGTTATAACATTTTTTTTTTTTACCACGCTGGTGACAATCCAGCATTATAGGACATGAGCGCTGGAGCTCCTACTGTGTTTCCTGCGGAGTAGATTACAAGCAAATGGCCTTTTCATTAGGATACGTTGTCGTGGCCTTTTTGTTTCAATCGTAGAGACTAATCAATTTCTGTCAGTATCCTCTGGTTTATCCGGATTTACTGGGACCATGGTCGAACGATATCCAGGTGTCTGGCACACATTTTTTGGATAATCAAAACAAGGACAGTCAGCAACAAAATGTTCAGACTGACTCTCAGTTCTTATTTCCTCTCTCTCTCTCTTTCTTTCTCCCTCTCGGTCCCCATTTTCTTCCCGGAGGAAGTCAAGGAAGACGCGACTCTCGCGTCACAGTCTTTAATTTCAATATTGTCTGAATTTTTTGAGTCGGCTTTTGAGTCGGCCTCTTGGACTTCCTCTTCTGTGGTTGATCGGGTTCCATCTCTGAAAGCTGAGAAGGTCCTATCAATCCCGAAAACTACAACGACCGCCGAGGATAGGCATTTGGCAGGCGAATTCCTTCATCTTCCTTTCTTTCTCTTCTGGTCCTCAGACTTCAAATCAGGCAGGCCGATGCCCGTTTTTTGTAAGTTCCCTGTTTCACTTTGTTTTCGGTTTTTCTCTGACAAATTCTTCGCTCCCCGCTCAGAGGATACGAGTTCGGCTTCTGCCCTTCGAGTGACGTCAGAAGCACTTCAAGATTTCTCTTTATTCCTCCTGTAGAAGCGAAGACCTTGCCAAATTCATTGGCACTAATGACTTTTCTTTTTCGTCGCCTGTCCTTAAGGAATTGAATTCTGACAACATTCATTCGAAGTCTTTTACAGGTTATGAGAGATCCCTCTCGATCCCTCTCTGCTAGTACGACCCAGCTCCTCCCCTATTGGAGGATTTGGCTTTTAATTGATTTTATAGACTTGGCATCAGTAACGGCATTCTGGAGGATCTTGTCAGTCATCCAACAGCGTCAGAGGGTGCTGTCGTCGTGTCGGTACGCCGGCCCACGCACATTTCTTAGGGTCTCATTTTTCTCTTCTCTCTTTGTGACTTCAGGAGCCGTTTTCAATGCCTTCACTACAGCATGGGGATGGTCAATAACATACAACGTTGAAATGAGCTGAGAGCTACAGTTTGGCAAAGGAGTGTTCGAGTCGTTTCAAAGCGGCATTTAATCTGAATAAAGCACTTCACTCTTCCGTCTTCAGTCCAGAGCGTCAGGCAATGTTATTGTCAGGTATTTCTCTTCGCAATGATTGCAAGACAGGCCCAAAATGTTGCAATTGGTGCTCACAAGCCTCGCTGGTGGATGCTGGGGGACCTGAGTTGAAGGGGGGATTTCGATATGGTAGGTATTGAATATTTGATTCATCATCAAATTATATTTACTCCATCACGAAGAAGTAACGATTCATCACCGGAATGTATTCTATGGCCACTCAGTTTCTTTAACTTGCATCACTAATTACTTATTATCTTCACCAGATGATTTCATCATCAATTTTAATCAATCTGACCTCAAACTCTCCTTCAGTCATTTTACCACATGTCATGAACCGACCACTGGACTTTATTGATGAAGCTCTAAGTCGTCAATTTGATTTTCATGGCAAAAGAAAGAAAGTAATTTGTCTACTTGCCTGCAGGACGAATATAGCCTTCAAAGGGCTTTCTTTCCTTCTTTCTTGTCCAATTGGGATGGACCGAGCTTCCATTGGAATCGTGACATTTTGGGTGTGGATCCATATTCTCAGCAAATGCTTGCAAATTCCTGTCTTCATTAAAACTGGGAATGTATATGAGCTAATTCCACTGCTCCAACTTACTGGTTGCTAGAAAGCTAATTAGTAGCCGTGGCACTTCTAAGACGAACAACACAGCAATCAGAAACTGAAATATGAGGTACAGTGCTATACTGTTCTCCCAGACAAAGGCACAAGGAGATCAATTGCACTGGTTCCCCCCAGGAGCTCCGAGGATTATAAGATTGCAATCTCATCTTGGAGGTAAAACAGGTCATACCATAAGTGAAGAAAAGCCCATTCCTCGAAAGGGTTGCTATGGCGAAAAAACGTATACGTTTGATTATTTAAAGTAGATCTTTAGAGTGGATCCATGCAAATATGGTGATTGCAACACCGATGAAACCATATTATGAAAAAAAGATGAAAGTTTGGTGATGGTTCAATATAATCTCATGATGGAGCCAATCTCTCCAGTGCCTGAAAGAATTAGGCTAAGAGTTCATTATGTGTAGTAAAGGAATACAGGATGGGGCAAAAGTATGGGAACATAGGAATTTAGGAACATAGGAAGTGACTGCTTGATGGCAGCGCATTTCTGTACCTTTTCCCCATCAATTTGGCATACAATAGTTGAAGTCCAGTGAAGGACGCTCCAGCTGCGTCCACTGAAATCGGCTGCAAATGAACGACTGTTACCCACCCAGAATAAGTATGGCACTTTTGGTGATAATGTGTCATTTCCATTGCTGTTCATGTTGGTGACCTCCATGCTCGAGTTTGCACAATCTTGCCATGATTTGACGAACGACATTTGAAAGTGATTTCTGACTTAGCGTTGTGAAATAACGTAATAATGGTGTATTAAACCGAAAAACGAGAGGAGTTGTTGACGCAAAACCAGAAAATAGTTTGCAGTAAACTAATGTGATTATCTTGAAAAGTCCCCAAATAGGCCAAGACCATCGATCCACTGTATCTCAAATTTGACAGCAAAATTCTGTACAACCGGCAGTGTTCTCGATGTCTAAACAAACTGGTTGGCAAGAGAAGAAGCCGGCCAAACAGCACTTCTGGCCCAAGTGTCCACACAGCTGCAACAATCAAAGCAAGAGATACTGAGAGCTGTGGGCAGTCATGAAAGGTTAGTCAAGAAGGAAAATTAAAATCGCTAAAAATTCCAATGTTTTCTCATTTTTGCCCCGCCCTATATTAATTATTTGGTATTTATTCATCAACACATTAGTTGCTTGAACTACTCGGTCTTTTACCGGGAGGTCCTGATAGAAGAAATCAAGGTTTCATTAACGGTGGCTGTGAGAGAAAATCATTTATCCCAGATTTCCGGTCATATTTTGCGCCTTAGTCTATTATGTCTACTGTATGACCTCAAATAATATTCCTTTGCTGATTTTCCCTCAGAATCAAGGCGCGATAGCTTGGTGTAATACTAGGAATGGTCCACAGGTACGTTTTAAGGAACAGTGGTGCTTTTATCTGATGCTATGATTTTTAAGACCTTCCAATCCGATGATACGCTGCCACCTGGCTGCCGCGAGCAGCCGCTTGCCCTCCTTCTGTCTACAATTTTTCTGTCATCCACGAGAGCGGGAAGGGAGCTGGAAGTTTAAGTCGTTGACTAGCACCCTAACTCAGGCTTAAGGCTGCTCATGCGCATTGAATAAAGTTGTCAAGTTACTATGGAAACTGCGGGCAGACGGAATGAAAATGAAAAAGTTACCGATCGATCATAATACCCACCATTTTCCCATAGTACCTATGGGAATGGCAGGCAAAAACAGTTGCCCATAGACACCTTACGGATACCTTTATTGACCTTTACTCTCTATCCCCCCACACTTACTTTCCCATCACGACCGGCAGTCCTGTGTTCTTCCCACCTGATGCTAGTTTCTATTCCACTATTCCATGCTCCCTCGCTTTTGGCCATCCCTCCCGTTTCTGTCGGCTCCTGTGAGCCCAGTCACCGTGAGTCTGTCAACGCAGATGAGTGCAGTCAGAGTTCCATTCAGGGCGAATGCATAGAATCGGATCAAAACGAAACTATTCGTTTTATTTAAGTTTTTGAAGTTGCAAGGGCTCCAATGGAAATAACGTCAGCTCTGTTCAATGTATTCTTGCAAGAGCCCGCGACCAAGTTGAATGTAGGCCAACTCATCAACAGTTGATTGGTTTTCCTGTATTTTACCCTCAGTCTCACTCTAACCATCAGTGTACGCTTTATTCCTGTCACTTGCAAGTGCATTTGGATCATGGCGGACCTACAGGGTGATTATAGTGTCCCACATCGGAGCGCTATTTAAGGTATTGGAAGGTGCCATCGCGCATGCGTGACAAGTGACTCATGGGGAATCACAGCATTATAGCAAATCTTTGCTATCTGGGGTGCAATCATTCCATAATTGCAGCACCTTCCAAATCTTGCAACGAGGCGCCGCCGAAGCATAATCTGCATTGAAGGCTTGCAATTTGTGAAGGAAAGCTTGAGTATCCGCCCTCTCTGCACTCCTGTCCCCTTCATGATGCATAACGGTATGTATATCAGAAGCGTATTTGCATTTCGTATGGCATTTCTGGATCATATGCAAATTATGGAATGCGACGTCAGCCCCTGTGCCAAAATTTGTTAAGTGTTTTAATTGATTCACCATGCGCAACTTGTCATGCCTGCGAGATGTCGCCATCCTATATTTTATACAGTAGTTTAGTTTAGCACTTTGGTGTAGGATTCCTACTTTATACGCTTCTGCCAGTCTTGCCAATGTCTTTCAAGACTTCTTCCTTCAAACATCACACAAATACGCTGCATACTGACTTTCCCCCCATATTACTCAGGACTGCCTACCATAAGGGTAGCGTGGATGGAAAAAATGTGTGATGGGGGGGGGGGCACAAGTCGGATTTTTTTTTAACATAGTAAGATGTGGGAGGGCGATTGCGTCATCCGGGAAGAGGAAACATCTTGCTTGGAAATGACGTACAGATAAATCGTTTACAAAACGGATGATTGATAGGTAGAGGCGTATTTTGGATGAGGAATCGGGGAGAAGAGGGTGGGGGGGAGGGACGGGAGGGAAGGGGAAGCAGAGTGGGGACGTCAAATCCCATCAGAGCAATATCATGGGTGCAAATTATTACCTTCCAGGGGGCATCAGAGGCACCAGGGCAGGGCAAACCCCCCGTAAAATGCACCACTGAAAATAAGGCATCCAGGTTCTCCATGGAATCCCAAGCCAATGTTTGGACCAGGAGAATCATTTAAGCGAAAATACTTGAGTGCCATAGAATTCAAGTTTCTTCAGGAAGATGTGGTCTGGCACAAGAAGAGGGTCTGACACTTCGCGGAACGCATCATTAACTGTTGGCGGGTGATGATTCATGCTAACACGTGCCTGATGATTTGAACGTACCAAAGGGAGCCTCTCCTGTGTCAAGTGAATGGAATCCAAGTAAATCCAGAGGGATCAACTCAAAGCTGACTCCTTTTCAGAGATAGCAGTGAAACAAAATGTATCTTCTTGATACTGTTCAAGTGAGATTATGAAATAATTCACGGCAACACTGTATGTTTCCGTCGTCAGCCCATAGAGTGCTCTATGCGTCAGCCGGGTCTCCTATGGAAGCATGGCGACGTTGGGTGACCAGTGGGTGTGTGTTGTGTGAGCAATTTCCTTCTACCGAATTTTGATAGCGTACTTCGTCATATGAAGTTCAAACTATTAGCTGAGGTTGATGCAGTTGATGCTGTTACCTTCTAAAATGTCTTAGTCGAAAGTAGTTGCATCTATACTGGTTGGACATTTTGTCTTTGAATGCAGGTTGGTTAAGCGAGGGCCAAGGTTCCGTCGCTTGAATCACGTCTATCACGAGACGGCCTTGGCCTAGGCTAGGCCTACCTAGGCCCCTTAGCCTAGGGCCGGGTCGGCATTAGCATTGGTGTAATTTCACGCATATTTCGGCAATCAGATCGTCAGCCTGATTGTCTGCTCTCCACCAACTCCAATATCGTTGACTTGACGTCCTCATCCAGTTTTAGCGATTCCATCCCAACAACCACAATGGCTTCAACCGCGTATGAGGAGGAGGTGAGATTTTTGTTCCAGTTGAGTTAAGTGGTCCAGCTGCCTTGGTCCTGACTTCCACGTATTCTGGGGAAAGCCAACTTACATATCTTCATATTAATATTGACAAACAGAGGCCCACGGTAAACCGCGTGGTTTTTGGCATCAGAGATTTTAATGGGAGGTTTCATTCAAAGTATTTCCAGGCAGGTGGAAAAGTCTGTTGATAGGCACTGACATTACTAGAGATCCCACAAATGGTTTTCAGAAGTTTTGCATTGTTCTGAAAGTCCTCCTGTGGCATGTAATGAGCAATTTTGTGAAAACATAACCATTAATCCATGGCATATGTTGAGGCTGTCTTTGAAGGCTGAATCCCAGAGTGATTTTTTTTTGGTGATGACTTGAAAAATAAGAGTAGTATCCTCTTTCTGTCAGATTCTTTATTGCTATCTAAAATCTTGGAGTATGCATCACATGAAGAAAATGAGAACTGGTAGCTATGGTGCAAGGCAGACTTTTTATACATTAGTAATTAGGAAATTTTGGTTTGTGTTAAGTAGTAAAAATATATAGGGCACATTAAATGATGGAAAAGTCAGCTAAAAATTCTCAAAGGGCAGATGGGGCTATATTCTGCTCTCGGTTTAGGGCAATAGTTAGTCCTATATTCATAGTAAACCAGGGCTTATTGTGTTTGTTACAGGACTGGGAAACTGAAATTGAAAAGCTGGAATTGGAGAGGAAGAAGAAAGCAGGTGCTCATTCAAATGGACCAGCTTCTGGGAAGCAACAGCATGGGTCTACCAATTTCAAACAGTGAGTATTATTGTCAGAGCTTATGTATGTTTACCCTCTGCAGAAAATGGAAATTGAGTGTTGAGTTGAAAATTGGCTAGTGATAGCCACTGGAAGTAAACCTATAGGCAATGTTTCACATCTTGACTGCAATTCATGGAGCAAATCATATTGAAGTTTGATTTTTGAGTAATTCTCTAAACTGTGTCATGTATTCATGAAGGTGGGAAAGGTCTTGGAACCCTTCAAACACAATGGTCCCCAATGGGAATCAGTTTAAAAGAGATAAACTTATTCCCATAGATGCCCATCATGAAAACGAATCAGTGTAAAGTTAAATGGATCTGGTGCATGTCACC
Organism: Darwinula stevensoni; assembly: GCA_905338385.1. NCBI lineage: Eukaryota > Metazoa > Arthropoda > Ostracoda > Podocopida > Darwinulidae > Darwinula > Darwinula stevensoni. The sequence goes on along the minus strand of CAJPEV010000006.1, from coordinate 84,095 downwards.
CAATGTCAGAATTGACTGGGCTGTTAAGTGATCTGATTAAGAAGCCTCTTAACCACAAAATAAGATCCCTCTGATATTATAACCACATGATATTATTTTGGATAGTAGACATCCAAGTCAAGGCTTTTTTCCTAGTTTTGCACACAAAAGTGCTAGTTGGTTAAATATTCAACTTATGTTTTCCTGTCATGATTATGCTTTGTGCTTGTAGCCATGCTGTCATCCTTTTAAAATGCTGAGTCGTCTAAATTCAGTAGAACTATATCTAAAGCAACATCTTTATATTCCAGAGACTTTACATTTTTGTGAAGCTTCCCCTCTATTGCATGAGACTGTTAATCCATACTAACCATTTTTTATGCCCTTTTCTAACTACTTTCCTCTTGGGATCACATTGTCTTGGTATTGATCAATTTTGTTGCACTAAAGCCGACAAATGAATGGAGACGTCAGTGCCCTGAAAGGGAAGGGAAGGCAGGAGACGCTGGAGCTGCTTCGGAGGAAGGAAAACGAACGCAACAGAGAAGAACAGAAGGAAATTGAGGCTCAGAAAGTAAGAGAGGGAACTCATTTGGTTTCATCAGAGGTTCTGACCAATGGGTCCAGTAGTGGATGCCGACCTAAGAATGGTAATCAGCCAAAGGCATCTATTCCCAAAGGTGAGACACCAAAACTATCTTGATTTACTTTCAACAGAACTTGGACTCAATTAATTGGTATTTTTTGCCTATAGATATTCCATGGGCAAGAGCAGATGAAACTGAGACTCAAACATCTGTGCTTGTGGAAAATGTGTGGGAGAAACGAAGTGGTAGGATGCTGTTCAATCAATGTGGCAAGGACCAGGAGGAGGACCCCTTGATATTACAGGCCATACGTCTCAGTGAACAGACCCTCATTGAGGACGAGAAGCGACGCTTGTGAGTCTTCCATTTTTCTTGTTTAGTGAGGAAAAAAATTTCCAGCTGTTTCTTTGTCAGATTGCTCAAGACAAACTCATTTTTCCAGAGAAGGGTTTTATGAATTTTAAGCTATTGTCATTCTTGGGAAAGACTGGTATTCCTTCGTCTTGTGCATACCTAATTTGCACAAACTTTGTCTTGTGCACACTGCTAGAGGTGATGTTAGTTGGTTGTGGGTGTCATACATGTGCATACCACAATCTACAACCATCACTTTAGAAGTGGGTGCTGTTCTCCCAGACTCCCAAGCAGAACATGCTGTCCAACGTAACAGGGAGCAGGTACATGTAGACACACTGAATCTTAGCTCTCCAGAGGGCTTTCTTTGAGGAAGTTTTCTAACCAGAACAGTGCTCAGTTCCGCCACATTAAACAGTGGAAGTATCATCTGAAAGGTGAGAAGATAAGAGTAGCCATATCTGGATCATGGACTGCTGTTCTTCAGTGATTCCGAACTATGAAAATCCTGCTTCTGATGCTGCATGAACATGCTTAAGTGCTTATAGGCAGGCATCACATATCACCTTCCTGATCTTGGCATACCAATGCCTGATTGGAAGGGAAAAGGCAATTGTATCTCTTCCATGCGTGGGTGACAAGGTCTACTGGGCATTCATCCTGCTCACCGTTACGTCAGGTGGTGTGTTCTGCGTTGAACATGGGAATGGAGGTTCTGTCCCCATTGGTAAATAGTGTGCACGTAACAAAGTTGAAGTTTATGAGCAGGGTTCATAGGATTTGACTGTGTGTACAAGATGAAGGAATACTGAAAGACTTGGCAAGAGAATTTGATGTAAACTTTTTTATAATTATTTATTCTCCTAGTTTGTTTGTTTTGAAGGAGGCATTGTTTCTTTGTGTTGCAGTGAAAAACTGACCAGAGGAAGGAGAGAATTCAAAGCAGTTGATTCAAGAGAAACACCACACACTGCTCCATCCCAATCCATGGACTTTCAAGAGGTGTTGCAAAATGCTCCATTCCAGCCTGTGAAGAGCCCCTTTAAAGAGGATCCTCATATTTCTCCAGTTGAATTGGTTCTGAGCACAAAGCCATTAGTCAAGCCAAAGGATGTAAACCTTCCCAGCAAGGAAGGGAGAGAAGGAAGTGAGGGGAAGGGTAAGGAGAGGGATAAGAACCACAAGTTAACATTGCCTGATGACATGGATTTGTGGGATCAAGATGAGTTGGTATTTTCAAACCCTGTGAAACCAATTGAAATTCCTGGCCAGGAAGATGAGTCTGAACTCGTAGCTGGCTTGAGCTTCCTCCAGGAATCGATGTTGGCAGATTTTCCTGCTGATGAATTTCCTCCAATTCCACTACCTGATTTGCACCTGAATTCAAGTTCCCCTGATCCAAAAGTGGTGTTTCTTGGAAGGAATGAAAAGGACTGTTCCGTGGTTGATATACCCCAAGAGGAATCAATACCTACAGTTAGCGTACCTCAGGTAACATCAAGTATTGAGCCTGTAGGTGGGAGCCCCATCTCCACAGTGAACAAAGCTCCTCCTCCGGGGTTTCCTCCTCAAGTGTCCACTGCTCAACCATTCATTTCATTTCAAAACATTTATGAAGGGAACTTACTCCCTCCAGCAATGATAACTCAACAGTACCTGATTCACCCAAATCCAGCCCAAATGGGCATGTTGTATTCACCCCCATTCTACCTAAGTCAGATTCAGAGTCCTCTTGCTGTCTCATCAGCAACGATGATGCCACAATCACTGACTTCGCCTGCTTCACCAGTGTTCAATCCATATCTGCCTTCCTCCTTCCCCACACACATCCCCCCACCATCTATGACTTATTCAACCTACAGCTATGCCAATACAATGCCATACATCGTGGAAGCTGAGGCTCCAGGAGTGCTATACTCTGGTAATGGTGAAGCCAGGATGCCCTTGGATGATATGGCTCAAATGGGTAGGGGAAGGGGACGAGCACGGGGAAAACTGGTCAATTCAGCTCAACCCATGCCAGGAGAATTCTTCATACCACATATGAATCAGGTAAACCTCTTTTCCTCCCTTGTCATATGTGTACCTTCATTAAATAAAATGTAAAACTTCTGTCAAACAAAGTCAGCAGGTCCTATAATGCTCTCCCCTTTACAATTTTCCTTCAGTTGCTTAACTCATGCTTGCAGTCCTACATGCTAAGCAGCTAAGCAGATTAAACATGCACCTGTAGGAAATTCTGACCTGCATCTCATGATATTCTTGACTAGCAAGTTGTGCTTCTTCCTCCACTTAGGGAAGGAAGCTCTCAACTTATGAGATTCCTCCAAGGCATCGCTCTCGAGACTTCAATGGTGGCAGTGGCTACTATGGTGCTCCGAAGCAGCAGTGAGATGAGGAAGAGAAGGGACACCTTCAAACCAATCACTAGTTGCCTTGCGTCTGTGATCGGGGTCTGGGTTTGGCCATCAGTGGATGTTCACCAGATGTTATAGACCTCTAATCCAGTCTTGTCCCTCCAAAGCGCTTGTGCCTCTCCCGCTCAACTTCATCAGCTTCATTCCATATAGGCCATTCCAGTTATCATGCAACCATAGGTCCTTTTCTATCCTCTTTGACGCTCTGCAATATGATGGCATTCATCTCTTTGTCTGAAAGTCATTTTGCAGTCTAGTGACTGTGTGAGACTTGGGTTGATGAATGTTCCCTTTTTTGACTACGAGTATTCCTTGTTTTTCGACTCAAATTGGGCTATAAGTCAATGTATCTTGCTTCAAATTGCCTTCTTGGGATGTTGGTTTTTCTCTCGTTTACATGAAATACAACCAAGAATAATCCTGTGCATGATTCAGAAACAGAATTCCTGGTGTCTTTGTGATCACTTCAAATTGAGAGGAATCATGTGAAGAATGTGCCTTTGTGCTTTGTGACTAGTCGATTGTGCAACTTGGGGATGTGTGACTTCTTCACTTCTACCCTCCTGTCATTTTTTCCTTCCCTCCACACCTCTTAATAATAAATAAAAGTGTCTCCAAAACAGTGTTGAAGGTGTGTCTTATATGAGTTCTGATTTCATTTCATTCCTGCCTCATATGGGCCAGTTGAATTGAGTGTCCCAGTACATGTTAATTATGTAAATTGGTTGATGGACACTTTGTGGGAACATGGTCACCAGCAGAATGCATTTAGGTGCATTTGGTCCACAGGTGGTTGCATGAACCCAATTCCAAGAAGTTTTCCCCATATCTTAGCTGACAAGGATATTTCATATCCAGACCTTGTAGGGCTTGGCACAGACAATTTTTGTCAACATGAACTAGACCCTATTGATTGCAGCTTTCCATTTTTCCAGTCGTCAAACTGCATTCGAATCACTTGCATGAGAAATGGAAAGACTGAACTGTTCTATCCTGACAGTCCAAGAGTGGGCTTTGGTGTGAGGGATGGTGGCACCAGTGAGAGGGCTATGTATACGTTGCTGTAAGAGGTCGATGCTTCCTCTGCATCAGAGATGGCTTTCATCCCAAAGGGTCATAAAGTACCAACAGTTGAAGAAGAGCCAACCAGCATCTTCAGAAGAAGTTCGCAACATAGGCATCATGGCTCACATTGATGCAGGTTTGTTAGGATCAAGGCTTCAGTAATGTAAATTGGGCAACGATTAGGCATTATTACATCCATACATGTGCATTATGTCCTGTTTTCTGCATTTGTAATTTATGAGCTTAAAATTGTCAAAGTATTTTTACTGGAAGACAAGTTCTCTGAGGTCTTCATAGTGAATGAAACCATCAAGCACCAATTCTCTTAAAAAGAAATTACCTAATGCCTATGAGAGTTGCATTCTGAAAACTTAACCCTTTCCACTTCTATGTCAAGCTGGGTCAGTTGTAGCACTGTAGGAAAAGCGGAGTGGAAAGGGTTATGTGAATGTATTCTTATTATTCCATAACCTCCTTTGCTAATACACTTGGGCTTCAGCCTACTTGATGTGGGCCAAACCATGGCTTACAATTGTATGAATTAAAAATATCACTTTTCCACTCACCAAACCGTGTGCTGTTTCCCAAGTAAACCACCTTTCACCTACTTCAAGAAAAGTCTGAGGAGAGAATAGTGTTCCCTATGTAGTCTTGGAACTTGTTAAGTTTTACTTGAGTTCATATTGGGCCAGTATGAAAATTGCAAGGAAGAACATTTGTGCATTCACAGGAAAGACAACAACCACAGAAAGGATGCTATATTATTCTGGATTAACGTCAACCATTGGAGATGTGGATGATGGAGACACCATCACTGACTACATGGAGCAGGTATGACAAGTTCAGAAATGTGCTTCATGTACAAAGTCTGAGAGAATGAAGTTCCCTAGGTAGCAGCCTGAAACTTTCTTGTCCATTAAATATGAGAGTAATAAGAGTATCATTTTCAATTCTTGAAGGTATCATGCATGCAAGAGTTCTGCCAGCAGATAGCTCATATTAAGACCTTCTGTGTAGACCTCTTGACTTCTTTAAAGCACCAGCTACAGAAAATTAGCAAAAAATCCTTTTTTCAGGAACGGAAGAGGGGCATAACCATTGCATCAGCAGCAGTCACATTCCCTTGGCAAGGTCATGTCATTAACCTCATAGATACTCCAGGTCATGTTGACTTCACAATAGAGGTGGAACGTTGTCTTCGTGTTCTTGATGGAACTGTCACTATCCTTGATGCCTCGGCTGGTGAGTTTTTCAAAAAAATGTATTTAGGGCAGTATATTAAGATAAAGGATGTCTAAATTAAAATTAACATTCCAGAAATTGCTTTTTTTTTGCATCATATCAAGATGAAATAACATATTTTCAAGCAGTTGGGAAGAGGAATGAATAAGCACTCATGCTGAAAACTATTTTTTAAATTGCCAATTTATGAAGTGAAATATTGAAATACAAAATTGACCTTAGAATACTTCAGTTATGAAAGCAAACCACTGTGAGCTGCCTAGTTGAGAATCCAGTGATCCTAACAATTGAATACAGCTTGCTACTTGTCCAAAGTTTCCCTTTAAAGCAAGCAATACTGGACCTGCTGTTAGTTATTATACTTTAATTAGCAAAAATACAAGGATAACTAAAGAAAATCAGTACAGGAAGAAATTGACAGGCAGTCAAGAATCCTGTAAAACATCTGAAAGTCTGCTGGCATCATGGAGGAGCAAACCTTCAACAACTTCCTTCAGTAACTGTAATAACAGCTAAACTTCTTTAGTCTCTATTAATGTCATACTTTCAGTCTCCCATATCTCACTTCTGAACTGAGCTAAGTTCATGATTCCTTTGGGAAATGGAAGTCTTCATCCATTTCAACTGAATCTTTTTCATTAATTTCAATTTGAGCATTTCTTTTCAAGTCCTGTTAAAAATACCAAGAAATTTGAACTTTGCAATGTTAACTTCTTTTTAGACATCTTGAAGCAGCCAAAATATATGAGGGAAAGGGCTTTTCCCCCAAGGGAAAGACATTTACCTACTTATCAATTATTCTTGGGATGGAACATTGAAATAGCATACTGTTTTAAAATTGCTAGACATAAAGGAGCAACATGGACAGTTGAAATGGAAGAATTCATTTGCAAAAAATGCAAAAGGAATAAAGAACAATCAGTCATCATCATCATCCTTAGCCAAACCTCCAAAAACTTCAGCAGGTACAATTTTCTTCTCTAGATGGACATCTTCTTTTTCAATTTCATCTTCATCAGACTCCTCATCATCAATGGCAATTTCATCTGGATTCTTGACTCTAGCTGCCTCTGCCACTTCATCATCTCTGGCATCTGTATCACCTCTGACAAAAAGAATGTTTCCTCCCTTCTTGGGTAAGGGCATCTCCTGCTGTATTGTAATCTCACGAGCCTGTTCAGCTGCTTTGGCCTCCAGCAATCGCATTCCATCTTTGGAGCCAGGGGCAAGATCAGACACAGTCCCTTGAACAGCACTTGCAGCTGTCAGCATCTGTGCAGACATCATATTCACCTGGGTGTTGTACATAGCCTGAACAGATCGCTTTATCCTAAGCATTTCTCGCATGGTGTCTTCATTCCCATGGCGAATTTCAAAGTCCTTCCAAGTCTGCCAGAAGTGTGCTGTCATTCTTGGATCACACATTTGTGAACAGTGAGCATAGATAGCTCTGGCACGATCTATCTCCCCAAGTTTCCTCTCCAGATCAGCAAACTGAAGGCACATTTCTCTTGCTTCACCCTCACTGAGTGCCTCAATGGCCCTTTCATAAATCTCTCTTGTTGCAGTGACACCATGTATCTCAGCAGCCTTCTTGATGTATATGTTGAACATTTCAAATTGTTCCTCTGGCAAAACAGCCTTGGTTGCTCGATCGTAGACAGCCATAGCATGTCTCGCAAGGCCATGGTCTTCTTCCAACTTTGCATAGAGGAGGAAAATAGATTTAGCATATTTTTGAGGGCAGCCATCAAGACACTGTTCAAAGAGGTCCCGAGCTCTCTCCAGCTTGCTCCCTCCATACCTCTTCAAGAACTTTGTCAAATAAGTATTCCAGATGTCATAGACATGGGGCCACTTGAACAATGCAATCCCTTTCTCATAAGCCTTATAGGCCTCTTCATAGTAATTGTTTTCCTCCAGAAACATCCCAAAATTGATGATGGTTTGAGGCGTGGCAATGCGGAGGTCAATTATGTGATCATACACACGTTTGCAGCTCTGGAAGTCTCCAAAACTCTCCTCCAAGTCAGCATACATTGACCACACTTTCAGAGATTTGTGAACCCTCTTTTGGACTGTTTCAGTTTCATCATGATAAGCTACTTTGTGAGGAGGTGGTCTTGTGGCCCGACCCATGAGCTTGAGTGCCTCCTCATAATTCTCATGACGAAGCTCCATCTCAGCCCACTCACACCACACTGAGGCCAAGTCATCCACTTTGGTGTAAGGCACTAGTACAGCCTTCTCAAAAATGAGCCTGGCATCCTCAGCCTGGTTGTTCTCTTCATAGAACTTGGCAAATGCTACCCAGAGTGTATGGAGTTTCCCCACAGCAAGCTTTGGATCTACTGTTTGCACAGCTTCCATAAAGGTGTTGATGATCTCTGTAGGCTTACCTTCAAGGAGCTTAACCCTCTTGTGCCACTCATGGACATTGTGGGGATTCTGTCGGAGGAGAACAGAGTTTAGCAGCAATGGTCGCCGATCCATAAGATCCTCAAACCGTGCCATTCGCAAATCCACTGCAACATCATCTTCTGCCAAGGATTCACTTCCCTCCATTACTTTGCTCAATGTCAGCTCCTCAAATTGAGCATAGGCATCAAACACTTGAGTGAAGTCTCTCACAGTAGTCACAGTTTGAATGGCTTCCTCAAAAATGTCCCTGGCTCTTTCAAACAGGCCTGATCGAATGTAGTAGTCAGCCAGAGAATTCCAAAGATGTCCAATCTGGTCAGTGTACCTCCTCAAGCCACTTCGAATGATGGCATCCACATTCAAAGACTTCACTTTATCAGGGTTTTTTGAGATCAGTTCACAGAGTTCATTCCACAACTGATGGTGAGATTTGCCATGCTTAGAAATGAAATCATCTTTATTGACAAGGTGAGCCAGATGCTGAGCAGCTTCATCCAGCCGCCCCACAGATTGAAGGTATTCGATATAGTCCTCTGCCTCTTCTGGTCGTAGCTTCAAGTACCTCCTATAAACACGAACAGCTGTCTCAGGGATGTTGTGCATGTTGACAAACTTGATGTACAGTGGCCAGATACGATGATGTTGTGTGATGGGAAGTGCCCTCAGGGCTCGATCAAATGTCCTCCTTGTACGAGTCACCTTCCCCTGGTCTACAAGAAACCCACAGTACTCCATCCAAATGCGGGGCATTTTGTTCATAAACACTATTGACCTCTCAAATGCATTGTTTGCATCATCATAGGCAGGATCAATCACACATCTCCCTTTCACTTGTAATTTACGAAGCTTGAGGTAGGCATACCACAATTTGTAGCTACCTGGAAGTTCCCTCAATGCCCGCTCATAGATCAGATTGATATCTTCCTTTGGTGCTTCCTTCTTGTGTTCAATATACCGGAGCCAATGCTTGACAGAATAGGGGTTCCTAAGAATTTCCTCTTCGAAGGGAACATCATCCTCAGTGAAAATTATTGTCATTGGTTTTGATTCCACCTCTATAACTGGCATCTTGATTCTTCCTCAGAAAATCATATGTAAAGCGGAGCTAAATCTGAAAGTAAAAACAATATATGGAAATCTGGGACTCAAACTTCAGTGAGCTTGAAGACAACATCCTCAGTGAAATGTTGAAAGCAATTGATATTAGGGAAGATGCAACCCTAATGCAGTGAATTTCAAACTGTTAGGTGTCCATGTGCATGGATGCTCAAATGATATATAAGTGACTTCAAAGAGGGACACAAAAGATAAATGTTGAAAACCTCTGGTATATAATACTTGGTAGCTGCAGCTCTCTTAGTTTCAGGAGCTCTGCAAACACACTCTTCCTATTGTTTCAATTTATCCATAGAGTGGGAGAAAATAAATTGCATCCCCTCCCCCTTTCTCACAAGTAGAATCAATCATTTGTGGTTGCAAAAAAGCATCTTCCAGGGTTTTTGTTTTAAGAAACCATGATACAATGAAGGCATGAAAGACGAGATCTGCTTCACTTAAAATGGGTTTAGACTGGTCACTTTTGAAGGGTTGTCAAATGCACTTTGGTATTACATTGCTTGAAAACATAATATCCTGTGATCTTCAGGGGTAACTTCTGACTGAGGCAGTTTTTGAGAGTCTCATATATTTAACTCCACATTCTTCATAAGAAACTTGAAGATGGTCTTCACTTTGTTCCCACAATGAGACTTCAAAACAATTCAAAGAAAATTAATGTTATTCCAAACAGTTCTTCACCTCTACAAAGTCAATCCATTACCATGACTTTTTTTTAAGGTGTTCACACTTCTGTGCTCTTGAAGATTGGGGATATTTGTAAGGTCCTTCCAAATCTAATCAAAGCTTACGTTGCATGAATGTTTAAAATTATACAAGGCATTTTCCGTGGCTAAGGGATGTTGTAGTCTTTCGACTTAGCTGCTGCATAGGTATATACTATAACTGTTGGCATCATTCCACTGGAAGTAGCCTTAGGGACATGAGCTGATTCAGTATGAAGATGGCTCACATAGAAAACATACTTAACTTCACCCCAGATTCCTTGCTTTATCTTCTCCCATCCCAATGTAATGGTGCCATCAACTTAAATGAAGGTCACAACTTTGCAGTTATGACTTTGTTTTGCACTCCACCAAGAACTCTTAATCAATCCAATATTCACCTCAGATCACAATCTATTGACCTTTTTCGCTTTTCTCCATCTTCTCCAAGTAAAAAATGAGCAATGTTAAATAGGCACCACCAGCTCAAAGATTGATTAACTAAGTGTCAATATTATTGATGCAAAGTGAGAATAAGTAGTTAGCTCTTATCATGAGTTACTTTTGCATAGTACATGCCTCAGCCTTCCAATGTATCACCATTTGCTTGAGGGTAGCATCCTCAAGTTAGGCTGGAGTATTTTTACTGCCTTTCTTTTGGAGAAGATGGTCCTGTAGGCTTACCAAGTAACAGTGTATTTTGAAACTTAATGTTTCATCTCATGAGTATCCTTAACACCAACAAAGGAGTGAAACAGTTTACAATTCCTGTCTTCATGGGATTAGAAGTACCTATTTGAAAACTATATTTAAATTATCTTAGCAGTCTGTAATTTTCCTATCTTTCAAGCTTACCCTTGCAAGTAATCCAATGACAAGCTGAGTGTTTTATGTCGAAGTTCATTGTAAACTCTTGCCTTTGCCCAAATACCATTGAGAAGGCATGAGTTTCTTTCTTAATTAACTTTTTTTTTTTGAGATTTTGTCCACATGAATTTTATTATGCCAATTCATCACGCATCACAATGATGTCCAAAATGTGAATCAGAATTATCTATGCGACTGGAATCTTCAGAGTGCTTGGCATCAATCAAAGGAGGGTGTGTCCAATGTTGGTCATCATCAGCACTTTCATATGGATTATGAAGGACCAATTTTATTTCTAAGGTAAGCTTTTGTATCCAGGAATAAATGCTCATATTTACCCAGGATTTTTTCATCATTACAGAAGGATAGAAGTAGTTGCTTTCGCGAATTAGTACAAAAGTGGGGGAAATACACAAGATCTGGGTATATTCTGTATATTTTTCCCAACTCAGATTTTCAAAGCATACATTTACAAACAAGAGCACCAATCTGAATTGATGCCTTCATTCCAAACAAAATGTACAGTTGTGCAGATGAACTGCCAGCCATACTCTTACTTTTACTCTTTCAGTGTGCTACAAGATTTCACAGTGCAAGTTTCCAAATCAAATCACTCTCTATGATACAGGCTGTAATTTTGTATCTTGGGCCAGCCTTAGTAAGGTCACACCTGTACTGAAATTTCATGTGCACCCATCTTTCAATTTCAATCATATTGTTCATGTCACATAAGGTTCACTCTGAGTATTTCTTACACCTCCTTTTTCCACGTAAACATTCACTGAATACAGCACAAAGCATGAAGTAGATGTTCACAGTTTCATCCCAAACAATTAATTATGTGTCATATTTACACCAGCTTTAAAATTTCCCCACTGCATTCCTTATTTCGCAGTGGTCCAGCAGACATACTATACAATGCAAGTTGAAGCCAAATTCTTTGTATCACTGAGGAGCAGTCATACTCCAGTCTGAACAGTTACCAGTGAACAAGGGACAAGGAAAGGAAAGAAAAGGGGAAGGGATGGTTGAGGCAATTTAGGAAAGAAAAAGAAACACTGCATGTGGGTAACAAGACCAGGGGAAGGAAGAGCTTAGTCAACATATCCCTGTTGATATCCAAATTGGTTGTAGGGGTATCCCTGCACTCCTTGAAGGAACTGGCCTCCCAGCTGAGGATATGCCTGTGGGTACCAATAACCCATCTGCTGGCCATAGGCATAAGGGAACTGGGCACCAGCCAGCGTCTGCTGGGTGCTGTTGGCAGATGAATGGTCGGTGTTTTCCTTTGCCCAGGAGCATTTCACGCTGTATCCATTGATCTCAGTGTTGTGGACTGCAAGGATGGCGTGGACAGCAGACTCTTTGGCTGTGAACCTGATGAAACCATAACCTTTGTCCTTGAAAACACGGATTTCCTGAATCGTTCCAAAAGGGGAGAACGTCTTCTGCATGAGATCCTCCGTGAGGCCCGAGCTGATACCCCCGCAGTATACTGTTGAATTTGTGGGACTGCTCTGATTGTATACTTCTTCGAATGTGAGCTGCTTCTGGGAGTCCTGCTTCTGCTGTGGAGGCTTCTTTGTAGCCCAGTTGGTGCGGATGTTACGGCTCCCAAGCCACTGACCATTCATCCCATTAATTGCTGCTTCTGCATCAGCTTTCCTCACAAATGATACAAAGCCATATCCCTTTGACTTGAGCGTCTGAGCATCTCGGACAACCCGACAATCGGATATCTCTCCAAAAGGAGAAAATGCTTCGCGAAGTGTCTGTGTCTCTATGTCGGGGCTCAGGTCACCAACAAACACATGGAAATGCTTGCTAATATCTGCCTTTGGGGTGCTACTAGGTGACGTGGCCCAGTTGACTTTCATCTCCCTTCCAAGGCAGTGCCTCTTATTCATTGCAGCCAAAGCAGCACTTGCTGATGGGTGGTCAGCAAATTCCACGAAGCAGTATGGATCATTTCCTGCTTCGTGGATGATCTTACAACCTTTCACAGGGCCAATCTGGCCAAACAACGCCAATATTAACTCCTCTGTCACAGAGGGATCCAGGTTACCAACATACAGAGTCCTTGGTTTCTCCTCATAATTTTCCGTGGTAGCCATGTTCAGCAGAACTAAGCACTTTCACTTGGGAGCTTATCTAGGAGGACAAATGAACCCAAATCTATTCTTGACACAATAATGGTTTTAACTGGAAGATGCAGTAGGCTTATATCAACTCATCTCCTTGTGCAGCACTCATACAATCTCACCTATCAGAAGAAAAGGATTCATGACAATTAGACCTAGTGACAAGAATATCTCATTTCATCCCCTCCCCCAAAAAAGCAAGTCGATTTTAGACCAAGAAAAAACAATGCATAGCCTATAGTCAACATAAGTTCATAGGCCTGTAATGCTTCAGTTCTGTCTAGAATGCAATCACCCCCAACTCTTGCCCCCCTGTAAGGATGTGGATGACGAAATTGCAAAGGGACATTTGATCTGCAAAGTACAATGTTAGGTAGAAGTTTGGCCTATTGCTATTTCTATTGTGTCAGACACTTATCCAAAGTCTGTGCTTTGTAGAAGATGACATCCAACAGCAGGATCAAAGTAGAGTTTGCTGTGGCAGCTCAAAAACCACTGTTCAATGTTCAGTAATACCTTAAAAATGCAGTGGGATGAGTCTGCCAGATGACTTTGGGAACTTGAGAAGTGAAACAAGGTCAATTATATTTGTTTATGAATTTTTTTTTTCAAAGAAAACTCAGAATAAGAGTTACTTCTACCCGTCTGCTTTGAACTTCCTACGGTCCTGAGAAGTATGAAGGCCCTTGGTCGCACAAGATATAGAAGTAATGGGGCAAAACATACTGCGTTTTTAAGGGGATTAATAATGAAGTGCACAATTCCAAAGCATGTAGGTGAGACATCTGGACAATTAAATTTAATTATGCATCTATTCAAATAGCAGGTCCAACTGAACATAAACATATCCATGCCATATTTCAGGCAATGAGAGGATGTGAAAGATCTAAAAAGAGAAATTTTAGGGTTGACACCAATGAAAACACAGACTATTGGAAACAAGTTATGATGTAGATAGAATTTATATCAGACCTCCTCTATACAGTAAGTGCAAGAGGTCAAACTGTTTCTGAGGACCAGTCATGTTATAGATGACTGTGAAGAGTTTGAAAAGATTCATTATTTAGAACAAAAAAACTCAGTCAATTCATGATGCATCTCAGGATTCAGATCCAGATTGATTCATGATTCATAAATTCCACAGGGAATATTATTGGTGGCTTTACTGACCAGTTTCTTGGATGGAAACATTTATACTGAAAAAAGTTGTGTAAAGAATAGGACAGAAATAGCTTGGATTTTGGCAGAGAAAATAAGGTGGAACAACTGTTGACTCTTGTATACATTCACTGATATAAATAATGGCAGATCTCTATCACTTACAGAAGCCTCCTCCGGACATTAAGTTTCATGCAGTCATATAACATTATAAAAGATATCCTAATTTCAAGTCATGATGATTTCTGCAGCCCCTCATTTTTTCCCCTATATTATGTAAGAAAGTGTATTATACAGGGACAAGATTGCAGAGTCACCATGCCAGCACATAAAAAACAAGGTAGAATCAGCCCCTTTTACAGATGACACAGCCATGCTTCATAGAACCTATGATGTAGCATGAAATAATGCTGAGCATCATTTATGGCTGAGGTATTTTAGTCAAAGCTCAATCTAAAAAGAATAGCACTAATTGCACACTGAGGTCAATGTTACCCTACCCACATGACTTACTCATGAGTAAAACTTATAGCCAATCATTGCTTATTGGTGTCTGAAACCACTACATGATGCTAAAATCCATTTTCCAACTGATTTGAAGCATTGTAGAGGGTAGCTGAGGAATTCATTGGAAGTTGAGTTTCCTATAATTCTTTCAGTTTTTCACATGGATTAATAGTGATTCCATTATGCTGAAATGGTACTAAGCCTAGCAGAATTGTGCAGCTTCAAAAACCAGCATAAATTTAAAAAAGGACACCTTTTCATGCCTTTCAGAGTGAAAATGTATTTTGATTGCCTATGAGAGCAAGAACACTGATGTTTGCATTTAGGAAGTTTAGGCTTCCAATAGCAGGCCCACTTTCATCTTGCTTCATCTACAATACTTAGTGAATTGCAGAAAGAACTTGTACCTGCATCACTAAGACAAATGTAATGTAATGTTAAATCAATTTTCCTAACCCTGAATTGCAATCAATCACCTACAATTTGTATTTAGAAGTCATTGATCCCCACACTTATGTTAACATACCACAAGTAGCTCCCACTGAATTGCAGAGGCCATGACTTTACTTGGTCTGTTGGTGAAAACTGCTTGGGAGATTTCACTGGTGTCTACTTTAGGGATTTTTTATCCACCTCATTTCCCCATACTCTGAAAATAGTATGAATTGATCCTAACATAACTCCTGAATATTCAAAGAGGCCTGCCATTTCCATTGATATACACTTCAATACGGCACATCACACTTTATTCTATGCGCCAAGGATTTGTGGACTTCCTTGTGACTCTGAAAAGTTATCCAGATTTTTGTCTTTTACTCTTCCTGAGCCACCATCTTGAATAATATATGTGATTCCTTTGCCTCACTGAAGGTTCTAACCCAAGTGGGGGAATATACTGTTTTCAGATCAAATTCCTATCTTTGGCATGCATCCATGCACCAGTCCTCCCAGGCATCCAGACTGTACTCAGATCAGTCCTACTGTCACCACTGCAGAACCATCCAAATAATTTGTTGGCACTATGTTTTGTTGCCCACATGGGGAATCTCCCAGTCCCATTGTCAGAGTTAAATTTTCTTAAACCCTTCCAGACTGCTAGCCTTCATTAAGTTGAGACCTGAGACCTGTCACACTGATAGTTGAGTCTAATGATTGACTGATGACTAATGTATGACTCTTCTCAGGCGTCAAAGGCCATAGTGAGAAAGTCAACCCATTTAGGGGAATAATGGGTCATTTGGGGTTGGAAAATGGTTGCAGCCTTTGAAATTTTCCTAACCTAACTGATGCACCATTCCTCAAAATATGTTGACTTTCCTGCTCTTTTGGCTCAAGCATAGAGGAATGCAGCTCTCCTGGTCTGGTTTATAATTTCTCTGAGGTTAGTTTGGGTTTAGTGGAAACCAAAAAGAGCCTATGAAATGTTCGTCTGAGTCTTGAGCCTCAAAGTGATAACATTATCTGTGAGAGAATATGGGAACAGCAATGGTACTTACTGTTTCAACAAAAACAGGCATTCTCAGCTTCCATTCAACATACCCTATCTCCCATATTCTCTATGGAGAATAATGTAAAATCATGGGAGGCTGTAAATCGCTTCCTTTCTTATGCACCAATCACTTTGGAGGACCCCTTTACATCAATTCCAGGTGTTCTTGCAAAAATCTGAGGGCGAGAGCAGTTCTAAACTTGTTTCCAAATTTGTACCTCCTCTGGGTAGCAGGGAATGGAGAAAGCATCACTTTCAACGGATAAACTTAAACAAATGATTTACAGTGTTTTCACTCAAGTCAGATGACACTTTACTTGACATAAGACACTCATGCATGTTATCCTCCCATGAAGCAGAGTCAGAATCAAGCAAATAATTGTCTAACTTGCTTGAAAAATGCTGTAAGAAACCACCCATGTGGAAGATGTTACTACATGGAAAAAATGGATGCATTCCTAATGGGTAGAAGATATAAATTCCATCTAGAGTGTTTTATTTTTCATCCTTCAGCTCCTCTCACTGGTGGCTTTCATTCATTCAATATGCTTCATGTGAATTTATTGGCCCTCATGGCCAACGAGTCTTCAGATTATCATTAAAAGAGCATATGAACAGGAAGTATGCATTCAATTCAAAAAAGTTCCAAATGAATGCATACATTATTAGGAACTGTTACCTGTTTGTTAGCTCAAACATATCATGACCCAGGAAATGAGACCTAAACTGAATAAGGATTCAAATAGGCCTATGATGAAAGTAGGCTATGCTGACAGACTATGACCTAACTTTAGATGTTTTGACAGCATTCTTTTACGAGTACTTCAGGCTTGATCTATGATTGCTAACTTGCTTGAGTTGCCATAGGGCATGCATTCAACTAGAATATCGGCCCCAGGTGGCTTAAGCCACTGATATCCTATTTTGACTGGTCCTTCGACTGGCCTAACGTTAAATCAGGCCTTGTCTAGACATACACGCCGAGGGCGAAGACTAATCTCGTTGCAAATATAGAGTGCAAGGCCTATAGGCCTAACATTCACCCTTTTATCGGCCTAGGTCATAGGTCCAGTCCTAAGGACTCTACCTATGATATGATTAAAGTAGGCCGTGACCGAGTGCAATATAGCCTCGTCTCACTTTCTTCGTCAAAAAGGTCAGAATTCTCTGATAGCATGCCATCATATCACCAATATCTCTTTGGCTAATGGAAAGCCCATGCTTAAGCCTGGCGATGGGGCTTAGGTCTAGGATGGCCTGCGTCCGAATCGGGTCGTCCACATGTCAGCATTCAATACAGATGCATCCCGAAGCCTAAAGATGTCCGCCCCCGATTTGTTTACGTAAGCTAGGTCCACTCTCTTGGATATACGGTACCATTATATGTACGAACAGTTTTGTCAGAACAACGGCGAAGTGTGAAAGCAAAGAGAAGTCTTACATATATTAACTTATCGCAGACCGAGACCATGGCCGTAACATTTCCGCCAGCGGTCATGACACCGTCACCAGGGGCAGCCATAACGAGGATGCGTATCCACGAAAGCAGCCTTCCCATTGGCTCACATTCTGGCACGACCGAGCAGTGATGTCGAATTATCTCATCGGGCAGAAGCGGAGGCGTAATACATCAGGCCTGAATTCGTATTGTGTTTGATATATATTCAACAACATTGATGATACCTCGGGTTTTTAAAGGATTCTATACCTCAGTAAGGAAAGTGTATGGTTTCGCCACACATTGATGCTTGTTCTGATCGTGTGAAAATCTTTTAAGTGAGTTGTAAATTCAGTCGCTGCCCCTAAGTCTCAGGGAAATAGGTAATGGCATCAAGGAATTCATGAACGCTGGATGACGACTGATGATGGAAACTACGAATTTCCGTGACCTCCATGCATCCACAGAACTGAGTTTTCAGGTCATCAGGTCAATTCTTCGAAGATGATGCCATGCTCACCTTCAGTATTTGGTATCTGGGCACTGCTTTGGCATTGAATTCCTACTCCCCCCCCCCCCCCCCCCCCCCCCCCCCCCCCCCCCNTTTGGGTTTGAATTCCCCCCCCCCCCCCCCCCCCCCCCGGGTAGTGGAGAATGGAGATAGCTCTACTTCCAGGAGATCCGCTTCATCAGACAATTAAAAAAACAACGACGACATTGTTAAAGGTGTCACTACTTACAGTGCTCTTATGGGGGGTTATGAATTCAATCCGAAAACAGTGTAGACTGCTGAGGAGTCGCCGGATGTAGACCATGAATACCGTACAAACGGCTATGCTAAGCGGCTGAAAAGTTGCTGATTTGTCAAACGCAATTTATGTGGCTGATTGCTCCCAGAACCAACCAACAAGTTATTCCACTGGCCCTGCTTTCATCATCGCTTTGTGCTCCCGCCCCGTAGACAGGAGCCTCAAAGTCAAATGTTTTGCTTTTCCACTCGTGTAAAATCATGTAGGAAATTTAATGATACGAAATTTGCATCTGGAAGATGCATGATATGGCTGAAACAGAACAATGCAGGTCACCTCCAGAATCCTTTATTGAAGAATCAATGAAGAGCTTTTCGCGCGTTTTATCAACCAGAAGTACTCTTTTCTGCAACCTTTAACCACTGTTGTAAAAGATTATGGAAAATGTACTTGAAATATTCTATAGAGGATGTATTTCAGTACACAAATTTTATATTCAAAAGTGCTAAGCACTGAGAGAAAGTATCATTTAGGGGGGGAAATGCCGCTCACAAGCACTATTAAAAGGGAAAACAAGACTGAAATTGATGCCGTTGACATGAATGAATCTTCTCTAAGGACTCTATTTCCTGTTCGAGAGCTTCTCCCATCTCACACGAGATGCCTCTCGTGTGGAAACAGTGACCTCGTCCCCGGTTTCCCGTTTCTTGAGAGGTCTGACGCCAGGGATATTCACCCGCCTCGTGTCTCACCGAGCAGACAGCCGCGGGCTAAAAGAATCGCCGAGTTGGCTGGAACAGAGCGAACCGACTACTTTGGTTGCAGCACTCGGTCCACTACGCCCAACCCTGGCTGAACGGGGACGCTGCACTCGCTCGGAGGAGGCTCAGTCCTCTCGTTCTTCTTACGGGAGAAGGATCGTGGCGCTGACTAACTCCGATCAGTTGAAGGAGATGCCTGCGAATAAGTGCGAGACGCGAGGCCAGCCGCCAACTGATCGATTGTAGTAATCAGAATTATTTATGTCTCCCCTGTACATAATTTTTTCCTCCTACCGTTGTGTTCGGACGTTCCTCTCGGGATATTTGGATTCTCTAGGTTATCGGCACTTATAAGAGGGAACGATCGAGGGCATCGTGTATCTTCAGCCAATCATTGAGCTGCCGACTGTTCTCGGCGAAAAGGTTGTCCGAGTTAGTGCATTCGTGCCGAAGCCGACGCACCTAGTAACGGAATTCCCAGGAGAATCGATGCTTTGACGCACTTGAAAAAACTCGAATTCCGGCCCACGGTGACGCACCATCGTGCCTGGAATCCATGAGAGCATGGAAAATTTCTTCCCTCTCCCCAATCTCCTAGTTTACCCACGTTATCGCAGCTGAATGCGGGAAGTTCGCGTGACGAAGACCTGACTTCTTCCTACGAGTACAAAGCATTTCCGGGCTTCGTCATTTTCCGTGCCATAAACAGATCAGACCCTTTACAAAGGACATCACCTGACGTTCCCCTTCAAGGAGCTCCACGAAACTCGTAAATTCCCATTACAACATTCAGTGCGAGAGAACTTAGACTCTACATCCGCCCCGCTGCAAGAAACACCACTCCTGTAGGAATGTATTCCACCATTTGAAAATGTAAAAACTCCCCTCGGCCACCTCCCGGTATTCCGTGTCGAGCAGGGCTGTGAAACTACGGCCTGCGAAAGGATCCCATCTGACCTGCTGCGAGATATTCCCATAGATGTGCGACTGAAATCTTGATATCATGGTTCCCATTGACATTGTCTCTAGAGCCGTGCGGTACTCAGGAAGCCTCGGTATTGCAGTGTGTTTGCTAATACCGACCCCTCTCTTTCCCCAATGAAAGGGAGGAAATGGAAAAGGCGGAAAGAGAGAGAAGCCATACCTTGCACTCACACTCCCTCACCCCTCACCCCCCCCCCCCCCCCCCCCCCCCCCCCCCCCCCCCCACCCCCCCCCCCCCTAAGCCATACCTTGCACTCACCCCCCCCCCCCCCCCCCCCCCCCCCCCCCCTCCCCCTCCCACCGCCCAGGCCAGGCCGACGGTCGAAGGGAGCGGGGAGGAGACACACGAGACACATTTGAGCTTGAGAACAGCATTCGCTTCCTTTGGTACTGCTGCACGCGATGACTAAACTTCGGTTCAAAACCTAGGGTGGATTTTTTAACAGAGCACTATCCGATAATGCAGCTTTATTTACTGGATTTGTCATGCATTTTCTCTGAAATAAAGCTGTTTTATCGGATGTTCTGTATCGGTTCAAAAATCCACCTCTAGACTAAGAAATACTGCATTATTTCGGTACCTGAATACGGAAGCGAAGCAGTTGGTCCCACAAAAAGTGGGATTCGATTATGTCGAAACCCTTCCGTGAAATATATTAATATTTTCCGGAATGCCTAATAGTTGTTTCCTTCCTGTCGTTTTGCTCTCTCGGTCCAACAGCCTAAATTGGGATAGTATAATAAAGTGACTCTTGCATACGAGAACTGGCGAGGAGCTTATTCGGAACGCTTTCGACTCCTACGACTATCATTTTTATGAAACAAGCTTTTTCTAGCAGATGGGAATGTGCTTCTGTAAAGTACTAAATAGCAAGAATAGAGAGACGGATAATCCTAGTTCCTTGTGCCTTAGACCTACTCATCGATTCAGGAAAAGTGGAAAAATCCAACTTTCTGAATAATCGTTACGGTAAAATGTATACAAAGCTACACCAATGGCGTATTTGTTCAGGCACCTCGAGCAAAAAGAATCCCGATATCTCCCGAAACGCCATCTCACTGATCCTCGTCTGAATCCTTTTCGCAATTCCAGGCGTGGAAGCCCAAACGCTGACGGTGTGGAAACAAGCCGACCGTTACGGGATCCCGCGTCTCGGCTACCTCAACAAGATGGACAAACGCGGTGCCGACATCCGCATGTGCCTCGAGTCCATGGCGAAGAAGCTCCACTGCCTCCCCCTCTTGACCCAAGTGCCCATCGGCGCCGAGAAGTCCTTCTCGGGTCTCGTGGACGTGGTCGATCTTCAGGTGCACTCGTGGCAGTCGCCTCAGGGCTGGACCCGGACTCCCCTTGATTCCGACGAGTCCATCGCAGACAGTGCTGACATCTGGGACGCCCGGGAGAAACTGGTGGAGTCGCTGACAGACGTCGATGACGTCTTGGCCGAAAGGCTCATCGAACTGGAGAACTCCCGAGCCTTAAGCAATGAGGAGATCAAGGCTGCCCTGAGGAGAGCCACCATTTCCATGGTCAGTGGTCCTGCTCACTCTTATCACTGCTTCACTGCTTCGGCGAAGAGAACGAACTTATTTTTCACGCTGCGAATTCCGTTCATTGTGCGCCTCTCAGTCCGCTATTGGCGTCTCTCGTATGAACTTCTTTTTTAACACCATGTGTTTCAGTACTTTCGAATACGGAGGCGAGCACTGTAGGCATGAATTAAGGCAGACGATAGAGATTTTTGCAGTTTTTAGATATGCACTGGTTACCAGCATAAAACTTACAAATGCAGATACGATTTGATTTTCCATTTGCGGATTGCTGATCGGATGCGGACGCGGATTTAAAATAAACATATATAAAAATATTTATTAAAAAAACACACGAAAGGTCTACACGACGAAATGCAGGCTTCGTCGCCTCATTAGATCTTTCGAAGGTGTTTTTCCACGATTAACGAATCAAGGAATGACTTTAATTAATGACGTCACTGCAATCATTAGGTGAAATCTAATTACGTTACATCTCCTTCTCAGCCTCATTAGCGGTCTGAAATGACCGGTGACTCGTGTATTTTTTCTCAGACGTAATTCTGATAACTCAACCTGACGATTCATCGCCAACGTTACATGACCCGAAAATAGCTATCCACGTGACCTCGGTGGGCTTGACAGACGTCATTCCGGCCGACGTCCTGCATTTTTTAACACCATGCGAAATGCTATTCCGCCCCGGTCGGAATTATTAAGTCATGGAACCCGTAAGTAATGGAACTCATCCCATAACTCATTACTTCATCCCACGAGATCTCACGGAAAGGTCAAAGGGTGATTTTTTGCTCCTACTTTGTGGTCGGTCGTGTATCCTTGCCCGGAATTTAAATCCCCTCTATGATGCGCTTAAGAGCTAATTTCTAGTGTTTACCCATGATTTCGATTTATTTTTACCGCGTTACCATGCTGATGCAAATTTCTCCAAATCCCAGGATGTATTGACTGCGTTTGTCAGCCAAAGACAGATCATCAATCCCAATGACCATCTGTGAATGAAAACTAGAATTAGGAACAGGAAGGAAGGAAAGCCACGTCAGCTCGCGATAATTCCGTTGCTACGTAGTCATGCTCTGTTCCAAATTCGAGGAGACGCGTTGCAGTCACTTTCAGCTGCGTCATAGCCCCCTTCGGGTTTTTTTCTTTTTTGCATTAGCGAACATAACGCCGACTGCTAAGCTCACCAGAACATTCCAGAAAACGGATTCTTTGCTTGAACGCATGGGAAAATCCAAGAGGAGGTCGAAAATCAAGACAAAAAAATATTGAATGTAATCTAGTGCGAGAAAATTTTCGGCACTCGGTCAGTTTCGTTGGCTCATTCATATTCATTCATTCATATTAACTCTTCAGGCGGATTAGCCGTAACTCTTTGAGCCATAAATTACTGCGACTTTTTTTTTATAAGTTGCAAATATATAAATAATTCATTTTACTGACACATTATGAAGCAAATTCCCTGAAAAAAAAGTCCGTTTAAAGCCCTTTCTGAAATCGGTTTCAAAGCTATACCATTTTTCCAGAGACATGCTTCGTGTGATATGAATGGCACGCTGAGAAACCACTTTGGTCCGAAAGCGTTTTGGGGTAATGCGATTAGGCGGGGGAGGTCTGCTTAAAAGGGCTGTTTGCCTTCATTTCATCACGTCGAGCCGGGAATTTCCCATTCGTCCAGAAAAAGATTTTTTTTTTCAGTGAGAAAGAATGAAACCAGGATTTTCTTTGTGAGCAGCCGTCGTGAGAGTCTAATCTCGCGTCGGTGGTCACTAGTGTCAGAAACGCTCGGCTGTCCGATGCATTAATCGCCCCCGGCCGTTCCCATCATTGTTCTCTTCTGTTTCCTCTCGGTGATGGGCGTTAAGAAGGCACCACTTTCGCAAAGGAAACTTGATCAAGATCCAAGTATCACCCAATTGTGCACAGTCGTTCGCGTAGCCAAGGTCACGTTTAGCCAAGGTCACATCACAAAACCAAATGGAGTTTAAGGAGAGCCCAGAGAAACCTGATCGTTGTGTGGTTATTGCTAGATCAGTTAAAAAAGAGAACTATTTCCGTATGGAGTTTAAAAGAACCTGATCGACTACTTTCCCAGAAGAAAGTGTGATGTAGTACTGTATTAGAGGAAAGCATGCGTAACAAACTTCAAAAATGCCAATGGGTTTCATCCTCAATGTGGTTTTGGATCAGTAGGAGCAATGATTGTGCAGGCCAAGCCTCAACAGGTATCGATCGTAACCCAGAATTAGAAAATAATATCGCTCTTGCTCCTGAGGACGTGATATGAAGAAAAACGTATTCGCGTGAATGAATGTGAATAAATACGGTTTATTACACTTGAATAAATAAAGTTTAATACACGAGAATAAATAAAATGTAATAAATATCAAGTGACGGTTCCAGGTAGGAATGCGCGTTAGACCCGTATGTTATGAGAGATCCTCCTGGAAGATTATTTCGTACTGTCGGTGAGAGTAGATGTGCTATTGGGCTTGATTTCTTGCTTCAAAGTCGTGGTTTTGGGCTCGTGAATCATATTTCATGTGTTAGGAATAATAAGTCAACGCGACGAGGAATCGCCTGGGTGATTCCACGTCGAGAATCGATCAGATCAAATCAGTCTGCGACTCAGAAAATAATACCGCGTTAGGGCGTTCACCAGTAAGGACTCTCTTCGTCCACAAAGAATGAGATGAAGTCACATTTATCGCTTCTTCCTTCCTCCCTTCCGCTTCCCAAAGAAACAGATTTGAGGCAAAAGTTAGACAGAGCTTTAAAGAAATGGCACCTCATTAAAAAGTTTACGCAGCCTGGCTCTTCTAGGGACCGGGCAACGTTTATGGCTAGGTACTGTATATCCCTTTACACGAGTAATTTTTTTTTTTACGGTTAGAGGTACTTTCTGGTAAGTCGAACTTCGGATAACTCGAAACGATTTGCCCGGTCCCCAAATGTTCGAGTTAACGAGTTTTTACTGTACATGATGCTGGGGGGCATTTGTCTGGATTGTTGAAAGTCGCCACCATGGGGATGAGTGCTTGCGTTGGGTCCTCGAGGTATGAGAGAAGGCTGCAAGAATTTGTGGGATCCAGTAGGGCTAGAGGGCGAGAGGAACACAAGGCTCTTCGGTTGCATTATGTTTCGATTGCGAGTGGGAGGGGTGAAGTTGCCGTCTGTAATGAGAGGGTGGAGACAAGATGAAACGACTCACCAAGCATGAAAGCTCCGATTTGACCCCCTACGAAAGTCCTCAGTTTCTTCTTGTCCGTCTTCCTGTTTGAGGCGCAAAATTGTGTAACCTGAAAATAAAAACAGGGGATCGAAAGACCTGCCGGGGAACGAAACCCATCAAAGTACCATTAAGCTAATCGGTCCATCGGTGCACCCAGACCTTTATCCGATCTTCTGCTTCATCGCTTAAGCTAGATTACGAGTATAGAGGGACGAGGGACTCCCATTCCCACGGGTTCCTCGGTAGCGGAATCACCGTTGTTCAGGGAGTGCGGTCGAGAATTGGGAATCAATGCGATGGGGGAGCGGGATGGGAAGCATGGTAACTTCGGGAACGTGCCGGCAAGCCTGTTTGCTCTTGTCACTCTCTCTTTCTCTCTCAATTTACTTACATGTCGCCTACGCAACGTTAACGTCAAAGATGGCAATTTTTCATGAATGGGAATGGTTCTCAGAAGCTTTAGTGTGTTCCATCAATCTCAACTCCGTTTGAGAGGGTATTGAGGATCCCTTTGGATCCATCACCGAGACGCAAAAAACTCCATTTCTGTCAGAAACTGTCGACCAGCTGTTACTGTTGCATTCATCACCGGAAAGTTCATGAATGAAATAGCTTCTTTCCCGTACCAGTGCTCCTCGCGCTTTTATCCGTCTCTTGGGATTTATTTAAAGAATACGGTTCTTGGCCATGCAAGAGTCAATTTCAAGGAACGGAGTCACGCATCTGGGAACCAGAGCGGCATGTGAATGAAACCCATGGGAGTGTGAGGGAATGGAAATAGCTAATTTTCCTCGAGAGCAAAATGGAAATGAAAGACAGTCCGGGACCAGGACGGAAGTCATAGCAGCGGGAACGGTGCAGGATTTGAAAGGATGATTCAAGCCCCTCTCTAATTACAGTCAGGTCTCGAACTCTCCAAGTGGCTTTTAAGCTCTAGATTTCATGGAAAGACTCCATTCATGAATGATAGATCTAGGAGGTAAAGACAGGTCTCGTGCTCTTTGAACTCCTTCAACGTGAGCTGAAAGAGTCCATAAAACCCTCCCAATCCACGCCGATCCCGCACCTAGTAAAATATGGGAATATGATGGAACTCACTTTGTTAACAAGAATAACGGGGTCGTCGAACATGTCAGCGTGACCGTACGAATACGCATTGTTCATCCACTTCGCACCAGTGAAAGCGGCATAAAACCAGTCGGAAGAAATTCCGGACACCGAGCAGCTGAAAGTATAGCGACCTCTGTTCTTCGCTGAAACGATCAGAGAAATCGTCTTGCCCAAACCTCATCGCATCGTGTCAGCACCGAATCATGACCTGAGTACCTGGGACTTCGTCGAGTTCCGTCCTGATGATGAGCAGGGGCATTTGTAGTTGGAAGGGCGTGTTCACCGTGATCGCCAGCGACTCCTTGATGCGAAAGGGGTTCGTGGAGTCCACGGGAGAGACGAAGGCCAGGCCGAGGAAGTTATCGCACTTGGGGTAGTAGTTGAGGTATTCCAGTGCGATGTGGGCACCCCCGCTCTGCCCTCCGAGGAAGGTCCTCGAATAGTCCAGTTGTGAGGTCCCCAGGAAGGGTACGAGCAACTCCAGTGCCTTCATCGTCTGTGATGCGGGACATCGTACTTAATATTTTCAGAGGTGGCAGAGTCGCAAATAAAATATCAAGTTTCCTAAGTTAAAAAAAATATCAATAATTAAATCAAAAAGTTCAAGCAAAAATAAATAAATTAGTGACAATCTAAATTCATTATTTCAATCATGATTTGAAGGTATCACGGGTGCACAGTGTAGCAAAATGCTCTAAACATGTTCCCCATCGCATGAGTTTTTGACTTGCTGCGTGCTTACTAGGCAATTTGTGATTTCAAGTCATTATGGGTCAAATCAAAACCAAATATATATTTTCGAATCAAATCAAAAGGCGAATTTGATTTTCCGCAGCAGACTCCAAACCAAATAACATGATGTGATTTAAATCAGATTAAATGCAGATTTAGATGCGATTCTGTCCTTTTCAAATTTTGAGGCGTTTACTGTGCAAGTAGACAAGGCATGTTAACCGTGTGCTGCTCACCTTGCGCAGGTACTTTACTTTATAACTTGTCTGCGGCGGCATGACGATGCGCGAGGGATAAATGACGGCGAACCCCAGACTGGCAATGTGCGACATGACGCTCTTCGCCCCGAAGGCAGGCGTCTTCACTGCGGAGAGATCAGCGCGTGAGCGACGCCGGGTCGGGTGTGAGCAGCGAGAGAGGACAAGGTCAAGGTCACTTACTGTCGAGTCCGGTGAGGAAGTAGTAGACGGGATACCTTCCCGGTCGGCTGGGGATCCAGATGGATACTTTGAGAGGGAAGAATCCGAAGGTATAAAATTTTACCGGTAACTGCTTCCTATAAGAGAATCCAGCCATATCAGTCATACAAATCTCTGATTAATCTATCATTAAACCTTTTTTCATGGCATTTAAAGATACATCAATGACGGACATGTAGTACGACACCCACTTCAAAAGTTTCACGCTGTCGTCATTCAATTTCTCATTTCACATGAATGTAAATTCAGTTTGTGTAAACACTGTCACCCTCTTGAATATGGATGGACCGCCTCGGGACTCAAACGGTTTTTGAGCGGCCATATAATAAATCACCCCTCCTCGCAATACCCAGTTTTGAATTTACTATCTTGCAGCAATTTCTTTCATGGCATTATGCATGCTTGTTATCTGGTCCATTGGGTCAATCAGATACACTTGTCATTCTCTTCATGCTCGGTTCCTGTGATGTCGTCTGATTTGTTTTTTGTTTTTTGTTCAGAAGGCTTCAGGTACTATTAACTCTTGATAACTCGAACCCATTAACTCGAATTCCTTTCTAACTCGAAGAAACTGCGTTTCCCTTTGAAAGTCCCATAAGGACAATTAATTTCTCCCATTTGTCGACCAGTCATGGGTGCACCCAGTCAAAAATTTTTCTCCATATATCGTCGGCCCATACCTGAGGCGGTTCACTAATTTCCGGCGACTAATTGAGCCGGCCTAATCACCTTTGTGCCGCAGTTGCACCATTCATCGTCCCTTCACTGGGCGACACATGGCACCAGCGGCATCGTGCAGTTAATGGGCTGAGAAGGTTCCAAAAATTGGCGTGAGATGGAGCCTAAGTGGTTATAGTCGCGAGTCACTTCCCAGATTCTACCGAAATGAGTCACCTGTGCATTCGACACATTTCCCTACGGTTTTCCGCATGGATTTCAGAGGAATTAAATTAAATGGATTTCCTCTAAATATTTCTCGGATGATGTAACACAGTCAGGGGATAAACCAAGAAATTCCGGCCCCGGAGGTTGGTGGGAGGATACTTTACAATCAACATTATGGGTTGAAATGTATCAAATGAAAAATGTTTGAGCGTGCGTGAACCTCTTTCAACGCAATCGCGCATTTGGAAAGTATCGTCGAACGCGAAGGTGCCGCGAAAGCACGCCAAACCCTTCTGACTGACTTTTCCCAGTGACTATGCGTTAAATGAAGAGGTGTTACATGATTTGGAATACTGAATACATTTATTTACTGCTTTGTAGCGTATAGAATCTAAAAACCTCCATAACTACGAAGTCTCGTTAACTCGAATGTCCCTTGGACTTGGAGTTATCGAGAGTTGACTGTATATTAATTGTGTATGATAATTGTGATTACATTATTTCCCTGGGCTAGATTTTTCCTTGCCCAAATGCAGCTGAAATGTATATGGTGATAAATACTTCTTGGTGATAAATGCAGGCCAAGAAGGAAAGAGGACGGGGGGCTGAGTCCTATTGAACCCCCCAGCCCCCCCCCCCCCCTTTGCGTACGTCATTGGTACTGCGCCATGTGTTTACAAGATAAACGTGCGCCATATGTTTACAAGATAGACGTGCGCCATGTGTTAACAGGATAGACGTGCAGCATGTGTGCACGTCTGTCCCGTATGGAAAATAAGCTAATGGGTTTTATGTATACAAATTAACTGTAATTTTTACATTAAAAAACCTATGGACTTAGGCAAAATTTCGTGACCGGCGCTTTCGTTGCAGCTTAAATGGTCGCGGACGAAACGTTGCAAGCCTGTTTCGTCGTTGCAATATTTCGTTGCAGACACAGATCGTCGCCCAAATGCGGCGAGGCACTAGCTTGCAGACAAGAGTGAAAAAATTCGCATCAGGGAATGGGGTACTGGAATTCTGATTTCTATCAGTTGGGGAGGGGAAAGAGAAGGGAAGGAATAGGCCTGTCTGTCGTTCTCGGCGGTTTTTTTTGCTGCACCGTTCAAATGCAAATTTGAATTTTCGTGAGCATGACACTAGAATGGGTCATGTATTATGTGCAGCAGTGGTTCTCAATCTTCTTTTAAATCTGCAGATCATTTTCGGGATAGAGGGGACCTGCGCGGACCCCCTTCGCTGCCGCGTGTATTTGTAAACTTATAAAAATTAGTGCAAGTAATTTAGAGGAAAGTGTTACCCAATTCGGCTGAAGGCGTAAAACTCCTTTATGAAATATTTTCCATTTTTTCTGTTATTAAATTTTGACCAGGACCACTTGAGTCCTCGCCACGGACTCCCTACAGAGAGACGTTGATCTTCGGGGATAGAAAATGCACCAGGAAGGGTAACTTTTAACTGTCGAGAGACAAATTGACTGTGGCATACGTAGGTGAGCTACCGAGTCGTAAAGGTAGAAGGGCGTGGCATGCACAAAAGAGCAGCGCACAATGTTGATTTATGACTTCTTTACTAATTCACGAGCTGCAGTTAATGTCAGATGCAATTTAGATCGCTCGTCTAAGGAGTCCGTCATGCTTGGGCTGAGACGTTATCATATGAAATGAGGCCCTCATGACAAAGGAAGTGCGACCAAAGACGCTCGCGGCTCCGATTGCATCATGCGTCAAAGTGGCACTTCAGTCCAACATTTATGGCTAAATTATGAGCAGGTTGAGTCAGTGTTACTATTGCTAATTTAAATATAACTACATGTATTACCCTATCAAAATCACTTAAGGGATTTGAACTTCAACAAAGCCCTCGTTACTGTCCGCGCGTTTCTTGACAACACAATCAAAAGAGTCGGAAAAACCTATACCTGATTTTTAGTCTTTGGGTCCGAGGAGCCCGATTTAGGTTTATTCGAATCAGCTGTTAGGTTAAGCCGCATAGGTTTGCAGTCAGACCCAAAAAGGGTTATTCTTAATTTGGCTATTTCAGCTTCATCACTTTTATTTTAATTTTAGACCACTGAGTGATGAGATGAATCATTCGTAATGAGCGTTGAACATCTCTCGGATTTTTCGACCCAATTTTTTTGGGGTCATTTTAGAAAATTCGTTATATACGCGGCAATGTTTCACTTGAAGCTCACCGAATTACCCAACGTGTATGAGTGCTGCAAGGCATTATAATGTGCTCAGGCTAATCCAAATCGTGGCTCGCGGGGACTCACTGGTATGGATCAATCACGGATTCCGTATCTTGTATCGTCAGGGCAGCGACGAGGCAAATCACTAACACTTGCCGCATGGTCACGTGTTCATTGAAACGGCAAGTTACGAATTCGTTTCATGATAGTCCTCACGCTTCAGCACGCCCTCGAAGATATCTGCCAGAGAATTACGAAGGAAATGAAAAGAAGGATCCGCAGGTCAGGGGCGGGGTAGGGAGTGACTGTCCGCAATGGATCTTTTCGAGGTCAATGGGATAGGCGAGGAGTAAAAGCTTGAACTCCCACGTTTTTTCACCAACCGAGGACTTCCAACACGTCACTGACCAAGGCAACGTTGTGATCGACGACGATTTTTTTCCCTCGTTGCTTACATTTGACGCGTAATTAGCATTTTTCTCTCTCGGTGAATTCGACTCGAGTCTCGAATAGGTGTTTTGACGGACCATCAGTGGTGTATTTCTCTTCGTATTTCGATGGATTGACTAAAGGCTTCGTTTATGATTTAAACAATTGATGCTTGTCACCGCTGATTTCCTTGCGCGATATGAGAGCACTCAATTTTCTAAATGACTCTGGCATCCTTCCAGAATTGAAATCCAGAATAATATATTGCCGTGGTCCAATTAGTGTCCGTGTGGAGCGTGGGAGGAGAACATTCACGAAAGGACAGGGCTGAGGCCGTTCTAAATAGGTGATTTACTGATCGTAATCTTGGCATGGAGGTCCATTCACTTCCCATTGCGTTCCACATGGAAGCCTTCCATTGGATAGGTTGGGGCACGTTCCCCCCCCCCCCCCCTCCTTCTGGTGAAGAACAATACTCAGGGGTTGCGCTTAGTTTTTTTTTTTTTTTTTTGCCCCAGCCTCCTGACCATGCGTCCTGGGACCCCCCGTGACGCACAGGCAGAAGGGCTAAGGCTGCTTGATTGAATATCTTACTTGGTTATGGGATCCACCGTAGGGGTCCCGGTAAGAAACCCTTACAGTAAGAAACCTAGCACGACCCCTGTTATTCTGTTTGTCGAGAAATTAGCGTCAAAATAGTTTTGATTCAATGAAATTCACATGCCTGGGATTGGGCTTCTCTGGTGTCATTCGTCACAAGGTCAAGTTCGTACAGTATATAACCTGGCTTTAAGGAAGTTCTGAAAACAGGACAAAATAAAAGAGAATTCAAAATTTGCGACTCATTGGAATTCCATTTTAGATCCTGAAAGTGAGCCTTGAGATATGGCAATGGCAGACAAATCCATTAATTCATGCAAGTGAATTTCCTGGAAACTGCGTCCGCAGATTAAATCAAGGCTGATGAAAGCCTTTACACGTGATTAGGTACGTGGGTTCCACTGGCGTATATCCTTTTCGGGGCTGCACAGCCTACTCAAATGTGAATTCGTCATGTCATGACCTGCCCCACCGCCCCTCCTTCCGCTTTTCTCATTTTGAGCTCCCCCTGACACCCGACGGGGGAGAGGGCAGGGGTCTCGTGGAGCGGATTCTTATTCAATACATCGACCAGGCACGCCGTTCGGTCACGTTCCCGGGAGATGGAACGCCATTGCGCGTTCCGGTCTTTTTTTTCTGGTGAAGATTTTTTTTCCCGTAATGAATTGTATAACCTTTCTCGATTGATTCTTTGACGCATTCCCTCGTCAACCTCGGGAGGAAAGAGAGAGAGAGAGAGAGAGAGAGAGAGAGAGAGAAGGGGCGATATGTGAAGATAAGATCGGAGTAACAAAATTTATAGTTCCCTATTGTCCGATAGAGCATAATATTTCAAGAATTTGATCCGTTTTTATTATAACAATTTCAACAGTGTATCCCTAAAAGAAAAAGACCTCGTTCTTAATAGGAATAGTCATTATACAAAGTCCTTATTGAAAAGCTTTGTGTACTGACCCTTCTAATTCATACTGTCGCCCGGTTGTCAGATGACAAATGTTACTTTCGGGCTGTGTCGTGTGCCATCTGTAGCTCACAGGGGCATCATTCTATCGTTCGAGGCACTGTTTTGTGCTGTATATGCAAGCTAGGGATACAACAATATTATGTTGGTATTGGTTCGATATTGAAGATATTGATAAATGTATGCAATCCGATATTTTACTCTTTCGATGCCAATCTTGATGGATTGGTTGCCAGGTCCCACAATATCAGCGCAGGATGCCAGTTGGCGTCGGGTGTTCTTTGGTCTAACTTTGAATTCGGATTATTGGGGTTTTTACAATCGGAGTCTTGGAAACATCTGTGCATTCATCTGAAGCATTGATACGACAGCAAAATATATCATTATCGATTGCTGCGAGAAACGGGAAGAAGAAAGAACGGAAATTACCTCCGACAAGAATATCCGGCCTTGTGTGACCATCCTTCACGATTCGGGGTCTATTCTGTGCGGTATCAAGCAGGGAAGGGCCGGAAGCCAGTCCGGATGGAGAGAGAGTGAGAGAGATAGAGATAGAGAGAAGTAAAAAAAAAAAAAGCATGTTTCTTTATCTCCATCTGCTCTATCTTCCCACATATTTTAGGAGCCACAGCCGTTTCGACTTCGGTTTTCTTGGTTACTTTTATAATCGTTTTCTAGGTTCAGTCGAATCCCATCATTTTTGCACCGGAAAAAATTCTGAAATTTTCCTTCTCAGCTGATGCATTGCCAAGCCTGATACGATGGTACTGACCATGTATCACGACGGCTCTAATTAGAATTTATATTCTACACGGACCTAGTAGGAAATGAGCCAACTGAAATAAAACACCACCCTCGTGAAGAGTGACGTCCTTGCAGTGAAATGAATAGGCCTTGGTATGTCTAATTGATGGCTCAATCACCACGCACTGTTGAACAGTGGTTTGTGGGGGACAATAAAAACGAAGGAAAAGCGGGTGAACCGGATGTCATTGGCAGATTTGCTTAGATGCATACAATGGGGGAAAGTAGACTGACAATCTGTCATGCATAGAAAGCTGATGAGGCAGTGAATTTGGCATAGGAAAAAAAACAAACTTTGAAGGAGAGAGAATGAAAAATTTGGAATCTCAATTTTCTATTCGTATTGCTAACTTCATTAAAGTGCTACTCTTTCAATACCGGTTATAGTTATCGGTACAGAGCGTTGGAATATCGTAAAAATACAATATAGTTATATTCCCAATGCAAACGTACGAAATTGAAGCCTTCGGAAGTATACGGCCAAGTATGAGGATGATGAGCTGCAGACGCAGAGGTCCTCGCAGCGGCATCACTCAGACGGTCGCGGAAGGTCGCGGAAGCGAATCGCGAATCTGAAGGTCGCGGAAACGCGTCCCGTGGAGGACGATCGCTTCGACCTCGCGGTGAAGCTGTGACTCCGCGTTGCCGCTGATTCCCCGGTTGAAGACGTTCGCTCGTGAGGTTGAAGGCTGCACTGCTGGATTTGTGGGTCTTAGTGGAAATTACGTTTTACGAGGAAAACTGTGATTATTCGTATCGCAGCAGTGGGTTTTACACCGACAGTCAAAAAGTTTGGAGTGAATTCGCACGCAAGCGGTTTTTTTTTAAAGGGGGGGGGAGGAATATTTACAAAGTTCGATCCAAAGGGAAAATAATGTTTATATCTACACCGGGGGGATAGGAGACTGTGGGTGACATGCATCATATCCGTTTAACTCTAAACTTGTCTCGTTTCGTAATGGGCGTCAATGGGAATAAGATAATCTCCGACAAACGGATTCCCGTAGAGGACCCTTGTGAGATCAGATTAGTTTAAGTTAAACAGATCTGCATGCCACCCTATAATAAACGTGCTTAGCACGTCGTTAAACTAATCCGATTCATCAGTTGTTTCGTCACGCCGGCACTCGGAAGCACAACGTCTCTGTATTAAGGGTGGATTTTTGAACAGAGAACTATCCGATAATGCAGCTTTATTTCTGAGAAAATGCATTATAAATCCGGTAAATAAAGCAGCATTATCGNCGGCACTCGGAAGCACAACGTCTCTGTATTAAGGGTGGATTTTTGAACAGAGAACTATCCGATAATGCAGCTTTATTTCTGAGAAAATGCATTATAAATCCGGTAAATAAAGCAGCATTATCGGATAGTACTCTGTTCAAAAATCCACCCTAAAACTTATTCTAAAACACCCTAAAACAATCTATGGTTGGTTTCAAATAAAATGTGCTAGTTCCGTCACAGTCGTTTAGTTGCAGTTTCAGCTCCATTATTTTTCATTAATCGTCAACACGGGACCCCGAGAGCTATAACCAGACGAGAACTATAACTGTCTACACGGTGGCCATAAAGTCAAGCATCATAGGCATATTACATTATTTGGTAAAAATGTTTTCCTTCAAATTCCACACTTGCGCAAACGCTTTATCCAATTAGCCCGCACACGGAAAAGTGTATAGCTTCATCCATATTCACAGATTCACAACTCTGTGTCATGCGTTCTTTAAGGTGCTACGTGTCTCGTATCTTAACACTAATGTAACCCCAACAGAAAAAAAAATACATTTGGGTCAAGTCCGGTGATTGCGGGGCCCATTTCACTCGTTCTTCTTTTGAAAGAGCATTTATTTCAGCAGTATGATAAATACCTTTAAAAGAAAAACAGTTACTACAGCATGATGCTTGACTTTATGGTCACCTTGTATCCTTGACTTTATGGCCACCATCTGACTTATCTAAAATGGCAATGAAAGGGAGTAGGAAAGGACCTAAAGTGAGTGCTGACCCTCTTTACCACCGGTCACCGGTGCCATTAGCTATGAAGTTAGAATTAATCTCAGTTTGGGCCCTCTAGGGCAGAGGTCGGGAACCCTTTAGGCCATGTGAGCCATATTAAGATTGAGCTAAGTGCTTGTGAGCGAAAGATTTTCAAAACAACACAATTTTTCCTGAATTTCGCAACAGACATGTGTATTCTTTGATTCATGAGAAAAATTAAGAACAACCATGTTTTTTTTAGCCATGATTCAATAAGCCAAACTATTTGGCTCATGAACCATAGGTTCCCGACCCCTGCTCTAGGGGGAATTTCTCTGGCAAGTCAAGCACCGATCATGAGAGTTGTTCCCCTACTGCTTACCTTTATATGACGTGTTCATTCATCCTCCCCTGGCTACATCATTACTCAGAGTGGTCCTCAATCTTTTTTTTTTTTAACTAGCGGCACGCTTTGAATTACCTAGAAAATCCCATTCACCCAAGCCCTGGAGACGTGAGTATTTTGGCTCATGAGCCAAGGGGGTCGGGGCAGAAAGAAGGCTCTAAAGGCTGATGTCGGAGGGAAGAGGAGAGGGTGCCGAGCGAAGGTGCTGAGTTATGATGCGACGGAGCGCTGAGGGAAGTTGCGACGGAGGTGTTGAGCGATGATGCGAGGGAGGTGCTAGGCGGGAAACTTGCGGGACGGACTGAACGCCGTCTTAGGCCGAGGTTGTATGGAGGAAAAAGTTTTTCCTCGGATTTTTCCCTCACGATTATGCATGAGTAAAAAAAAAAACGCAATTTCATTTTGAGGACCACCCCTGGGGATCATCCTACCCACTCCCAAGGATGGGTGGGGCAGTCGCCTCTCCCCCACCTATGGCGAACACGCGATTGTATCCGCGATGGTTCTTTCGGTCATCTCGTTAGTTCGTGGCCATAGTTGAGATGATAAGCACTCTTTAAAAAATTAGGTTTCGCTTCCTAGGAAATTTTCGCTCTGCAACCACGGTCTGCCAGAGTTCCCACAAACTTGCAGAAGCCTTGGAGATGAGATTACCGATCTTGTTTTCATATCGCCCTTCACTCGAGAATCGGAGTGCGATGTACTTAAACTTCAGCTCGATACAGGGTGGTCCAAAAAAATGTAAGTGAAATGAATGCAAGCAATTTGTTAATACCCCGCAAATGAATATATTGAGGTATTTCGGTTCATTATAATCACTTGAAACGAAAAGGGGGACAAAACGAACTTCGCTTACCTTCTTTTGAACCACCCTGTAGTTCTTGCAAAATCGAGAAGTACTTTCTCTGAAGTCAAGAAGAACTCATCTAATTTAATAGTGACGTATTATATATCTTGAATCTTTGGCTCACATTGATAATGTTGAGAACTTAAGGGATTCTACATCTGGACTGGAAGTATTGAAAAGTACTGACCGATGAGAAAGCATCTTTATAGCAAAACCTGCTGAACCACATGAACCCAATGCACAGGATTTCTTGAGAGAATCATAACCAAGGTTTTAGGGGACGCCTTAGTTTCCTTCTAGTCGCTGTACATTTGGAATCGAACCGATCCAGCAGAACTTCAGTTTGGACTAGGCCGAGAGGATGGCATCCTCAGAGAATTATCTTTACTCAGAAGCCACCGATATCGATCCCCTTCCATGTTGCACCTACGAATCCTGTCCATGCACGCACGCCTTTTCTAGATCCACAGAACACGTGTAAACC
The DNA here is from genome assembly GCA_905338385.1 of Darwinula stevensoni. NCBI lineage: Eukaryota > Metazoa > Arthropoda > Ostracoda > Podocopida > Darwinulidae > Darwinula > Darwinula stevensoni. The sequence goes on along the minus strand of CAJPEV010000006.1, from coordinate 47,425 downwards.
TCTCTGACGTCATCCCAATGTCTCTCTCGAATCTGATGGAGAGCACCATGCATCGGCTGGATGGCTCCCGCGTCCGTGCCGTCACGACACCGCAAAGGTGGACACGGGCCAAAGCGTCAGCAGCACCGTAGCACCACCGCTCGGAAGGTTATAAGGTTTTCAAATTTGAATTTCACTCGTCGACCTTCGGGTCCTACTTCTAATTACTTTCCTTGGAAGTATTCTCCTTCCGCCGGCAGGTTGCGTGAGGGGAAACTTGTAAATCTGTCTCCGATTCCGTTGATCATGGCTTCTCTTGGGTATTCCTGTCAGAAACTCGAAAATCCCAGCTTCTACCGTTGGACTTGAACGGGCACATGGCACATGCTTGCTTCCCTGGCCCGTGGACAAACGCGATATTTCCCCCCCCCCCCCCCTCTCCAAGAATACAACCATATAGGCATTTTCACAGTTTCTGGCAACAAAATGTTGCTCAGCATTCGGAAATGTTTCCCTGCAACTGAGAACATTTTCAGATGCAGCAGAACTCGTCTGCGAAGTTATTTCCTGGCTAGGCGAAACCCCGCTACATCTCCTCGGATCGCCCTAGGAAGCACCACGACTCGTGGACAAAAAAAAAACGTGTTAGTCTTCGAATTTAAACCCAGAGAGATGTCGCGCATTGAGTTGACCGCTTATCACGGAAATAATGCCTACCTTCGCTTCATGGTTTTTCCTCTTAAACTTGCTACTTTTTATCTGTGTAAAGATGTCCCTTGTGGCGAACGTCGATTTGATGAGGTCGGTCAGAATTTTAATGGATAGGAATGTGGATCGATAAGAAAAAAAGCGTTTCCCCAATTACGTGGGGCAGGTCTCAGAGAGGCGGGAGGGGGGAGTGGGGGAGTGGGGGGGGGGGGGGCGTGAAAAAAAAATTGGAACTTGAGAATGGAGAGAGTGTGAGAAATGATGGGAAATAACACCCCTATGGATCTCCGAGCTACATGCAATACCTTTTTTCATCGTTTCCATTAACTCTCCCCTTTTTTGCAATACATTGTGCTTTTGCTTATTTTTGTTAAAAATTGACCAGCTTAGTGATCCGATAACCGAACTTTTCAGCAGCTCATCGGAAACCAGTAAATATTCATTACCCCTAACATAAACTAAATCCATTGCAAGGATGTGTTGCAAAACGATGTGGGCCCTTGAACGTCACCAAGAATTGGAATTAATTTCTGCATACCCTGTATTTTGAGCTTCTCTTATGCATTCTGGTGTATTTTGCTATATGCCATTTCCCCATCGAATGCCTTTTACCGACTTTCCGTCTGCTCGAACGAAGGAAACCGAAATTTGCTTATCGAGGTTATGATTCAGAAAACGGTATCAGATTTTTTGCACAGTCGTATGAACGACAAAGTCGTGTTGCAAATCAATGCCTATTCGTATTTAAAAGCCTACGCTTTGCACAGAAGTTAACAAAAGGGAGGAAAAATAAGTGAAAAAGAGAAGGAATCCACCGCAAATGAAAAAAGGAACAGCTCTCTATGGTATGTGTTCCGAGGTGAAAAGAATTTGCTAGCAGAAAAAAAAAATACAGTGACACCTGCCTTAACGAATTTATTGCCACGCCTGTCAATGTAACAGACAGTTACGCGAAGAGTGAACAATCAGCAGTACAGAACTTGGCAGTGAGCGTGTTGAAGACAGCAGGAATCAGAGACAGGGCATTAATGCCCTGTCTCAGAGGGCATTCCCTCGGCTCTTGCCAGATGTCCGTCGAGTGGGGACGAAGGCTTTTTCGCGTTTTCACGCCTGTTGAGAGACACTCAGCGCCCGAGAGCTCAGTCATCGTGCCCTTGAGTCTTTCTCTGAAGTACTCTATGAATCATTCCCCGTAAGCTGAGACTGACATCAATGGTAGAAACCCGCATTTAGAAGAGCTGAAGGGATTCTCACCCATCTTTCAACATTTTCGGCCGCCCCACGACATCGCTAACCAGAACATCGAAGAGTAATTCAAGTCTTCCCGGTGCATACTAAATGGAATTTCTCTCTCACCTTCGCCCTCCGACACCATCAAGTGTTTACATGCAAGCGAACAGAAAAGCGCGGGAGGTCCGGCACTCAGCCACCGACATTTCACTCGGCTAACGGTGGAATGATGAATCGACTGCGAAAATCCCAGTAGGCTGAGGCTGAGGCGAGGACCGAGAGAGATTGACTCGAGGGTCACTGCATCTCATTCATCAGAACTCGACCGTTTATGCAAATGAGGACGCACGCTTAAGGAGTTTTGGGATCCTCTCGCTCCCTTCACCGAGAATTGTTACGTGGAGGGCCGATAATCTGTTCTATCGCGGATTGGCCTCGTGATAATCGGCAAGGGTATTGATCGGGCATTAATAATTAAAGATCTGATGAAGCAGCAGGTTTGATTTTTTTTTTCTTGCTATCCAAACTGTTCAGATCGATCGATCGATTTGGGTTTCGTCTGTCTCCTTGCATTAATATCCCGAATTCCGTTTGGGTATGCCGTCATTTGGAAGAACCAGAGACGTCTGATCGTTCTGACATAAGGCAACAAACAACAAAATAAAACGTTCTGACAACAAAATAAAAGACAGTCATATTGACAGTTGCGTTCGATCCTCGACAAAAATGCCACAATGCAATTCGAAATCCTTTCTATATTTGTCTGTCTTGTCCCCTGAAGATGCCAATCAATCAATCATTCCAATCAATCAGTCATTCAAGAATGAAGGGAGCTTCCCATGTCGGTCACAAGTGAAACTTGGTGCAATGAGAGACTTTGCATGCGAATGAAGCATTCCTGCTCACTAATGAGCATGGGCATTGAGTATGAGGTGTTCTGCTCCGCAGTTTTGCGCCTCCGTAATTTAGAGAAGCTGTTGAATTATTAAAATATTAAAATACTTATTTAGCGTGTTATTGTTACTTGAAATTACTGAAAGATATTTGCCACTACTGTAGCGCAAAATTGTCAGAATTTCATTTTTCAAAAGTGGAATTAAGCTCGCGTTTCAGCAAGGATTTTCAACTCTTGATTTAACTGAAGCGAAATTCTTCGTTGACGAAAATTCCCGACTAAAGGCGAAATTTGGCTGCGACGAAAATGTCCCGTAATTTTTTTTTACACGAAATTGTTCGTCCGTAACGAAAACCAACCCAGAATTCCGACACTTTCGTCGATGTTCGCGTTCTCCGTCGTACTTTTTTTTTGTGAATTTAATGTCTTGAAGACATCAAAGGAGCCCACTTCCCGAAGATGTCCATCGACGACGTCAAAGGAATCATCAAGGCACCTTGCAGTGACCTTTTGTTCTGGGGATCCCCCGGAACCTCTCAGCCGAATCGATCAGATCGATATTTCGACCCCGAGAGGCAGAGGCAAACGGCAAAACTCACCCCCGACCTCCTTCCCCCCCGCAGAAATGCGTGCCCGTCCTCCTCGGCAGCTCCCTGAAGAACCTGGGCGTGCAACCCCTGATGGACGGGATCGTGTCGTACCTCCCGAGCCCCCTGGACCTGGGGAGGAACTACGGCGACCTCTACGACGACGACCTGTGCGGCTTCTCCTTCAAGAGCTGCCATGACGCGCACAAGGGCTTCCTCACGTTTCTCAGGCTTTATTCGGGGTCCATCGCACCGGTTAGAGAAAAAAAAATAAATTATTTTTTAGCAGTTGGTGGTGGATCTGTGATAGATGGTACCAAATTTCTTTCTGCAGCTGCCAATTATGATGGCGAACCTTGGGAAATTCTAAAAAACGGAATTCGCACAGAAGAAGGAAAAGGGATGTCTTTTGCATCAATTCTCACGCTTCCAGCTACTGGTTCTGAAATGAATTCTGGAGCTGTGGTTTCCAGAAGAGCTACTGGTGAAAAATTAGCAATGGGAGGTCCTGGTTTGTTCCCACTATTTTCAATTTTAGATCATGAAGTGATCAAATCTATTCCGAAAAAACAAATTGCTAACGGAATTGCAGATGCTTATACCCATGTTTTAGAACAATATATGACACTGAAAACTACGGCAACATTGCAAGATAGATTTGCAGAAAGTATTTTGCTCACTTTACAAGAAGTAGCGCCCAAAGTTTTGCAAAATGATTTTGATTATGATGCTGCAGCCAATTTTATGTGGAGTTGTACCATGGCTTTGAATGGTTTGATACAAAAAGGTGTCACTTCAGATTGGGCGGTTCACATGATGGGACACGAACTAACAGCGCAATTCGGGATAGATCATGCTAGAACTTTGGCAATTATTGCACCTTCTCATTACCGCTATAATTTGGAAACTAAAAAAGAAAAATTGGCGCAATATGCACAAAGAATCTGTGGAATATCAGAAGGTACCACAGAAGAACAAGCACTAAAAGGTATTGATAAAATGGAGGCGTTTTTCCAAAGTTTAGGAATCAAAACAAAGCTTTTAGATTATACCGAAAATTTTTCTGGTGTTGCTGAAAAGATAGAAAAAACCTTCATCGAAAGAAATTGGTTGAAATTAGGAGAAAAAGGAATTGTAAAACCAGAAGATGCCAAAAAAATAGTGGAAATGGCGTATTGATGGTTGATTGTTTTTTTTTAGTTACTTAATATTATCAAACATCACTTATTACCTACTAATAAGACCAACTTTAAAAAAAACATTTTGTTCCAACATCAATCATCATAGTTTTTTATTAATTTTAACTTGAGTTTTACTTTATATTATTGTTAATATTTCGCTGAAAATTCCACCCAAAAAAGTGGAAAAATAAAAAAATATACCCTAAATTTAATTTTCTAAAATTAGAATCAAAATTCAGTAATGAAAAAATTAGTCTGTCTTCTTATTTTATCTTTTTTGTTCAGTTGCAAATCTGTTGCAGTCCATCATAATCTGGCATCGGTTTCAGATTCCAAAAATTTTAATTGGAATGGAGCCAATCTCTATTTTCTCCTCACAGATCGGTTCAAATTAGTAACCGCTTTTTTTGGAATGGTGGGACAATTTTATATGGTTGCCGTTGTAGGAATTATTATATCCAAATTCACTTCTAAATAATTGTTTTTCAAGTATTTAAAAAACTAAATAACACTTGATTTATTAAAATTTTATAAACTTTATTATTTTAATTCCATTGTACTTCCTGCCAAAACATTATAAATTTTCTCATTCATTTTTATATAAATATCAAAAGAACTTGTATTGGTAACGATATCTTTATTTATAGAAAATTTTAAATTTCTAAAAGCGTTGATATAATCCACTAATCCAATATGTGTTGTATAATAAATAGTTGGATTATTAGATAGTAATTTGAAGAATTTTTCGGTTTCTTCCCATTTATTTTGATCGGTTCCCATTTCCCAACTGTGTCCCCAAATGTCTAAAACGGCAAGGTCTTTTGTTTGCAAAAAGTCATTTATTGTTTTATAAAAAATTTCCAATTCTTTTTTGTCTTTTTCAGGTTGATTAGGCTCCCAATATGCTTTTGCAAATTGATGTATTGTTGGAAACCAACGCAAAAAATCTTTAGGAATTTCAAAATTATAAGTATCTCCAACCGTTCTTGCATATTCAATTCCTAGTCCATCAATTACCTCAATTACAGCATCATTGGTATTACCAAAAGGATAAGCCATTCCTCTTATAGGGTAACCCATCAAGCGTTCTAGTTCTCTTCTATCTTCTACAATTTCATAAACTACATCTATTTTAGAAATGTCAGGTAAATTAGGATGATTAGCAGTATGAACCGAAACTTCATGCCCTTTATAAAGCTCTTTTATTTCCTCTTTATTCAAATAGTCAAAATAGCTATTGGTACTTAATTTATTTGAATTCAAATGAAACGTTCCAATAAATTGATATTTATTCATTAGTGCTACCAATTTTCTATCTTGTTTTGCACCATCATCATAGCTTAAAATTAGTGCTTTGGATTTCCCTTCAGGAAAAAGCATTTCGATTTTAATTGCACTTTTAGAAATATCTGGATTGGTTTGTGCTGTTGCATAAAAAGCTAAACATAAAAGGAATAAAGTTGTTTTTTTCATTTCATAAAATTTAATTATCCAACCATTTTTTAAAATCATTCACTCATTCTCTGCTAACAATTCTTGCATCGTTATCTAAATATTTTGTTGCAATTGAAAGACGGCTATTAAAATAAGTACTTACTTTTTCTATCGATTGAATATTAAGAATAATCTTTCGGTTAATTCGGAAGAAATTTTTGGGTTGCAGCATTGTTTCCAGTTGGTCTAACGTATAATCAATAGGGTAGTGGTTTCCTTTGTTTGTTACTAAAAAAGACAAACTATCTTTAGTTTCAAAATGATGAATTTCTTCCACAGGAATGGTGTCAATGGTTTGTCCTAACTTGACTAAAAACCGTGTTTTGAATTCTTTATTCATCTGCTGATAAGCCATTGCAATACTCGAAATAAGTTCTTTATTTCCTAACTTTTGGTGTTTTTTAAATTTATCAATCGCAAATTGTAAATCTTGCAATGCAATAGGTTTCAATAAATAATCTATGCTATTTTGTTTGAATGCTTGAATGGCATAATTGTCATAAGCAGTTGTAAATATTACAGGAATTTCGAGTTGTATTTGATTGAAAATCTCAAAACTATTGCCATCTGCCAAATGAATATCCATAAAAATTAAATCCACTTTCAGTCCTTCTTTAAAAGCAGTTACCGAGGCCGAAATGGTGTCAAAATAGTTTGTAACAACCATTGAAGCATCTACTTTTTGCAATAATGCAGCCAAATGTTCAGCCGATAATTTTTCGTCTTCTAGGATTACAACTTTCATTTTTTTGGAATTAAGGGTAAAATTACTCTAAAAATGGTTCCGTTGTTTTCAATAATTACTTTTTCATCGGTAAAGAATGAATATCTTTTTTGAATATTTTTCAAACCTGTTTTTGAACTGTTTACCATTTCTTTTCTGGGTTTAATAGGATTTTCAACAATTAAAGAATTATTTTGAGTATAAATTTTAACTTTTAGCGGATTGGTTTGCGAAGTTTCGTTGTGTTGTATGGTGTTTTCAACAACCATTTGCAAACACATGGGTAATAAAAAATCATTTTTCTTGTTTTCTTCTACATTAATTTCGAACAAAATACTGTCTTCAAAACGTATTTTTTGTAAATAAATATAATGATTAATAAAATCTAATTCTTCTTGCAAAGTAACCAATTCAGAATTTTTTGTGTCTAAAACATAGCGATACACTTTAGACAATTCGCTAATGAAATTTGCCGCTTTGTCTTGATTTTTATATACTAATGAAGTCAAAACACTCAAATTATTAAACAAAAAATGCGGATTTAATTGATTTTTTAAATTTTGCAATTGCGCATTAGCACTTTCTGTTTTGTGTTTTTCTATTTCAATTAGACTATTTTTTAAATTTATATAAAACTCACTTCCTATTTTTGCAGCCAAAAATGCAAAGGTAAAAAGGATTGCAGGAGGGAAAATTTCTATCATTTTTCGATTAATAATTCTACCATCACCAAATCTAAATTGATGAAGCAAAGCCATTAATGAAAACAAAGTAATTGAGGTAAAAACAACCGAAATCAAAATTTGAATAGTTAACCTTTTTCTAGCGTTTTCAATCCAAGGGTTTCGTTTATTGAGCCAATTGTCTATAAATTCATTTCCTTGCCAAATGATTAATACAATTGGCTTAAATACTCATCAATTCTAATATTTCCTTCCCACAAAATCACAGTGGTAATACTCACAAAAAGAATTTCGTCATCAAAAAATCTCGGACTGTGAAACAGCAGTATTTTGAACAGAAAAGCGATGGCTAAACCAATCAAAAACATATAGAATATTCTATATTTACTTTTTTTCATCTGTGAATATTTTTTTAGTATAATTTTTTTTAAACCACAAAAGAGACAAAAGCTAACTTAAAATTGGTAGTATTTCAAAAGTAAAAAATTTAGAAACAGTTTATTCCGTTGCTTTTTTTACTTTTGAATAACTTGAAAATGCATACAATCTTTTGCTATTCTGAGCTTGTTGAAGAGTTGCGGTTAAAAAAATATCATGTATTAATCTTTTTTAATCTTTTGAGATATTTTTTTTATATTTCTAAAACTGCAATTTATAAATAAAATTTGGGAAGAAACCTAATTGATAAGTGGTATTCAAATTCATGCTTCGATTATCATACGTTTGCGAAAACATATTTTTGTGATTGGTCACATTTTGTAAATCTAATGAGAAAGATTGAGATAATTTCTTGTTTTTGCTATTGATGGTGTAAGTTCCTTTAAGATCTAATCTAAAATAATTATCATAATTAGATGAATAAGCATTGGTAGAAAGCACTTCTCTATTTGCCAATTGTGACGCAGAAACATCTATAGGTGTGAAAGCTCTTCCTCCTGCATTGGTAAATTTAAAATCAGCAGAAATTTTGTTTCTGTTTTCCGTCCCAACTTTCCATTCTTTTCCTCCCAAAATATTGAAAACATATTTCCCGTTGAAAGCGGTATTTCTTTCAATTCCGTCACTTCCTTTGTATTTTGAACTGTAAATAGACGAAGTAAATAAACTATAATAACCTTTGCTGAAAAATTTCTCCACCGTTAATTCTGCTCCATAATTTTTTCCTGTTCCAGCATTTACCAAATTGTCTTCCAAATCTGTTTTGAAACTAGAACCTGTGTTCAGCATAGAATAACTACTTGAAAATGTGTTCACTGGAACATTGTAAATCGATTGATAATAAAGTTCCGTTTTTATTCTCCAATCTGTAAAAGGTTGCAAATCATAACCTAAAACAAAGTGATTACTTTTGGTAAAATCTAAATTTTTGTTGTTGTAAGAGTAAGAACCATCTGCATTTTCGGTTTGTAGAAAATAGACGTTTATTGGCTGCATTTGAGAATGTAATCCGTATCCAAGTGTCAAATTACTTTTGGGGTTTAGTGCGTATTTCAATCCCAATCTTGGTTCTACAGAAAATGAATTATTCAGGAAAAATTTTCGAGAATGTACACCTGCATTAAATGTAAATTTATCAGTAATTGAATATTTTGTGTGGATAAAAGCTTGTGCCAAATTGGTATAACTGTTGTAATCCCAAACTTGTTTCCAAGTAGCTGCACTATTATCTTTGGTTTTGTAAAAGAGATCTAAACCTAATAATTCATCCTGAATTCCGGCTTTTACAAATAATTTTGAATTTACTTTTAAATTATAAGTAGTGCCAAAATTATAACCAGTTTTCGCTATGTTGCTTTCTTCTTTGGTAAAACTTGTTTCTGTTGGTCTATCAAAATCGTAAGAAGTTTGATCTGTTTTAGAATAATTAATTCCAATGTAGGAAGTGATGAAAGATTTGGCGTTAATTTGTTTGAAATGATTTAGACCAATAATTCCTATTTTACTAGCAAAATCTACTTGATTTCCGTTTCCGTACAAAGAACTAGAATCTCCACCTTCAATTTTTATGGTACTTGAAGCCAAAATCCCAAAGAGAGAAAATTTGCCTAATTTTGTAGTGCCACTGTTTATTTTAAAAGATAAATCTTGATAGGAAGGAGTTGCAGTAGTACCAATATTTAAGCCTAAAGTTTGTGCAATACTTGCTAATCCGTAACGATAACCAACCAAATAAGAAGAACCGTTTTCTTTATTGATGGGACCCTCTGTTGTAGCTTCTAATCCTGTAATTACACCCAATTGTAAAGTGGTTTCTCTTTTTGTAGAATTTCCGTTTCTGAAACCAATATCAAACACACCAGAAGTTGCATTGCCATATTCTGCAGGAAATGCGGAAGTAAAAAAATCAGAATTTTTTAATAAATTGGTATTCAGTGCACTTACAGCTCCACCAGTTGTGCCAACAGAAGCAAAATGATTGGGATTGGTCACATTCATTCCGTCAATTTTCCACAAAACACCAACTGGAGAATTTCCACGAATCACAATGTCATTTCGGCTATCATCTGGAGTACTTACACCTGCAAAATTAGAAACCAATCTCGCTACATCACTTCGTCCACCTGCATATCTGTTCACCTCTTCCATAGAAAAAGTTCTTGCACTAACTGTGGAAAATTTATTGATGGTTCCAGATTTTGAAGTATTTTTCAGAACAACTTCGTCAATTTTTTTAAATTCGTCTTCCAAAGTAATATCTAAAATCACCTCTTTTCCGGAAGTGACCACCACATTAGGAATCACCAAAGTTTTGTATTCCGGAAATGTAATTTTCACATCATATCTTTCTGGTGCTACATTTTCTAAAATATAGTTTCCATTTTCGTTACTTTTTGTAGAATTTTCAGAAGGCAAAATTTGGATGGTTGCACCAGAAATTGGGGCATGCGAAAATTTGTCGGTTACATTTCCCCGAATATTTTGCTTATTATTTTGAGCAAAGAATAATGTAGAAAAGAATAAAAACAAGAGGTATTTTTTCATAAAAAATAAAATTAATAGGCAAAACTATTAACATTATTTTGTTTGAATAAATGAAAAACCGTTGAGTTGTGAAATAATCGTATTGAGTTGTTTGAGATTGTTGTTTATTGTTGGTTGTCAGTTGATGGAGTAAAAATTTTAGATTGTTTAAAATAAAAAACGATGAAGATTTGTTTTTTAAATAATCCTAGCTTTGGAATGATTCAAAAACAATTCGAGTAAAGTTGACAACAAGATTTCTTTCCATAGGTGTACAATTGTATTTCGAGAGGAAATAAAAATCAGCTTACAAAAACCTCATCACTCCCCAAAAAGAAATCACAGAAATCATAATCCAAAGTAGCACTCCCAACACAAAAGGTTTAGCTCCTATTTCACGAAATTGATTTAAAGACAAGCCCATCCCGATAAAAAATAAGGCGAGTTTTAGTCCACTTTTGGAAATAAAAGTAATATAAGGAATGATGTTTTCTAAAAAAGGAATATAGGTATTCATCAAAATGGCGATGACAAAAAATAAAATGAAAATCGGAAATTGAATTTTCTTTTCTTTTTTATATACCATCGAAAATATGATGGCTATTGGAATTATGAACAATGCTCTGGCGAGTTTCACAGTAGTAGCCACTTGTAAGGCTTCTTCCCCAAAATTACTTGCTGCTCCTACCACCGAACTGGTATCGTGAATGGCAATTGCGGCCCAAATTCCGAACTGCTTTTGGGACATCATCCACCATTCTCCTATGTACGGAAAAATAACCAAAGCGAAAGCATTGAGCAAAAAAACAACTCCTAATGCTACGGAATTTTGCCGATTATCTGCTTTTATTATTGGAGAAATCACTGCAATGGCACTCCCACCACATATTGCGGTTCCTACTGAAATCAAGTCCCGAATTTTCTTTTCAATTTTGAATAATTTCCCCAATAGAATCCCCAAAACAAACACTAAAATGATCGTAGAAATGGTAAATAATAAACCATTGCTTCCAGCATCAATAGCAGAACTTAGGTTAATACCAAATCCCAATCCGATGATGCTATATTGCAGCGTTTTTTTGGTGTAGCTCGCAATATTAGGAATTTCTGTTTTGAAAATATTGATATAAGCTACTCCCATTAACAAAGCAATGGGTGCTGATACTAATGGGGTAACAGAAAGTGCAGCCAATATAACGAAAACAAACAAGCTTATATTTCTACTCAAAATCATGTAAGATGAATGTGTATTTTTAATTTGCGAATATATTCTAAACTAAATGGTTGTTTTGTGATTAGAATTACATTATTATTTGGGTTAAATATACTATTTTTGCTTGTTATGATTTTATAAAATTGAATTGAAAATCAATTTACTGTTTAACCCAAAATTTAAAATCCCAAAAAAATGAAAAAAACACTACACTATTCCGTTTTATTATTTGTGATATTTGCCATTCATACTTGTGCACAAAAAACAACCAATAAAAGCACTCTCGAAACCGGAGCCAAAAAAGAATCAAGTATAAAAGAATGGGTGCAAAAAGGTGCCTTTCTGGTTGATGTAAGGACATCTGATGAGTTTGCTGAAGGTAGTTTCAAAGATGCAGTGAATATCCCACTCAATGAAATTGAGAACAGAAAAAATGAATTTGAAGGCAAACCTGCTGTGATTGTTTTTTGTAGATCAGGCAGTAGAAGTAGTAGTGCCAAAAGAATATTGGAATCCTACGGAATCAAAAATGTAATAAACGGAATCAATGTAGAAAATATGGAAACAGAAACGAAATAATTCCAAATATATATTCATGAAAATAAAAAATCCTGAAAATTTCAGGATTTTTTTTGAGTTTGCAATTAGTAATTAGTGCATTTTCAGCATATCTTCTTCTTTTTTATTGAGTTCTGTAAGGCCATATCTCAAGTTTTGTGAAATCGCAATTTCATCTAAAATATCTACTAAATTCTGATAAGAACTTCCCTCACTAGGTTTTACAATAACGGTGAAAATATTAGGTTTAGGAGCTAATTTTCTTTTTTCGGTGATGAGTTTTGCAATATCCAAAGAATTGAAACCAGTAATATGGATGTCTTCTTTGCTAAGTTCTTTGCTATCTTTTTGATAATAAAACACTTGATCGTTTTGACCAACTATAAAGGTAATCTGATTCCGAAAATCGATTTCACCACCTTTTACGGTTTCCTTTGCTGGTAAACTTAGATCCATGACTTTGGGTTGAGAAAAATGACTCACCAGCATGAAAAAAGTAATTAGAAGAAAACCCAGATCCACCATAGGAGTCATATCTACATGTATGGAACTAGCCAATCTGGTGTTCCTACCTTGTTTTTGGGGAATAATCATTTCAGCCATAAGTTTAAATTTTCAGTAAAATGTAACAAAATCGTTAATTTGTTTTGAAAAATACAACAAAACAATTATTTAAATACAAAATACATACCAAAAAGCGAATAGCTATTTAGCTTATTGTAAATTACTTTTAGTATTTGGCTTTTTGCTAATAGCACAAAGCTTACATCCTATTGTATACCGCTTTCAGTCTTTAGCTTTTACTTCAAAGCTTTGAAATGAGCGATTCCGCAATCCAAGAATTTTTTAAAATCTTCTTTGGGCATATACCCAGAAACAGGTTGGTTGATTACTTTACCATTGGGAGTCATTAAGACATAATGAGGCTGAGAATTATTATTAAAATTCACTTGTTGAAACATACTCCAACGATCTCCTATGGTTTTGATTTTTTTCATTTGCCCTCCACCCATATCTATTTTGGTTTGCTGAGCATCTGGGAGTGCTTCTTTGTCGTCCACATATAGAGAAGCAAGAACTACTTCGTTTTGTAGCGTAGGAAGTATGTCGGGTTCGCTCCATACAAACTCTTCCATTTTTCTACAATTTTCGCAACCATAACCTGTGAAATCGATCAAAATAGGTTTATTTTCTTTTTTGGCAATTTCAACAGCTTTGAAGTAGTCGTGTTCTGGATGCATTCCTAGTATCCCATTTTTTTCATCATGCAAATAACTCACATTGATTGGGGGCAAAATCCCTGAAAGCAATTGCAGTTTTGGGCGTTCTCCAGGGAAAAGTCCTTGAACGAGATAAATAACAAAACCAATTCCTAAAACACCCATCAATTTTCTACCCCAAGAAATATTTGGTTTTTTGTCATCATGTGGAAATTTAATTTTCCCAAACAAGTAAACCACTAGACCAATGGTAATTAAAATCCATAGAATAATAAATAATTCCCTTTTCAGGTAGAAAGTTTTGGAGACTAGATCTGCTTTGGATAAAAACTTAAGTGCCAAACCGAGTTCTATAAAACCTAGAACCACTTTTACGGTGTTCATCCAACCGCCTGATTTGGGTAAACTTTGTAAAGCTTGCGGGAAAAATGCCATCAAACCAAAAATAATTGCCCAGCTGAGTCCAAATCCTGCAAGAGCATAGGTGAGAAGCATAGGTACATTAGCAGATCCTGTAACAGCACTACCCAATAAACTCCCGAGAATGGGCCCTGTACAAGAGAATGAAACCAAAACCAAAGTAAGTGCCATGAAAAATATCCCAATTAGTCCACCAGCTTCTTCAGCTTTAGAGGATTTATTGGTTACCCAACTGGGAAGAGTAAAATCGTAATATCCAAAAAAACTACCTGCGAAAAACAAGAAAATAATGAAAAATGCAATATTCAGCCAAATAGAGGTAGAAATTTCATTAAAAATATTTCCTGCAATACCATCTACTATATGAAATGGTAAACTAAGCAATACAAAAATGATAAAGATGAAAAAACCATATAATAGAGCATCTCTTTTGCCCTTTGCGGGATTTTTATTTCCCTTTGTAAAATAAGAAACTGTAAGAGGAATCATAGGGAAAACACAGGGAGTAAGTAAAGCAATTAAACCTCCAAGAAATCCTAAAAACAAATAGGTTAAAAAACTTTCATCATTTTTTTCTTTGGTATTACCGCAATCAGTAAGTGGGTTTTCATGGTCTATGGAAGATATCTTCAATTTAGTAGGATCCAATGAAGCAGAATTTGTATTTTGTGAAACAATAGCTGGAGCTACAACATCGGTGGAAATAGAATCTGTTTGTGGCTTTTCATCTATGATTGTTGTTTCAACTGTCTTTATCTTGGAATTTTCTTCTATGGACTTGGAATTAGCACTGGCTTCAATTTTTTTAGAAAACTCAACTGTATTGGGTGCCAGACAAACCCTATCATCACAAGTTTGGTAAGTAAATTCTACACTTAAATTTCCTGCTTTTGCAGAGTTTTTGAGTTTGAATTTTTGTTTAAATTGTGCAGTATTGGAATAATATACAATTCTAGCCCCGAATGCTTTGGAAAATTCGTCGTGTTTTTTCCCTATTTCAATAACACCACCTACTAACTCAACCTCATTTTTGGAGGTAATAATCATTTCTGTTGGAATCCCAGAATCGGGAGGAAGATCTTTGGAATAAATATGCCATTTGGGATCCATATTTGCAGTAACTACTGCTTCATATAGATTATCTCCTACAGTTTTTACCTCAAATTTTAACTTAACTGGGTCTTTTATTTGAGAATTAAAAAGTGAAAAAATTAAAATAATAAATAGGGTGGAAATTTTTTTCATCAGAATAAACTTAGGTATTGCCAAATATATAAAAAATTATTTGATCAGGTTTTGTCTGCTCAAACATCTTATTTCTTTTTTCAAAACAAACAATTCATGGGTAGCACTTCTGAATATTTTACTATTTTCAGCGTTGAGAATCTTGTTGATTTCTATTCCCGAAAAACCAAATTTACGAATAATTTCTTCCTTTAAAATAATTGGAAATAAGTGAAATTCTTTTTTATTTAATCGTATTTCTTTTTCATTTTCTAGGATGATGATTTTCTGATATGCTAGGTTTATTTCAGCTTGAT
The DNA here is from genome assembly GCA_905338385.1 of Darwinula stevensoni. Taxonomy (NCBI): domain Eukaryota; kingdom Metazoa; phylum Arthropoda; class Ostracoda; order Podocopida; family Darwinulidae; genus Darwinula; species Darwinula stevensoni. Next base: position 32,031 of record CAJPEV010000006.1, on the reverse strand, counting down.
AAAATTGATTTACTCTATTTAAGTGCGACAAACTCGAAGAAAATTGATCAAGAAAATTCGGAAAAATTTCCATAAGCTTCGGCGTGAGTTGATTTCTTATTCTATTTCTAAGGTAATTATCCTTCTCATTAGTTTTATCTTCTCTAAATACTATATTTTCTAGTGTTGCGAAATTATAAATTTCATCTTTGGAAAAACCTAAAAGAGGGCGTAGAATCTTGTTTTCGTTTTTAGGAATACCAGATAACCCTTTGATTCCTGAGCCTCGAGATAAATTGATGAGGAATGTTTCCAACTCGTCATTTAGGTGGTGAGCGGTAACAATATAATCTAGTTTTTCTTTTTTCAAAATATCAAAAAAAAACGTATATCTAATTTCTCTAGCCCAGTTTTGCAGAGATTTCATTTTGGATTTTTCTTCAACAGAAATATCTTTAATATGAAATTTTATTCCCTTTTGGGTACAATAATTTTCTACCAACTCCTGATCCAAATTAGAATCCTCTTCCCGGAAATGATAATTCACATGAGCAATCTGGAAAGTGATATGATGTAAACCAAAAAGATGAGCCATTACCATAGAATCTACACCACCGGAAATCGCTAACAAGAATTTTTTCTTAGTAGGAGAATCAACGATTTGCTCTAGGTTTTGCAAAAACCGAATAGGTGTTAAATTCATCTTAAATTATCATAAAGAAACGCAAATATAATCTTTGTTTTAAAATCATTTTTGTATTTTTGAAAAATATTAATTTTTTTTAACCCTAAAAATAATGAATTATGAAAATGAAATTATTGACAGTGGCAATAGGTTCAGCAGTTTTATTGAGCTCTTGTGTGAGTAAAAAACAATTTGACGCCCTAAATACTAACTACAAACAATGTATAGAAAACCTTGGAGAAAGACAAAGTGAAATCCAAAATCTGAAATCGGCTAACTCTGGACTAATGAGCGAGAACAACTTGCTAAAAGGCCAGAACGAAGCATTAAAAACCTCTTTGGATGCTTGTTTGAATAACTCAAGCCAAGGTTCTACTAATATTACTAAACTGATAGATGAAATTAATTCTTCTAATAGTTATATTAAAAGGTTAATTTCTACCAACGCTAAAAACGATAGTCTAAATCTTGCACTTTCTAATAAACTTAAAAGATCTTTGGATAATATAGCAGATGACGATGTACAGGTAAAAGTACTTAAAGGTGTAGTGATGATTTCACTATCCGATAAGATGTTATACAAAACTGGTGATTACAACATTTTACCAGAAGCAAAAGATGTGTTGAGCAAAGTAGCTAATGTAATTAATGATTACGACACCTATTCTGTGCTTATTGAAGGAAATACGGATAATGTACCATTAAATTCAGCTAATTTACCAAAAGACAACTGGGATCTTTCAGCATTGAGAGGTACTGCCATGGCAAAAATTCTTCAATCAGAATTTAAAGTAAACCCAAACCGTATTACAGCAGGTGGTAGAAGTGAGTACAACCCTAAAACTACTAACGCATCGGTAAGCGGCAGAGCAGAAAACAGAAGAACGGAAATCATCATCATGCCTAAACTTGATGAATTTATGAAATTGATGGACATCGCTCCTGTGAAAAACTAATTTCAAAAAACTTCACCAATATAGCCCTAAAAGATTTGTTTCTTTTAGGGTTTTTTTGTTATTTACTTTTAACTTACTTTTGTTGAATATTCATCATACCAAATAAAATGAGTTATTTTGAAGAATTACATCCTGAAATGGATATATACTTAGAAGAAAATATTTCTGAAGAACCCGAAATTCTGAAGAGATTGCGTAAAGAAACTTACCAGAAAACCACACAACCACACATGATTTCTGGCTATTTACAGGGGAGATTACTCTCTTTAATTTCCAAAATGATTACTCCCAAAAACATACTGGAAATTGGTACTTTTACAGGTTATGCAACACTTTGTCTTGCAGAAGGTTTGCGAAAAGAAGGGAAAATAATCACCTTAGATGTGAATGAAGATTTAGCATACATACCCAGAAGATATTTTCAAAATAGTGAATGGGCGGAACAGATAGATTTCAAACTTGAAAATGCTTTGGAATTTCTAAAGAATTCCAAAGACACTTTTGACCTTATTTTTATAGATGCAGATAAAGAAAACTACCCCGAATACCTGAAATGGGTAAAACCCAGAATGAAAACTGGTAGTGTACTCTTGGTGGATAATGTACTCTGGTACGGTAAAGTGCTTGATGAAAAAGGAAACCGACAGACTGAAAAAATCAAAAAAATGAATCAAATCATTACAGAAGATATAGATTTTGAAAATGTAATATTACCTTTGCGAGACGGAATACATATTGCTAGAAAATTATAAGTTAGATATGAGATACTAGACATGAAATAAAATGTTAATAATTTTTTCAATCTTTTAATCCTTTAATCCTTTAATTTTTCAATTTTTCAATCTTTTAATCTTTTAATTCCCTAATCTCTGATGAATACATTTTATTGTTGTGTTTCTGTTTCACCTATTTTAGCAGATTTGTCCACTCATTCTTGTATGATTTCCCAAATTTTATATGGCGAAAAATGCCAAATATTAGAAGTAAACGGATATTTTAGTAAAATAAAAATGGATTTTGATGGAGTAGAAGGTTGGGTGTATAGCTCCGTATTAAAAGTAAAAACCGATATAAATTCAACTAATATTCTACAAAAACCTTTTGAGGTAGTTCCCAGCAATGATGGGGAATTACTGCTATCTTTGGGTAGTGAATTGGAAGGAATATCCGATTTGAAGCTTTCTAAAGAAGAATTTCGTGAAAATTTAGTAAAAAACGCCAAAAAATTTATCAATGTTCCATATTTAAAAGGAGGACGCACTTTTTTTGGAACTGATTCTTCTGGCTTTATACAAGTTCTTTTTAAATCGTTAGGAATTCATTTACCTAGATTTGGAAATCAGCAAGTAGAAATTGGATTAACAAGGGATTTTATTATGGAAAGCGAACCTGGTGATGTGTTGTTTTACACCGATTTAGAAGGGAATTATATAGATTCTGGTTTGGTGATTAATCCTAGTGAGGTGATTCATACTTTTGGAAAAGTAAGACAAGATGTGTTTGATTCTACTGGGATTTATAATTCAGATTTGAAAAAATACACTCATCTATTTCAATCTGTTAAAAATTTTATTTAATTAAATGATAATGAGTTATATTTACTTGGGATTAGACTTAATTGCCTATTTTTTAGGTCTTATTCTTTGGATTTGGGCCATTAAAAATTACCAAAAACTACCCTTCAAAATTCCTACACATTTTGATCCGACCAACGAGCCCGATGCTTATGGACACAAAAATTATATTTTTGCATTACCTGTTTTGGGAATCATTTTGGTGGTGTTTTTTCAGTGGGCTTTACAAAGTCCAGAATCCTTCAGCTATCCTACAAAAATAACTTCTGAAAATAAAGACCATCAATTTACTCTCGCACTAGTTGGGATGCGAATTTTACTAATTTTGGTTTTGCTCGTTTTTTGGAACCTGATGGATTATACCATCCGTAGAGCAAGTGATTATTCTGCAAAACCAATTGCCGGATTTGCCACTATTCTTACCAGTATTTTGTTATTTGTTATGATATCATTAGTTTTGGGAAATGTTTTTTCTTAAATCAAACCTCTTCAATACCAAACTATTTTGAAATATATATATCCCATTTTTATATTTTTTCTGAAAAATACATTCAAAGTACTTTCTCATTTTGATTCTAAAATCAAGAAAGGGTGGGAAGGCCGAAAGAAATCTTTGGAAATTGTAAAAGCAAACATTTCAAAAGAAGATAATGTCTTGTGGATGCATGCTGCAAGCTTAGGAGAGTATGAACAAGGGCTCCCCGTTTTGGAAAAGCTACAAGAAAAGAACCCTCATCACAAAATATTGGTTACATTTTTTTCCCCATCTGGTTACGAAAATGTTTTCAAAAAGAATAAAGAATATATCTTATGTTACCTACCGTTTGATCAAAAATCGGTGATTTCTGAATTTGTAAAAACTATAAATCCTGAAATATTTTTCACTGTAAAATATGATTTTTGGTATCAACTTTTCGCCGAATTAAATAAGATTGGATGCTCAGTTTTTGTAGTATCTAGCTTGTTTTACAAAAAACAAATTTACTTTTCCCGATTTGGTAGATGGATGGTCGAGGAACTTAAAAAAAATATAGATTGGTTTTTTCATCAGAACCAAGAATCCTTTTCACTGGCAGGAGAAGTGGGCTTAGAAAAAGGTTCTGTAACAGGAGACACTCGTTTTGATCGGGTAAAGCAAATAAGAAAACAAAATAATAGGATAGATTATATTTTGGAATTTAAAGGAGATAAAAAACTGCTCGTTTTCGGAAGTTCTTGGGAGGCAGAGGAGCACATAGCACAATCACTTTTGGGAAAAATAGAAGACTATAAAATCATAATGGCTCCTCATGATATGAAACGGATTCAGCATCTTCAACACATTTTTCCGAATTCGGTTCTCTATTCTCAATTGCAAAATCTAAAAACGGAGAATCCCAATTTAATTTTGCATCACTCCGTACTCATTATAGATTCAATAGGCATGCTATCCAAGTTGTATTCTTATGCAGACATCGCTATCATAGGAGGAGGTTTTCACCAAAAAGGATTGCATAATATATTAGAAGCAGCCACATTTGGAATACCCGTTTTCTTTGGGAAGCACTACCGAAAAAACCCAGAGGCAGATGAACTTATTCATATAAATGGAGGGAAATCTTTTGACAATGAACAAGATGCGGTGCAATTTCTGATTTCGTTATGCAAGAAAACTGAAATAATCAAGAGCATGGGTAGAAATGCGAAGAAATTTATTGAAAACCAGCCAGATTCTTCGGAATTAATTGAGAGAAAAATCTCTGAAATAAGAAACTCGACTAATTAAATATTTTTGAATATTTTAAAAAACCATTCATTGCCCAATTGCTAGTGTAATACAATGACTTTAGGGTTGAGAAATTCATAAAATCTTTATAAACCAGGTATTGATCTTTGATGATGTCTGTTTTCTTTCTGGAAACACTTCCCTCTCTCATTCTATATTTCGCCAAAGTTTTGGAAAGGGGAAACCCTTGTGGGATTTTTTTTAGTAGATTGAGCCACATCACATGATCTTCTCTTTTGCTACCCTCTGGGAAAAACTCTTTTCCCACCCTTTGAGAATCGTACATGGTAGCCAATAAAGACAATCGACAAGTTTTCAATAAATTTTCAAAAGTAACGACGGTGTCTGCTTGATAATCTACTATTAATGGAGTTAATTGTTCGTTGCATCTGGAGTAGGTACAATAGGCCAGTTCTGCTTTATGTGTGTTCATAAAATCGAGCATCTCCTCCAAAAATTGGTCTTCCCAAACATCATCTGCATCTAAAAATGTGATGAATCTTCCTTTTGCTTTTTCCAAGGAAATATTTCTGGCGTGTCCTGCACCACCGTTTTTTTGTGTTTGCAAAACGATAATTCTTTCGTCATCTATTTCTTGTAAAATCTTTAAGGAATCATCAGTAGAACAGTCATCTGTTATAATCCACTCCCAGTCTTGGAAAGTCTGCTGAAGAACAGAATAGATGGTTTCTTTGATAAATTTAGAAGAGTTATAACAAGGAGTGATGATTGATACTTTCGGCATTATAAAGGCTTTTTGCAAAGATACGATTATTGTAGAAGTGGTACAAAAAGTACATCTGAAGAAATTTATTTTAATCCTTATATAGCATTTGTATGAAAATATTTCTTAATTTTACGCTTAATTTTAATTTTAAATTATAAAACCATACACATGAATAAATTTTTACTTTTTTTTGTAGCTATTTTAATCCTTACCACAAGTGCTTGTAAAGACAAAGAAGATGATGTGGTATATCTACCCATAACAGGTACTTGGAAGCCAATCAAATTAGTTGAAACTATTATAGTAAATGATGTAATCAATTCTGGAACTTCCGAAACTTATTATTATACACCTTGCCAGCAAGAATCCAGATGGATTTTCAAAGAAGATGGAAAAGGTTCAACCTCCCAAAAAGATGATACATTTGTGCCGTGTTATACCAAATTTCAAAGTATTTACAACTATACTTACAATGAGAAAACGGGAGATATCAATATTAAATATGTTGCTTTTGAAGAAAACGGAAAAATTTCCGACTTAACGGATAAAACAATGAATCTAAAAATAGAATCCATAGACCCCATTACACAGACCTATAAGTCTAGGGTATATTCTATGGAAAAAGTACAGTAGGTAGTTGTCATAACATTCAAAACATTTTTAATTTAATTATTTTCAAATTCTTTATATAAATTTGAAATACAAAATGGGGCTCCCACAAATAATATCTTTTTATGCAGACGATAGAAATCATTAAAAATTCAGAATACTACATTCATTTAGAACACGAACACGGTGCCCACAACTATCACCCGCTACCAGTAGTGTTAGAAAAAGGCAAAGGCGTTTTTGTTTGGGATGTAGAAGGTGAAAAATACTATGACTTTCTTTCTGCTTATTCTGCTGTGAACCAAGGACATTCTCATCCAAAAATCATCAATGCATTGGTGGAACAAGCCCAAAAACTTTCTCTCACTTCTAGGGCGTTTCATCATTCATTATTAGGTGAATTCGAAAAAAAAATCACCTCACTTTTTGGTTTTGACAAAGTGCTTCCGATGAATTCTGGTGCAGAAGCCGTGGAAACCGCTGTAAAACTCTCCCGAAAATGGGGTTATGAAGTAAAAGGAATACCTGAAAACATGGCAAAAATAATTGTTTGTGAAAACAATTTCCATGGAAGGACGACTACTATTGTTTCCTTTTCTAATGATCATGATGCCCAACAAAATTATGGCCCTTTTACACCAGGATTCATCAAAGTTCCTTATAATAATCTAGTTGCTTTAGAAGAAGTTTTAGCTGCCGAATCGGAAAATATCGCTGCCTTTTTGGTGGAACCGATACAAGGGGAAGCAGGTGTATTCGTACCCGATGAGGGTTTCCTAAAAGGAGCATCTAATCTCTGCAAGAAATATAATGTTCTATTAATAGCAGACGAGGTGCAAACGGGCATAGCACGAACTGGCAAATGGATTGCCTGCTATCATGAAGATGTACAGCCAGACATACTCGTGCTTGGAAAAGCTCTTTCTGGTGGTTCTTATCCTGTTTCTGCGGTTTTAGCGAATAATGAAATTATGGATGTGATACAACCCGGGCAACACGGATCTACTTTTGGGGGTAACCCAATTGCTTGTGCCGTGGCGATGGCGGCACTGGATGTAGTGACAGACGAAGACCTTTGCGAAAAAGCAGAAAAACTAGGTAAAATTTTCCGAAATGAGATGGAAAAACTGATTGCCAAAACAGACCTCATCACAAAAGTAAGAGGAAAGGGTCTTCTAAATGCCATTTTAATTAATGATACTCCACAAAGCAAAACCGCTTGGAACCTTTGTTTGGCATTTGCGAAAAATGGACTACTTGCAAAACCTACTCATGGTAACATTATCCGACTGGCACCTCCTTTAGTTATTTCAGAAGACCAACTGCTTGAGGCTGTAGGGATTATAGAAAATGTTGTGTTAGGGTTTAGAAAATAATTGGTATTATTCTATTCTTTAAGCACTTCTTCATATAGATTGAAATAATTTTTAGCCATTTTTTGATAAGAAAACTGGCTTGCCCAATTATTTAATTCCACGGAGAAATTAGGATTTTCATTGTATTTTTTCATTCCTATTTCAATGGTTTTAACCATATTTTGGGTGCTGAAATCTTGAAAATAAAATGCCCAATCCCCTCCAATTTCGGGTAGGCTAGTAAGATTACTCAAGAAAACAGGCTTCCCAAAATGCATAGCTTCTATTGGCGGAATACCAAAACCCTCTGCCAATGAAGGATGAATCATGGCTTTACAATTTTGTATAAGTGCATATTTCTCTTCATTTGAAATATTTTTCACGATATGAACTCGTTTTTCTAATCCGTTTTCTTTGATAAAATGCAATATTTCCTCTTCATATTCTCTCTTACTACCAGAAACTACTAAAACCAAATCTTCGGTAAGGTGGGGCATCATACTTAGAATAGATAATTGATTTTTTTTGGGAAATAAAACACCAATATTTACAAAATAATTATTTTTTTCTAGAAAAGGAAAAGAAGAAAAATCATAGTTGATTTCTGTACTCGGAAAAACCAAACCATTGTGGATTACTGTAATCTGTGGAGTGGTTTTCAAATCAAAAAGGTGGCTGTTGGCCAGAAAATCTCTCTTTACAAATTCAGAAATACATACAATAACATCTGCATTTTGTATGTTTTTATTCACCAATTTTAGCGTTTTATTTATTTTGGAAGCAGGTAAATCTTCGTGCAAGAAATTCAGATCGTGCAGGGTAACTATTTTTTTTTGCTTTGGAAATTTAAAATGAAAATAAGAGGAAAGCTGATGAGAGACATGTATGAGATGGTATTTTTGGCTAAAAAAGGAAAATAACTTATGATAGGATTTTCTTGGGATGATTTTTAAGTCCAAAAATAAACCCTTAATTCCTTTTACAGGGCCGTACAAATGAAGATGAAATGACAAATCTAGTTCCGCTAGTCCTTTTGCCAAAGAAACTGCAACATTTGCAATTCCAGAGTTAGGATACCTTAATCGTTCAAGGTCTAATAGAATTTTCTTTTTCATATCAACAAATATAAGTAAATTTGCTTTAAAAATTGAAATTGAAAAAAATAGGAATTATTGTACAGAGATATGGCAAAGAAGTAAATGGAGGTGCAGAACTACATGCTCATTTGTTAGCAAATGAATTAGCAAAAAAAAACTATATAGAAATCATAACTACATGTGCTTTAGATTATACTACATGGCAAAATCATTATCCTGAAGGTGAAACAATTATTGATGGTATAAAAGTAATTAGATTTCCAAGCAAAAAAAAATCTCATAAACAAAACAGAAAGATTGCAAGAATTTTACAAAAAAGAAGAAAATATTTTCCAATACTTAAATTTTTAGGAATTTTTAATTTCCTAGATAAAAAAGGTTGCTTTGAACCTAATGAAAAACATGCAGAAATGTGGTTACAATCTCAAGGTCCTTTTACACCATTACTTATAAAGTACTTAGAAGATAATAAAAATAATTATGATGTTTTTATTTTTTTTACTTATCTATATTATCCAACAGCTATTGGCATGAAAAAGGTTAGAGAAAAAGCATTATTTATACCTACTGCACATGATGAACCTCCACTATATACTTTACCTTTTAAAAGCACTTTTAGTATTCCTAAGTTTATAATGTATAATACAGAGTCAGAAAAAAACTTAATTCAAAATAATTTTATAAATGTATGCCAAAATGATGATATAGCAGGGGTTGGGATTTCAAAATATGTGGGCGAGGTTATTACTTTATCTAAAGAATTCATTGATAACCCATTTTTTTTGTATATTGGAAGAATTGATACATCAAAAGGATGCGATAAATTACTAAATTCATTTATACGATTTAGAAAAATTCATAATAAGTATAAAAATATTAAATTGGTAATGATTGGCAAAAATTTCATGAAAAACCCTATATATCATGAAGACATAATATATACAGGCTTCATAAGTGAAGAGTTAAAATACAGTTATTTGAAAAACGCAGTTGCTCTTATAATTCCATCTGAATACGAAAGTTTGTCTATGGTAACTTTAGAATCTATGATTGAAGGCGTTCCTGTTATAGTAAATGGTAATTGCGAAGTGCTAAAAAATCATATCATAAATAGTAATTCTGGTTCTTTATATAATAATGAAGATGAACTTATGGTAAAAATGTTGGAGTATATAAACATGAATGAATCAGGAAAAAATAAAGAAATAGAAAATTCTAAAAAATATGTTATGGAAAATTATTCTTGGGAAGTTATTTTAAATAAATTTGAAAAAGCTTTTATTAATCATTTTTAATACGATTTTTATTCTTTAAAATTTTTCAGAATAAAAATGGTTTTGTTGTATTTGTTTACTTATGTTTTTTTTATGAAGAAGACAGTAGTCGTAATTTTCTGATGGTAAATTTGCGTGTGAATTTTGCCCTTCAAAAATTTCATGTACTTTGTTTTTCCATTTTATTATTCCATTGTTTTTCACTATTCTTGCTTGAAAATCGGGATAATTTATATATCCTTTAGAGTTTATACTCCAATTCCATTCATTTAGATGCTCATCTGAAATTCCATTTACTATATTGATTCTTGGAACATAAAAACAATCAATTTTTCTATTTATTATAATAAATTTTTTTAGATTTTTAATCAATGATTCTTTTGGTATTTCATCTGCATCAATTTGAAATAAATATTTTTTTGTTGCATTAGATAATAGATTATTTTTAAATGTTGCAAAATCTTTATTCAATTTAGACTCTATAATTGTAATATGTTTATTGAATTTTTTTAAAACTTCATCAACTTTTTTGTTTCTATTTGTAACATCTTGTAAAACAATAACTTCGTCATTTCTATCAATTAAAGGCAAAAGATGTATTAGCAATTTATCTAATTCTTCTTCCTCATTACAAACTGTAATTCCATAAGAAATAGAAATATTCAATAGTTTGGTTAATATATATTGTTTCATATGTAGATATTTATTTGTTTTTTAAAGGTCATATGCAAACCTAACGAAGTGGTTCGGCGAAGCCAATCGCTGACACGAGAGCTTGCTCGAACTGAACGAAGTTAATCTTCATTGGTGTTTGCCTCATTTTTATTGTTTTTTTACTGGATTCGGCGAATTTCATTTGTGATTTCTAATCATAGCGATTTCATAATTTTTTATATATGAGTTTTTTTTCTAATTTTTTTGGATGTTTTATAATAATTATTTCTGGCATAAAAGGTCTAAATAATTTATCCCATAAACCTTTAAAGTAAGATTTTTAGAATATTTATTTTGCGTTTTTTCATCAATAATTTGGGGTAGATTTGCTAGTATTTCTTCTGTTTTAGAGTTCATATGTTTTGAATTAATATAAACCAACACATCATGATTTTTATACTTTGATTTTGATCTTATTTTCTCTTTTAATTTTAATTTTGTGTTTTTTTGTTCACTATAAATATATTGCGAAGTTGGAAAATCAGTATAAATTATTGTTGCATAAGGCTCTGTTTTATAAAGATTAGAAAAATTAGCATTATTTAAAATGATGCCAATATCATATTTTGATCCTTTTTGTTGAAAACTTTTAAATCCCCATTTTCTAATAAAGTTTCGTTCTGAATTAATTTCAATTAACTGGGTCTTATTTTTGTATTCATTTGAAAATCTTGATGTTTTACTAACAAAATGATATACAAGTGCCGATTTAATAACAAAAAATTTCATTTCTAAATGAAAAAGTCTTAATATTAAATCATCATCTTCTCTAAACATTGGTGAAAAAAGAGGATCTAATCCTCCAATGTCAAGTAATATTTGTTTAGAGATGCAAAGAAAAAAAGAAACATCTTCTGTAGTAAACAATATATTATCATCCAATCTTTCAATTTGATTTTTCTCAAAATCTAAAAATTTTTCATTCTCAAAATCGATATAATCATTTCCAAAATCATTTATTATTTTCCAATTTCGTTGATCTTCTGAAAAAATTGGTGGTTCTATAACAGTATAATAATACAAATGATTTTTTGAAATGTTTTTTTCAAGATTTTCCAAAAAGTACTTACCCAAAATCATATCATTGTGAAGAAAACATACAAATTTCTTAGTTGCTATTTTTAAACATTCATTATAAGTGTCAGCTAAAGTTTTAGACTCATCTGAAAAATAATATTTTAAATAATTATCTTCTAAAGTATCTAACCATTCATGAGTACCATCAGTACTTCCAAAACTAACAAAAACAATTTCTACTTTTGGGTATAGCCTCCTTGTAGTTTTGTAAAAATACTTTGTATATTCAATATTATTTTTTAAACCTACTAAAAATGAAATTTCAGACATTATTGCTTTTATTATTAATTATTTAATTAACTTTTCATTATTAAAATAAATTCAAAAATCTTGTGTTTATTTAAAAACACTTTTTTTGAAGAAAATTATTAGATTATTTTCATCAATAGAATATATTCCAAAATATAAAAGTAAATAAATAGTCTATTACTTTTTCTTATGGTAATATTTACAACTTTTAGATTTATTCAAACAACTTGAATAAACCCCTCTCTACCACCTTCAAACCACAATAATCCTCAATATCTTGATTCCAGAATTGGAGGCAATGTTCATGTGCGTTTTTAATAATTTCTATACATTCATTAGGGTGGTTGATGTAGTAATTCAGTTTTTCTTCCAAGTCAGAATAATCATCTTTGATTTCTATATAATGCCCCCCCCCAATGAGTTTTCCCTCCATAAACCAAGTTTCTACGGTGGGTTTTGGCATTACTGCAATGGAGTTGCTGCTCATCACCCATTTTAGGTTAGTGGCTACATCATTTCCTTGTAAACAAAGGATAAATTTATAGTCCAAGTGGTCTTTTAGGCTCATTTTTGGCTTCCACCAGAGTTCGGGCATGCCTGCATTTTTATTGGTTTGTCCCAAATTGCATAAAGGATGACCAAAATATTGCTCATAAAACCGTATCCTATGCTCCTGATAAAGAGCCCCCCTACCAATTAATTGATTTTTCTTGCCAAAAAATGCTTGGTCATTTTTCACCCAAACAAAATGCCTTGCTTTATCCAAATTGAGTAAAATACTATTTTCATTGCCATCACTTATCGGTCTGGATTTCACAAAACTAGGTGATTTAGGAACATGAATCACATCTCCAAATACAAAGTTAATTTTGGCATCATGATTGAAAAATCGGGCATACTTATATGTATCAAAATAATAAGCTTTTGGACTTTTTGGCGTTCGCAAATCCTTTATGGTATTCTTGAAATCCACCTTTAAATTGTTTTTTTGAATTTTCGCATAATACGATATTCTTTTTTCAGCCAATTCTAAATCCTCTTTTGATAATTTCCTTCTTAATTTTTCAATTTTTTTCTTATCACTAGGAATGGGTGAAATATACCTCCAATAGGCTTGTAGGTAGTATATCAGTTTGTTTTTTTTAATGATTCTGAACACTTAATCCTCCCGAGCATAGTCGTCCTCAATTCTCACGATATCATCTTCCCCGAAATAGGTGCCTGTTTGTACTTCTACAAAAACCAAAGGATGCTCTGTTCTATTTTCTATCCTATGTTTGGCACCAAGTGGTATGAAAATACTTTCACCATACTTTACAATGTTTTCATTACCATCTAATACCACAACGGCTTCCCCTTCTACCATAGTCCAAAATTCTTGCCTATGGTGGTGGTATTGGTAGGACAATCTTTGCCCAGGATTTACTACGATTCTCTTTACTTTAAAAGTGGGTTCATCTTGCACCCGCTTTGTGTACTTTGTAGAGATCAAATTCTTTTATCATCTCTTCCAAGGCAAGGATTTCTTTATCGTTGGCAGGAGACCATCCGAGTAGCGCCAAGAAATTCACAAAAGCTTGAGGTGAAATGAGCCCAGGATATAAAGAAGAAGGTTATTTGCCTGAAGCTTTTGTGAATTTCTTGGCACTACTCGGATGGTCTCCTGCCAACGATAAAGAAATCCTTTCCTTGGAAGAGATGATAAAAGAATTTGATCTCTACAAAGTACACAAAGCGGGTGCAAGATTTAGTAAAGAAAAGGCAGATTGGTTCAATCAGCAATATCTTCATCAAAAATCCAAAGAAGAGGTTTTCCAAATTTTGCAAGATCAATTTCCTGAAGATATGAAAGTATTATCCACTGAAAAATGGTTGAAAATTATTGGCCTCATGAAAGATAGAGCCGTTTTTCCAAAAGATATTTTGGAACAAAGTATATTTTTCTACCAATCTCCTAAAGAATATGACGAAAAGGCTATAAAAAAAGCTTGGAGCGAAGGAACGGCTGAGATAATGGGTGATTTTATAAATTGTATTAAAGAAACGGATTTTGAAAAAGAAGATTTAAAAGAAATAATTCATTCATTTGCAGATAATAAAGGACTGGGAATGGGTAAAATCATGATGCCACTTCGGTTATCTTTGGTAGGTGAACTAAAGGGACCGGATGTTCCTGACATCATGCAAATCATTGGAAAAGAAGAAAGTATCTGCAGAATAGAAACTGCAATGCAAATTTTATCTTCTAATTGTTAAAAAAAGTTTATTTTTGGTTTTTAAAAAATAATTACACATGGAATACTTAGATTTCGAAAAACCGATACAAGAACTCATGGAGCAATATGATACTTGCTCACTAGTAGGAGAAGATACAGGGGTAGATGTAAAACTGGCTTGCTCCCAAATAGAAGATAAAATCATAGAAAAAAAGAAAGAAATATACGGAAACTTAAGCCCATGGCAAAGGGTACAAATGTCTAGACATCCTGATAGGCCATATACATTGGATTTTATTCATGGACTGGTAGATAAAGATTCTTTTTTAGAATTACATGGCGATCGAAATTTCGCAGATGATCCAGCGATGATAGGAGGTCTTGCGACTATAGATGGGCAAAGAGTAATGCTTATAGGTACTCAAAAAGGAAGAAGCACTAAAGAAAGACAAAAAAGAAGATTCGGGATGAGTAATCCTGAAGGCTACAGAAAGGCACTTCGATTAATGAAATTGGCAGAGAAATTTCGGATTCCTGTCGTTACTCTTATTGATACACCTGGGGCATATCCTGGATTAGAAGCTGAGGAACGCGGACAAGGAGAGGCCATCGCTAGAAATATTTTTGAAATGGTGCAACTAGAAACTCCCATTTTTTGCTACATAGTAGGTGAGGGAGCCAGTGGAGGTGCTTTAGGAATTGGTGTAGGGAATAAAGTCTATATGCTAGAAAACACTTGGTACACTGTTATAGCACCAGAAAGTTGCTCATCTATCTTGTGGAGAAATTGGGAACACAAAGAAGATGCTGCAAATGCTCTAAAACTCACCCCACAAGATGCCCTTAAAAACCAATTTATAGACGGCATAATTCCCGAACCATTGGGCGGGGCACACTATGACCCAAAAACATCATTTGAGAATTTGAAAACATCTATCCTTCAGAATATTAAGGCTTTTGCTAAGTTTACCGGCTCAGAACTCAAGGAACAAAGACAAGAGAAATTTATTGCCATGGGTAAATTCAAGGGATAGAATTTTTCTTTCATAATAATAAGGTAAAAAGAAGTTTTAAAAAAATCTTCTTTTTACTTTTTTTTCTTTTTAGAACCTGTAACTACTTTTGTGGATATCTCTATAGGTTTTGTACCAAGAATGATTTTTGAATCGCTATTGAAATTCTTCATACCATAAGAAGATGTTCCGGAACAATTTTCTGAATTCAGTTCATATTGTCCTTTATTGATGAGTATAAAATTAGACTTCTGAGGTTCAATATTTAAACTATATTTTTTATTTTTATTTCTAAAAGTATAAATTACTGTACAACTATGGTAGTTTTCTATTTCTATTAAAACATCTGTTTTATTGGGTTCATTACTAAACAAATGATTGAGTTTTCTAGTAGTTTCATCATTTTCTGAATGTTTTGTTTTGGAATTCAAAACATAAGAAAAATTTTTATTCTTTTCTTTTTGTACGGAAGTGATGTCTGTAGTGGTTGATTTTGGTTTGATGGTTTTAGGGATATTGGTTTTTTCTTCATTACTTTGTTTATTTGCATTAGCCACAACCATTGTTAGTAATTTTGATCGAAGTTCACGAGTCTCTGGATGATCAGGATTTTCCTTTATAAAGGTAGCAATTATTTTGGGTTCATTGGTTGATTTTGCCTGTTCTACAGTTATTTTATCTATTTTTTTATTGGTTGTTTTCTTTTCTTGTCCTTTTATAGAAATTAACAAAAATAAAAATATCAGAAAGAGGTTTTTTCGCATAAAGATTAAATTATTTTTCAATATTAATAAATTAAAAATTAATAACGAACAAAATTAATCAATATTTTAAAATTGCCAAAAATTTCTTATCTTTGCACCCGGAAAATTTAACACTTTTATTAAATAGAAAAATCAAAAAAACAACTATATGTACTCACCCGTAGCTGCAGATGTAGCAAAATTAAGAAACACCACTGGAGCAGGCATGATGGACTGCAAAAAAGCCCTTACAGAATCAGAAGGAGACTTCGAAAAAGCTATAGAAATCCTTCGAAAAAAAGGTCAAAAAGTGGCCGCTAACCGTGCTGATAGAGAATCTGCCGAAGGAGCTGTTATTGCAAAAGTAAACTCAGAGAAAACAAAAGGTGTAGTGATTGCACTTAATTGTGAAACAGACTTCGTGGCAAAAAACGAAGACTTCATCAAACTAGCACATGATCTTGCTGAACTCGCTCTTGGTAAAACCAAAGAAGAATTTTTGGCTAGTGATTACAAAGGAATTACAGTGGCTGATAAACTTACAGAACAAACTGGTGTAATTGGCGAAAAAATAGAAATTGGTTCTTTTGAAACTATTGAAGGTGCATTTTTAGGAGCTTACATCCATGCTGGCAACAAAATCGCTGCTATTACGGCTCTTTCAGAAAATGTAGAGGGTGGTGATGAAGTGGCTAAATCTGTTTCTATGCAAGTAGCAGCAATGAATCCTATCGCTTTAGATGAAACTAAAGTTTCTCAAGAAACCATCGATAAAGAATTGGACATCGAAAGAGAACTTCTTACCAAAGAAGGAAAGCCAGAGAACATCATAGAAAATATCTTGAAAGGAAAAATGCAAAGATTCTACAAAGACAACACTCTTGTTCACCAATCTTTCATCAAAGATGGTAGCATGACTGTTGCTGACTTTGTGAAAACGGCTGGCCAGAACCTGAAAGTTACAGGTTTTATAAGAGTAGCATTGGCATAATCTTCAAATAAAATATTTTTACACAAAAACTCTCCAAATATTTGGAGAGTTTTTTTTATTTTATTAATCATAATTACTTAAATTTGTTGGCTTTGTAGCATAAATATTTTATTGATGAAAAACCTTTACCTTCTATTATTGATTTTCTACTCCATATTAGGCTATTCTCAGTTGGATAATGAGCATTGGTTCGCTCCTATGGCATCCAGAACAGGTAATAGCGGGGCGGAAGGTTATCTCTATCTTTCTACCAACGAAACTACTCCTTTTGTAGTCAGTATTTTTAATAATAATACGCTATATACCACCACAACGATAAGCAAAGGAAATCCACAGGAAGTTTTTATCCCTTTTGATATGATGATGGCTACTTTCCAAGGAGAGTTATTTATCCCATCTAGCAAAGGACTCCTTGTAAAAGGTACTAAGAAATTTTTTGCCAATTATCGGTTTGCAGTTACTAATCACGCAGAAATAATCACTTCCAAAGGTCTTGCGGGTGTAGGAAAAAAATTTTTCGTAGGTATGGCTCCACTTACTGCCTCACCTTTTTATGTAAACTCTACCATAGGAGTAATTGCAACAGAAGACAATACCACCGTTACTCTATCAGATTATAACCCTTTTGTCGTTTTTTCGGATGGTACTTCTTCACTCATTAAAACTTTCACTCTAAACAAAGGTCAGTCTTATATCATTGATGCCAAAAGTGCTGATTCTCCATTTAATTTAAATGGTTTGGTAGGGGCAAAAATAGAATCCAACCATCCTATTTCTGTCACCAATGGAAATTTTAATGGAATATATACCAATTTTAATTTTTCTAATAATGATATTTTGATGGACCAATCCGTTCCTACCGAACGATTAGGGAATAACTTCGTAGTGGTAAAAGGAGTTGGAAGCCCTACTTCTGGCATGGAACAAGTCCTGATTATTGCCACAGAAAATAATACTGAAATTACCGTAAATGGCAATCCAACGGGTATCACGCTGAATGAGGGTGATTACACCATGATAGACGGTACCAATTATGCCAACCAAGGCAACAACCATTATAACATCAGCATTCAAACCAGTAAAAATGTATATGTATATCAACTTTTAGGCGGAACTGCAACTGGCAACGAATATGCTACTGGAGGTTTTAATTATATCCCACCATTGAGTTGTTTTATGCCAAATAAAGTAGATGAAATTGGATTAATCAATTATTTAGGAAACAATACTTACCAAACCAAGCTCAATATCATTACCCAAACTGGAGCCAACATCACAGTGAATGGTACTACTCCTATTGCTTCCAATGGCCCCTATCCTGTTTTGGGAAATCCGCAGTGGGTAACATACTCTATTCCAAATATCTCTGGAAATGTAACCATCATTTCTAATAAATCTGTTACTGCTGGGATTGCTGCAGGAAGTGGTGCAGTAGGATATGGTGGTTATTTTGCTGGATTTTCTTCTGTGCCTGCAATAGTAAAAACAGGAGATTGCTATTCTGGGATTATTTTGCAAGTGGATAATAGCTATGATTCCTACCAGTGGTATCTCAACGGTGTAGCGATTCCAGGCGCAACTACCCACACCATAAATCCAGAATTATACGGCCCAGGAACTTACACCGTACTTATAGTTAAGAATAATTGTGAGTCCAAACTAACACAACCTTACGATTATATCCTTTGCCCTCCCATCACATCTTCTACCCAAAATATTGGGTCTTGTAATGTACTTACTATTTCACCCGTTTTTAGTAATTCTACCCAAATTATTAATCCATCTCTTACTGCTATTATCGCTCCTCCAGCTTCCGGTACTGCAAGTGTAAACACTACTACAGGAGTCATAACTTATACCCCACCTACTGGCTTAACTGCAGATACCCAAGTGCAATTTGTTTATTATATTGAAGGAAATGGAAACCCTGCAGATTTTGAATATTTTAGGGTTTTTGTAAATATTGATGTACTACAAACCAATAATGATGCACTAACTACTTGTGAAACCACAGGCGGACAAGGGATTTTTGATCTTACAACAGCCACTCTGAGTCCAGACACAGGAACTAGCGTACAATATTACACCAATGCAGGGCTTACCAATCTCATCACCAATCCGAGTAACTTCAGTAGTGCATCTGGAACTGTCTATGCACAGGTAACTTCTCAGTTTGGTTGCATAAAATCTGCAGAGATTACGCTCACAGTGTATCCTTTACCCAATATCAATACTGCAAACTACAATGCTACACTTTGCGATGATAATTTTGACGGAAGTATCTCGGTAGATTTTTCTACGATTATCCCGATCATTGTCAATAATCCTGCTAATTTTCTGGTGAGATTTTATGGCAATATTGCAGATGCAACGGCTGGAAATAATAATACACTACCCAACAATTGGTCTTATACTACCCCAACTACCGTTTTCGTGCGTGTAGATGGCTTGGTAGGAAACTGCCCCCCTGCGTTTGGAAACATTAATTTTAGTTTTGGAAATACAATTCCACTAAATGTATCGGAATATTCCACCACCCTTTGTGATCCCGATGGGAATAATTCGGAAGTGGCAAACCTCAATAATTATATCTCCAATTTCACCTCAATTGCGGGAATTACTACCACTTTTCATACTACATTGGCAAATGCTCAAAATAATGTAAACCCCATCAATGCGAACCAAACAATTGTTGGAACAGGCAGCTTTTATATTCGTTTTGAAAGTAGCAGCGCTTGTCCTTCCATTGGGAAAATTAATTTCAATCTCCAATCATTGAATGTGTTCCCAGCCAGTCTTTCGGTTTGCGGAAATGCCAATGGATTAGGTACATTTAACCTTTCAAATACTACGGTTACTAGCAATACAGGTGTGAGTATCACTTACTTTTCAGATGCTGCACTTACCCTGCCTATTACTAGTTTCACTAATTATCTTTCTGGAAACGGAACTGTGTATGCACAAGTTTCTAGCGGTACTAACTGTTCCTCGGTAGCCCCAATTACTTTAAATGTAATTACCGCACCCACCATCAACACTGGAAACTATAATAGCGTTTTGTGTGATGACAATTTTGATGGAATTGTACAAGTGAATTTCAGTAATGTAAGTCCACAAATCGTAACCAACTCTGCTCAATACAACATTCGATATTATCTTTTACAAGCAGATGCAATCGCGGGAAATAACAATAATCTTGGCAACAACTGGAGTTATAATTCTACGACGACGGTTTTCGTAAGAGTAGATACCCTAACGGGCAATTGCCCTGCTGTTTTTGGACAAATTGTTTTTAGTATCGGGAATAGATTAACAATTTTAACCCAAGAGGCATTTGGGCAAATATGTGATAACGACCTAAGTGGAAGCGAAACGGCGAACCTTTTTACTTTTGTGAATTTATTGACCAATGTTCCTGGCGTCAATGCGAGCTTCCATAATACTTTGGCTGATGCCCAAAATGATGTAAACCCTATTAATAGCAACCAAAATATTACATCTACTTCCACATTTTTTGTACGATTAGAAAGCAATAGTGCTTGCCCGAATGTAACTAAACTAAACATAATTTTAAATTCTCCTAAAAAATCGGATATTTTAAAAGATGAAACCATCTGTCCAGAAACCAAAATAGAGTTAGACGCAGGAATTGGTTTTGATTCCTATCTTTGGAGCACAGGTGCAACTACTCCTAGTATATTAGTAGGGGTAGGGAACTATTTCGTGGATTTAGGATTTAATGGTTGTGTATATAGGCAATTAGTAAAAGTAAGCACAGCAGTACTTCCAGTGATCACCAAAGTAGAAGTAAAAGGAGACCAAGCCACCATTATTGTTTCTGGAGGTACACCACCATATCAGTATTCGTTAGATGGCTTCAATTGGCAATCTAGTAATGTATTTATAGGTTTACCAAAAGGAAATCTCACTGCTTTTGTGGTATCTAAAGAAAATTGCCAACCCGTAACTAAAACATTTTTAGTATTGGATCTCATCAATGCCATTACCCCAAATGGTGATGGGATTAATGATGTACTGAATTATAGCGATTTGCGTTCTAAGAAAGAGGTTTCTATCGAAATATATGACCGCTATGGAGCAAGTATTTTCCGTAATGAAGATAAACAATATATTTGGGATGGCAAGCTAGGTGGCAGACCGCTGACTAGCGGAACATACTGGTATTTATTAAGATGGGTGGACCCAGATACAGGTGAAAAATCCGAGTATAGCGATTGGATTATTATTAAAAATAAATAATAGAATAACACAATTTCATCATGTTATTCATTAATCAATTAAAAAAATGAATTCAATTTTCATATATTTTAAAAAATAAAGAAATGAATTTAAAAAAAAAAATTATATTTGTAAAATACTTATTTTAATAAAAAAAAATAATATGAAAAAATATTTACTTTTATTTCTCATTTTCTTATTTAGCGGATCCAATCTCCGTGCTCAATTTAGTAATGAACATTGGATTGCCCCTTACTTTTCTACAGGTGGAAGTTATGTTCATGGACTGTATTTTTCTACTAGTTCCACAACACCATTTAGTGTAGAAGTATTTAGTAACGGGGTATTGGTACATACTGTAAATAATTTAAGCAAAAATAATCCTCAAACTTGGATTATGACTGCAACACAAGCAGATCAATACATCTATACATCCATAGATGCAAATGCTTTAGTAGTAAGTGGAAGGGGGTTACACATCAAATCATCTGGTATCAATAATAATTTTTATGTCAATATGAGGATGTATAACTCTGCTCATGGTGAGTTTCTTACTTCCAAAGGAGATGCCGCTCTAGGTAGTGAGTTTTATGTTGCACACCCTCCTCTAACTGCTACTGGTAGTCTATACAGTTTCACCGCTGGAGTTTTAGCAACCGAAAACAACACAATAGTAACAGTATCAGATTATAACGCAAGTGTTGTTTTTGTTAATGGTACTACACCTGCAGCTTCTAGTTATACATTCACTTTAAATAAAGGTGAATCTGTGATTTTTGCAGGAAAAACTGCTACTTCAGGCAACAATCAAACAGGATTTATTGGGGCTAAAATTGTCGCTAGTAAACCAATAACACTTACCAATGGTAATGCCAATGGTAATTTTGGGACAACTACTGGAAGTTCTGGGTCGGATTTAATATTAGACCAATCTGTTCCTACTAGCAAATTAGGAAGTGAATTTGCGATGGTACGAAGCCTAACTCCTCTATCTTCTACGGATAACTTAGAAGGTGGATTGATTGTAGCTGTGGAAGACAATACCCAAATCTTTGTCAACGGAGTTGCTGCAGCTCTAGCTACTATTAACAAAGGCCAATACTATAGAATCTTAAGCAATAAATATGTAAACCAAGGTGGAACCCACTACAACATGTATATCACCACCACAAAACCAGTTTACTTGTATCAGCTACTAGCGATTGACCTCAGTTATACTGGAGGATGGAATTATATACCCCCATTGAGTTGCTATCTCCCAAGAAAAATTGATGAAATTGGGAATGTAAACCAGATGCCAAGTTATTCTGGAGCTATTAACATGAAACTCAACATCATTACAGAAGCAGGTGCTACCGTTACTGTAAATGGTGTTACTCCTACAGCAGCCCAAGGACCATATCCCGTTTCAGGAAATGCCAATTGGGTAACTTATGATGTTTTAAATGTAACTGGGAACCTTACAGTGAATTCTAACAAAGCGATGACTGCCGGAATCAATGGTGGATATTCTACCGCTGGATATGGAGGATATTTTGCTGGATTTTCTTCTTTCCCAAAAATAAATACAAATTCTGTATTATGTATTCCAGGTATTATTCTTTTTGTAGAAAATATCTATGAAACATACCAATGGTTTTTTAATGGAAATCCAATTTCTGGTGCTAATACACATCAATATACACCAACACAACCGGGTGTGTATTCAATTACAGTAAGTATTAGTGGCTGCAACCTTGTAACTACAGAAATTTATAAAGTTTATCCTTGTCCTGTAAATTCTACACAATCGCATAATGTTTGTGGTAGTAAAACAATTAATGCTGCTTTTAGTGTCTCCACACAAACTTTAGATCTCAATTCTATAACAATTACTACTCCTCCTACAAACGGTACCGTATCTGTAAACAACCTGATGGGAACCATAACTTACATACCAAATGTAGGATATGCTGGTCCAGATACTTTTTCCTATTTTATGAAGAGTACTTTACCCGAGTTTTTTGAAAGTGAAAATGTAAAAGTAAACCTAAATGTAGTATTGCTAGAAACAGTAGATGATGAAATCACAGCTTGTCCTTATAATGGGGTAGCAACCTATGACCTTACTACAACCAGTCTTACCACTTTTACTAACCCAACTATTACCTATTATCCTACGCTTACAGATGCACAGAACGGAACCAACCAGATTACCAATTATACGGCTTATGTTTCTGCAGCTGGTACTGTGTATGCCAAAGTAGTAACTCCAGAAGGTTGTGTTGATTTCTCTAAAATAGATTTGTATCATTATGAGCAACCCACCGTAACCGATGATACATTAACGGCTTGTTACAGACCAATAGCCCCAACAACAGGAGAGTTTAATCTTTCACTTGCCAGTGTGGGTGCTATTACTGGTATTCCTTTATTATATTTCCCATCTCTTACAGATGCTGAAAATAATACCAACCAGATACAAAATCCTTTTTCATACATCAGTATTTCTAGCAATGTATTTGTGAAAGTATTTAATGGAAATGGATGCTTTAGAATTGCCAAAATTGCATTGGTGGTAACCACACCTACATATTCTCCAACTCTTCAGGACAAGACAATTTGTTTAGAAGACCGCACTACGCTAGACGCTGGATCTGGATTTGAATCTTATCTATGGAGCACTGGAGAAACCACTCAATCTATTAATAATGTATCCGTTGGTGAATACCAAGTTATCTTAACCAAAGATGGTTGCCCAACAATACAAACCGTTAGGGTATATAAAGCACCAGAAGTAATCATCAATAAAGTAGATATTTCTAATACCACTGCAACTTTATTCGCAAGTGGTGGTACAGAGCCTTACCAATATTCACTTGATGGAATTACATGGCAAAACTCTAATGTATTTGAAGGACTACCAAGAGGAGAAAATTTTTTCTATGTAAAAGATGATTTTGATTGTGAACCAACAATGATACAAGTTACAGTAGTAAATCTTGTTAATGCTATCACTCCGAATGATGACGGACAAAATGATTATTTGGATTATTCTGTTCTTCGCTATAAAGAAAAATTAAGATTTGGAGTATTTGATCGTTATGGCAACAAAGTGTTTGAAGGAAATGAGAAAAATTCTTGGAGATGGGATGGTAGATCGGGTGGTAAAAAAGTAACCACAGGAACTTACTGGTACGAAATTTCTTGGAACGAAAAAGACACCCTAAAAACCCCAGTAAAATACTATGGTTGGGTAGTTGTGAAAAATAAATAGTTTTTAATACTTAAAAAAGCCTTTCCAATTGGAAAGGCTTTTTTAAGTATTAGGTAATAGTCATAAGTCTTTATGAAAAAAACTGTAAGCATAAGTTAATAAGCCATCAGCCAAAAACGATTTGCCATCAGCTAATTTCAAAACAATTTTACTTAAATGAATACTGAAAAAAGAAAAAAAATATATATTTGTAAAAACATTCTTATGAATCTAAGTTTACGCTTTTTATTGATTACAATATTGTTGTCTAATAGCATATTTTCTCAGACATATCAATTAACGGGCAACCCTATTGTTACCACAGGTTGGACAATAACCAATAATGCAGTTACCAATACCGATTTTGTGCAACTCACCCCTGATTTAACCGCACAAGTAGGCTCTATAAAATTGGATAATCCGATTAACCTTAAATACTGCGACAAGTGGAAAGTAGAATTTGATTTCAGAATAGATGGTAATGGCACCTCCACCTATGGAAAAGGTGATGGTTTTTCTTTCTGGTATATTTCTAATCCACCTACAAATTTTATTGGTGGTGGTGGTTTAGGTATTCCAAATAATGCAGTAGGTTTTATCACAGGTTTTGATATTTTTAATAATTCTACCGAAGGTCAAATGAGTAAAGTACATGTATTGTACGGTGTGAGTACCGGAAATATAGAATATGCCAATGTAGCGGGTAGTACTTATCACAGTACCGATCTTAATCCTACTTTACCATTTGTAAGTACGAATTATAGACATGTAGAGGTTAATGGACAAGTAGATAGCGCAAATCCCAACAATTGGATTGTACAAATGAAAATTGATAATGTGGTGATTTTTAATCAATCATTTACACCAGCAGGTGCCGCAGCAGCTATGACCACAGGTTATTTTGGATTTTCTGCTGGTACTGGTGCTGCAAGTGCTAGGCACTCTATAAAAAATGTAAAAATATATGTGGATAAAATTGCACTGACCCAAAATACAATCACACCAGCAAGTGTTTGCTTGAATCCCTCATTGGGCTATGCAACTGTGGATCTCACTTCCTTTAATAGTCAGTTGGTTGCAAATCCTTCTAATTATACTTTTTCTTATTTTGTATCTGGAAATCCAACACCTATCGCAAATCCTACTAACTTTCAATTTTCTGCCAACACCACTATAAATGTATTAATACAAGATCCATCTGCCACTTTTTGTGATAATCCAGATGCTGTAATTAATTTAACTTTGGTTCCAATACCTAAAAACAATGATGAGCTTACTGCTTGTCCATATAATGGTAAAGCTTTTTATGATTTGACTACTGCAAACATCACTTCCCTCACCACGGCTACTATCACATATTACCCTACTCTCATTGATGCACAAAATGGTACTAACCAGATTACCAATTTTACATCATACTCATCAGTGGAAGGTAGTGTGTATGCAAAAATTACTACCACACAAGGTTGTTCAGATATTGCGAGAATTGATCTAAAACATTACACCCAACCCACTGTTTTTGATGACACTTTAACGGCTTGTTTCCGTGAAATAGCACCAAGTACTGGGGAATTTAATCTTACTGATGCTATAGTTGGAGGATTACCAGGTATTCCGCTTCTTTATTTTACGAGTCTTTCAGATGCTGAAAATAATATCAACCCTATACAAAATCCTTTTTCATACATAAGTATTTCTACCGATGTATTTGTAAAGGTTTTTAATGCTAACGGATGTTTCAGAGTTGCCAAAATAACATTGGTTGTATCCAAACCTACCTATTCATCTACTCTTCAGAATAAAATAATTTGCTTGGAAGACCGTACAACATTAGATGCAGGACCTGGTTTTGATTCCTACCTATGGAGTACTGGTGCTAATACACAGTCTATTAATAATGTATCTGTAGGAGAATACCAAGTAACCCTAACCAAAGATGGTTGCCCTACCAACCAAACGGTAAAAGTCTTTAAAACTCCAGAAATAATCATCAATAAAGTAGAAATTACTAATACCACAGCTACTTTGTTGGTAAGTGGTGGTAAAGAACCTTACCAATATTCACTAGACGGGATTACTTGGCAAAATTCCAATGTATTTACTAACCTACCAAGAGGTGAAAATATTTTCTTTGTAAAAGATACTTATGATTGTAACCCTACTATTATACAAGTTACAGTAGTAAATCTAGTGAATGCCATTACTCCGAATGATGATGATGTTAATGATTACCTAGATTATTCTGTTCTTCGTTATAATGAAAATTTAAGATTTGGAGTGTATGATCGGTATGGAAATAAAGTATTTGAAGGAAATGAAAAAAATTCATGGAGATGGAACGGTAGAACTGGTGGAAAAAGAGTAATCACTGGAACATACTGGTTTGAAATTTCTTGGAATGAAAAAGACGCACAAAAAACCCCTGTGAAATACAATAGTTGGGTGGTCGTGAAAAATAGATAATCCTAAGTAATAAGCAATACGCTGTAAGCTTAAGCAAAAGACATTTTACCCATTCATCTAAAAAAACCCGAAACGAATTTGTTTCGGGTTTCATTTTTAAAAATATTAAAAATTATTTCAATACTTTCACTTTAGAATCGTCTATTTTGAAATGTTTGATGACTGCATGATAATCTGAGTAATCTACTGTAGATTTACCAAAGCTAGCAGGAACAATCACTACACGAAATGTTTGGTTGGTGATGTATTCTGGAGCAGTTGCTAAATCAAAAGTACCACCAGCATAGATCATAATATCATTTACAGTAAAATCAAAATCATAATCCAATTCATCACCATTAGAAAAATAAATAGTTTTAGGGATTTGTTGCCAGATGGGATTACCGTTAGATAAACCATTTTGTCTGTAGATAAGGACTACATCACTACTAAATAATGGATTATTAAATGTTCTGGAAATATGATAACCATCTACACTGTTAAAAGCAAAATTTAAGTTTTTTAAATCATAGACTACAGAATAAGTATCCATATCTACATTATCATCTTCTGGTTGGCAACTTACCAAGAATAAAGTCATGAAACTTAATAATAAAAGGGAGGCTAGATTTTTCATTGTTGTAAATTTTAAGGTTAATATATTTTGTTGTATTCAAATCGTGTACCACAATTTAAGTATATACTTTTTTGAATATTTTATTGTACTTTTGTTCAAATCGTTTTTTAGACAATGGCTACAAATTTAAGCAAAATCATTCTTTCGCTAACAATTTTTATTAACATCTTTACCTATTCGCAGTATTCGCCTGACCATCTTTCAGATAAAGAGAAAAAACTCGCAAGAAAATGGGTTGATAAAACCTATCAATCCCTATCTTTTTCAGAGAAATTAGGGCAACTTTTCATAGTAGCATTGTATGTAAACAAAGGTGATGAAGCCATACAACAAGTAAGAAATTTAGTAGAAAAAGAACAACTAGGTGGTCTGATTCTCATGCAAGACGATGCCCAAAAACATATGACACTGCTGAACGAATTTCAACAAAAATCCAAAGTACCAATGCTTATTGGTATGGATGCCGAATGGGGTCTATTCCAAAGAATTGCTAAGGCTCATAAATTCCCTTGGGCCATTACCCTTGGGGCGATACAAGATAAAAATCTCATCAAAGAAATGGCAGCAAAAATCGCCGAAGATGCAAAAAGAATGGGCGTAAATTGGAATTTTGCTCCCGTGGTTGATGTGAATACCAATCCCGCAAACCCTATCATTGGGAATAGGAGTTTTGGATCCGATGTCGAAAATGTAGTACAATCTGCTCTCGCTTATTCCGAAGGTTTGCAAAATAATAAAGTGCTCGCTGCCATAAAACATTTTCCAGGTCATGGGGATACCGATACAGACTCTCATTTGGATCTTCCGATGGTGGCACATACTAGAGAAAGACTAAATAAAATTGAAATAGCTCCTTTTAAATCCCTTATGGAAAAAGGAATTGGAGGAGTGATGGTAGCCCACCTCTATGTTCCCAGTTTAGAACCCCAAAAAGGTGTACCAGCTTCTGTTTCTAAAAATATTGTAACCGGTTTACTGAAAGAAAAGTTAGGTTACAAAGGATTAATCATTACAGACGCTCTGAACATGGGTGCAGTTGCGAAAAAGTACCCAGCTGGTGAACTAGATGCACTGGCTTTTGAGGCTGGAAATGACATCATGCTTTTTTCTGAAGCAGTAGGTGAAGGCAAAAAGCAAATAGAAAAAGCCATCAAAGATGGTAAAATTTCCACTAAAAGAGTGGAAGAAAGTGTGAAAAAAATTCTGCTCACGAAATATTATTTAGGTTTACAAAGTTTCACACCCATTTCTGATAAAAATATTGATGATGCCCTAAAAAATACTCAACATAGGATACTTAATCAAAAGTTATATTCTCATGCAATCACTGTATTGAAAAATGAAAATAACTTCCTACCTTTGGTTTGTCAACAAACTTATTATTACTTACCGTTAGAGGAGGCACCTTACCAAACTTTTTTGGAACAACTAAACCTTAATACCACGGTAATCCTCAAAAAACCGACAGAAATTGAACAAATACCACAGAATGCGAAAGTGATAATTGGGTTGCATAAGGACAATTCCACCGCATACAAACCATTTAAAATTTCTGATGAAAGTAAAAATATAATTCATAAAATCTCCAAAACCAATCCAGTTGCACTCACCCTTTTTGGGAGTCCTTACGCACTGAATGACATTGATATACAAAATATTGCTTCTATTGTAGTCGCTTATGAAAATAATGATGATGCCATGATTTCTGCGTCAAAAGCACTGAATGGATTAACTAAGATATCAGGAAAAATACCTGTAGTTGTAAATGATAATATACCCTACGGAATGGGAATTGAAATGAACCAAAAACAAAAAAATGACCACTAAAATAGGAATACTTTGCTACCCCACTTATGGTGGAAGCGGAATAGTAGCTACAGAACTTGGAATGAGCCTAGCCAAAATATGGCAGAATGATAATTATGTTTTTCCAGTTCAGTTAATTTATTATGCCTCATGTTTTAATTAGAGACACAATAGACATTTCATCCATTATCAGTATTTCCAAACAGCAGTTGAATCTGATATATTGGCAAATATTCAAAACGGTGAATCAAAAAGTGAAATCCAAACTTATCATCATAGGAGAAGGACCAGATATGGAAAAAATCAATGAGTTTATGGAAAATAACCCCGATTTGATTGATAAAATCCGAATTTTGGGAAAAGTAAATGATTTGTATAGAATTTTAGAACTTTCTGATGTATTCCTATTGCCTTCTGAGCAAGAAAGTTTTGGTCTTGCAGCACTAGAAGCCATGGCGGCTAGTACGCCCGTCATCAGTTCCAATGCCGGCGGAATCCCAGAGGTAAATATTCAAGGTGAAACTGGCTACTTAGCAGAAGTGGGAAATGTAGAAGCCATGGCCAACTATACCATAAAGTTACTCAGCGACGAAGCTTTACTAAACAAAATGAAAGCCAATGCCAAAAAACAAGCAGAGAAATTTGACTTAGTAAAGATTTTACCACTATACGAAAAAATGTACCAAGACACACTAGAACAATTTTCCGTGAATAAATAGAACAAAGGAGATGACCGAAAAACTATTGCAATATCTTTGGAATTACAAAATCTTTCAGAAAACAGATTTTCGAGATACCGATGGAAACTCATTAGAAATCCTTGATTTTGGAAAATGGAACACCGATGCAGGTCCAGATTTTTTGATGGCCAAAATTCGAAAAAACGGAATTGTATTGGTAGGAAATATAGAACTCCACCTGAAAACGAGCGACTGGATTTTCCACGGACATGGACAAGACGATGCTTATAATAACCTCATCTTGCATGTAGTATTCATTCACGATACTGAAATTGTAGAACATAGACAAAGAAATATCCCTACACTGGAACTTAATAATTATATTTCATCCTCTGTTTTTGGGAAATATGAAGCATTGCAAAATGAATCTAGTTTTATCCCATGTGAAAAAATATGGGACTCCCAAAAAATTCCTTTTCAGTTTGCGGAGGAACAAATACTGAAAAAACTAGACGAAAAATCTACAGAAATAGAATATAATCTACAGAAATTTCAAAATAATTATGAAGCTGTTCTTTTCCAAAATCTGGCATATTCTTTTGGGCTCAAAATAAATGCTCCCATCTTCAAGCTCATGGCAGAGAATATAGACTTTGGCATCATACAAAAAATTAGGCACCACCTCCCACAACTGGAAGCTCTCTTTTTCGGAAAAGCCCATTGGTTAGAAACCCCACAAGACGAAGCCACCAAAATCTGGAAAAGAGAATATGTTTTTATCAAGAATAAATTTCAAATCTCCGAAGTGCATTTTGCACCCAAATTCCTTCGGCTTCGACCACCCAATTTCCCTACTATTCGTTTGGCACAGCTGGCCCATCTATACCACTTACATAGTGCTTTGTTTGCCAAACTGATGCAAGCCCAAACGGTGGCAGAAATGAAATTTATTTTTACCAAAGTTCAGGCTTCGGAATATTGGGATAATCATTATAATTTAGGTAAAATTTCGGAAAGAACTGGACCTAAAAAATTGAGTGATGCTTTTATAGACATTATCCTTATCAATGCGGTTTTGCCAGTGAAATATACTTACCTGAAACACCAACGAGAAAATTCGGTAGAAGAAATCATGGAATTTTATCAAGTCCTCAAAGCGGAAGAAAACACAATCCTTAAAAACTGGAAAAACCTAGGGGTATACCCAAAAAACGCCATGGAAAGCCAAGCCTTCATCTACCAATATCAGCACCACTGTACCGAAAAAAAATGTCTGAAATGCAGTATAGGATTTCAGTTGCTAAAAACTTAAATTTGCCAATATGAGAGAACCAAAATTGATTACGAAAATACGCCACAAAGTTGAACATGAGTGGTTCGGGACACTAACCAGAGTAGGAACAAAATTGGGAATTCCTGTAGGGAAACTCCGTGTGTTTTTTATTTATTCCACCTTTGCTACAGTTGGATTTTTCTTTTTGGTATATCTGGTAATGGCATTCATCCTTTGGGTAAAGGACATTTTTATCACTAGAAGACCCAGTGTTTTTGATTTATAGATGGAAGTTGATTTTTGGCAAATAGTGGATAGTTTATGGCTTAAAGCTTTTCATTATTTTGGTGTCTTTGGGCATCTCTTTCAGTTTTGAGTTTCATTTTTTGATCAAAAGCCTCTTGTAGATTTATGCCTGTTTGGTTTGCCAAGCAAAGAGTAACAAAAAGTACATCAGCAAGTTCCTCGCCCAAATCTTTGGATTTATCACTCTCTTTTTCGCTTTGCTCACCATATCTTCTTGAGATAATTCTCGCAACTTCTCCTACTTCTTCCGTGAGTATCGCCATATTAACCTGAGTTCGATTAATAATAGAAAGCTAACTGATTGGTTTGCAGTGTTTCGTATTTAAGTGATGGTTTTTTTGGTAAGAAATGATAAGCTACAATTCCTGCTAATAAATTTACCATGAAAT